>SJXQ01007378.1:124102-149900 GCA_006408695.1 Aepyceros melampus | reverse complement strand
CCCTCCGGCCCCAACCCCAGCCCCAACACAAAAAGGAGGATTCTAGCATTTTACAGAAGACTTGCAGACTTCAGCGCTGCATACACCTGCCCAGAAGGTACTGGGGAAAGTGTTGTTGCCGGTGGTGGTGGTTTAGTTGATAAGTGGTGTCCGACTCTTGTGACCCCATGGACTGTAACCTGCCAGGCTCCTCTGTCCATGGAATTCTCCAGGCAAGAATACTGAAGTGGGTTGCCATTTCCTTCTCCGGCAAGGGATAGGGTTAGCCAGAGCTATAAACACAATTGCCACAAGATTTTTATACTTCACATGTGAAATCTGAACAGTCAGAGAGACTGAGGAAAGTCTGCAATTACTATTAGAGCCCAGTCAGAGAAAACAGCACTACTAATTCCAGTGGGTATGGACTCAAGGGAGAGAGAGATAAAAAGAGCATAGAACATTAAAGAAAAAAAAAGAACAGACTCAGAGAAAGGCACTATACCATTGAGCTGGAAACTAGAAACAATAGGTAGGCTCAGTCTTTTTTGAAAACACATGCGTCAATGAACTTTTATAAAATATAGAGTAACTCGGTCTAATTATTAAAGTTGGGAGGTAAGTGGGTAGTTTGGGAGCAATTTAGTTTTGTTTCATTGAAATTGTGCCACATGCTTTCCCCTCGTCATTATGCTTAAGATTTTTCTGTCTACCTAGAGTGAGATTCATTTCAGTTATATTTCATATTTCAGAGTAGAACTTCTAGAACTTGGGATATTTTACATATGACTGAATGGAATTTCTTTAATGGCATGCACTGTCCTATTCCACAGACATAAGCCCTCTTTCTGCCCTTATGTCTTCTGTGCCAGGTACTAGACTAGATTGGAGATACACAATTATAATTCTAGAAGCAATGGTGAAATTGGCAAGTTGATGTTTGGTAAATTGATTTTCACTTCTTCAACAACTTTTTAAGTTCTAAGCTCTGCCTTCCTCAGTGATCAATGCAAAGAAATAAAGGAAAACAACAGAATGGGAAAGACTAGAGATCTCTTCAAGAAAATTAGAGGTACCAAGGGAACATTTCATGCAAAGATGGGCACAATAAAGACAGAAATGGTATGGACCTAACAGAAGCAGAATATATTAAGAAGAGGTGGTAAGAATTCACAGAAGAACTACGTAAAAAAGATCTTCACAACCCAGAAAATCACTATGGTGTGATCACTCACCTAGAGCCAGACATCTTGGAATGCGAAGTCAAGTGGGCCTTAGGAAGCATCACTATGAACAAAGCAAGAAGAAGTGATGGAATGCCAGCTGAGCTAATTCAAATCTTCAAAGATGATACTGTGAAAGTGCTGCACTCAATAATGCCAGCAAATTTGGAAAACTCAGCAGTGGCCACAAGACTGGAAAAAGGTAAGTTTCCATTCCAACCCCAAAGAAACACAATGCCAAAGAATGTTCAAACTACCACACTATTGCACTCATCTCACACGCTAGGAAAATAATGCTCAAAATTCTCCAAGCCAGGCTTCAGTTGTACATGAACCATGAACTTCCAGATGTTCAAGCTGGATTTAGAAAAGGCAGAGGAACCAGAGATCAAATTGCCAACACCCTTTGGATCACTGAAAACACAGAGAGTTCCAGCAAAACATCTACTTCTGCTTTCTTGACTATGTCAAAGCCTTTGACTGTGTGGATCACAACAAACTGTGGAAAATTCTGAAAGAGATGGGAATACCAGACTGCCTGACCTGCCTCCTGAGAAATCTGTATGCAGGTCAAGAAGTGACAGTCAGAACTGGACATGGAACAATAGACTTTTCCAAATCAGGAAAGGACTATGTCAAGGCTGTATATTGTCACCCTGCTTATTTAACTTACATGCAGAGTACATCATGTGAAATTCTGGGCTAGATGAGGCACAATCTGGAATCAAGATTTCTGGGAGAAATATCAATAACCTCAGATATGCAGATGACACCACCCCTACGGCAGAAAGCGGAGAAAAACTAAAAAGCCTCTTGATGAAAGTGAAAGAGGAGAGTGAAAAAGTTGGCTTAAAACTCAACATTCAGAAACCAAAGATCATGGCATCTGGTCCCATCACTTCATGGAAAATAGATGGGGAAACAATGGAAACAGTGGTAGATTTTATATTTGGGGGCTCCAAAATCACTGCAGATGGTGTCTTCAGCCATGAAATTAAAAGACACATGCTCCTTGAAAGAAAATCTATGACCAACTTAGACAGCATATTAAAAAGCAAAGACATTACTTTGCCAACAAAGGTCTGTCTAGTCAAAGCTATGGTTTTTCCAGTAGTCATGTATGGATGTGAGAGTTGGACTATAAAGAAAGCTGAGCACCAAAGAATTGATGCTTTTGAACTGTGGTGTTAGAGAAGATTCTTGAGAGTCCCTTGGTCTGCAGAGAGGTCCAGTCAGTCCATCCTAAAGAAATCAGTCCTGAATATTCATTGGAAAGACTGATGCTGAAGCTGAAACTGCAATATTTGGCCACCTGATGTGAAGAAGTGACTCATTGGAAAAGATCCTGATGCTGGGGAAGATTGAAGGCAGGAAGAGAAGGGGACAACAAAGGTTGAAATGGTTGGATGGCATCACCGACTCAATGGACATGAGTTTGAGCAAGCTCCAGGAATTGGTGATGGACAAGGAAGCCTGGCATGCTGCAGTCCATGGAGTGGCAGAGAGTCAGACACGACTGGGTGACTGAACTGAACTGACTGAATAAATCTCTTGGTCCATCTCACTTAGAGTTGTTTCCTTTCCCTAATCAAACCCTAACACATTTTTTTTTTTAAAATGGGAAAGCATTTCAGGTTTTGTGCAGGAGAAGATATGATCTGAATAACCTGGCAACTGTGTGGAGAATGGACAGAAGGGCGGCCAGTGTGCCTGTGGAGACCAGCGGGGTGGGGTGTGGGTAGAATCTGGACAGAATGAGGTGGTGGCTTTGTCTGAGCTGGACGCCAGTGGAGATGGTGAGCCAGTAGAAGCAGAAAGAAGCACAGCAGATGGAAGTTTCTCACTGGCCTTGCTGATGCTATAAAAGAATCCCCCAAATAAATGGGCTCCTTAGAGAAAAGTGCCGTCTGATGGAAATGTGTGGGCACTTCTATTTTTTATGGGTGGCATCATACAGAGCAGCAGTGCTCCATAAAAGCTGTACTTACAGCTGACATTTGATTTGTGACTAAAATATTTTAAACACCACCTAATACTTTGTTTGAATACTTCCATCATGCGCAGGTTCACGCCTTTGACATGCCTCCTCTCAGACAGCATCGGTCAGGTGGCTGAACAATAGTGACACAAGGAATCTCTCTTCACACACATCACCGCATGTCCACTTACCCAAATATTTATGGTTAAGTGGCTCTACCATGTGGAGATTTATAAGTTTTCCTACTAAACACTGTCCAAAGATCAATAGCCATGCCTGAATAAAGAAAAAGAAATCCGACAACCTCAGTACACAGAGCAGTAATGGGACCCAGCAAGCTCTTCAAACTGTGACATAAATAAAACAAAGTCATGGACTTCCTTTGGTGGTGCAGGGGTTGGGACTCGGGGCCTCCATTGCAGGGGGCACAGGTTCAATGCCACATGCTGTGCAGTGAGGCCAAAAAATAGAAATGAAAAAACAAACAAAAAAACCACTCAGGGATACAAATGAGGAACTTGTATCTACAACCCAAAGGAAAATGGTGGGTTTCATCCCCCAGTTTCTTTCTTCTATTTGACTAAGAAAGTAAATAAGAGAAGGTAAGAGAAACCCAAGTAAGATGGTAGGTGTTGCAAGAGGGCATCAGAGGGCAGACACACTGAAACCATACTCACAGAAAACTAGTCAATCTAATCACACGAGGACCACAGCCTTGTCTAACTCAATGAAACTAAACCATGGCTGTGAGGCCATCCAAGATGGGCGGGTAATGGTGGAGAGGTCTGACAGAATGTAGTCCACTGGAGAAAGGAATGGCAAACCACTTCAGTATTCTTGCCTTGAGAACCCCATGAACAGTATGAAAAGGCAAAATGATAGGATACTGAAGAGGAGCTCCCCAGGTCAGTAGGTGCCCAATATGCTACTGGAGATCAATGAGAAATAACTCCAGAAAGAATGAAGGGATGGAGCCAAAGCAAAAACAACACCCAGCTGTGGATGTGACTGGTGACAGAAGCAAGGTCCCATGCTGTAAAGAGCAATATTGCATAGGAACCTGGAATGTCAGGTCCATGAATCAAGGCAAATTGGAAGTGGTCAAACAAGAGATGGGAAGGGTGAACGTCGACATTCTAGGAATCAGCAAACTAAAATGGACTGGAATGGGTGAATTTAACTCAGATGACCNTGGGTGAGGTGTGCGGGCTCCTCTCTGGTTGTGGGTGAGGTGTGCGGGCTCCTCTCTGGTTGTGGGTGAGGTGTGCGGGCTCCTCTCTGGTTGTGGTTGTGATGTGCGGGCTCTTCTCTGGCTGTGGTGTGCGGGCTCCTCTCTGGCTGTGGTGTGCGGGCTCCAGAGCGTGGGCTTGGTAGTTGCCCCGTGGGGACTCAGTCGCCCCATGGCCTGCGGGATCTCTGTTCTCCGTCCAGGGACCCACTGCATTGGAAGGTGGATTCTTAGCCACTAGAGCGCCTGGTAAGTCCTTAGACGATTTGATTCTTATCACACTTCCTCAGAAAAGATGCTTACCTCCCTCCTTTCTTCTCTTTTTCTTTTTTCTATTGAGGGATAACACACATGTTGCAAAATTCATAGCCATGCTAATCCTAGATGCTTGATGGATTCTCACATATGCACCTACCCACATGAACATCACCCAGGTCAAGGTGGAGAATGCTTTCAGAAATCCAGCTAGCTTCCTTGTGCCTGGCTGGAGGTAACCACAGTCTGACTTCTATTACCATCAGTCTTGCCTGTTCTCGCACGTGAGGTATGTGCTCTTGTGTGTGGCTCCTTTCGCTCAATATTTCTGTTTTTGCGATTCATGGAAGTTGTTGAGTGCATGACAGAACCAAGCTTGAGGCTGCTCACCCATGTATCAGTGAAGCTGATCTCCTGACACCAGGCTGTGCTGAAGGAAAGCGCAGTGTTGTCCATGGGCACCAAGCAAGGAGTCCAGGCAGCGAGTGCTCCAAAGGCTCCAACTCCTCAATGACTTTCAGAGGAAGCTGTTTAAAGATAGGATAAGGGAGGAAGATTGTAAGGTGTGTGATTAACTCGTGAACATTCTTCTGATTGGTTGGTAGTGAGGTAATTGGGAGTCAACATCATCAACCTTCTGGTTCCAACTGATTTGGGGTCTATGTACTTCTTCCATCTGTGGAGGTTTCACTGTCTGCAAAACAGCTCAGAAGATATGGCTCAGAATATTATCTATAGCCCTTGAGGAGAACGAAAAGTCTTTGACTCTGTTTATTGGCTAAGCTATTATTATTTTGTCTTGCTTGACTGTTTCCTTCACTTCTGCATTTTCTTACTTCTTTAATTAAATTAATTCTTTGGAACTTGAGGAAGGCCTAAGAGGCTAAAGTTTTTCTACAAACAGGAGGCAGGTGGAGGATGTGGGGAGGTCTGTCCTGGGAAGGTCCCACAGGGTCCCACTTGGTTACAAGTGTACGGATGTCTGTTTCATTGTTGCTGTTGTGTAGCAACCCACTGTATGCCTCTGCTGCAGTATATGTATCCATTCAGCTAGTGACTAGGAATGTCATCTGGTGCAACAGTCTTTGGCTATTACAAGGCAAGCTATCAAGAGCATCTTCTACAAGTCTTTTCGTGCAACCATTTCTCTTGGGCATATACACAAGATTGGCATTGCTGAATGAGAAGGTAGCTGTATATTTAGCTTTAGAAAAATCTGCTAAACAGTTTTCTAAAGAGGTTGCACCATTTTATATTCCTGCCAGCAAGATATGAATATTTCAGTTGCTCCAGGTCCTTGTGTGCTAAGTTGATTTAATCATGTCTGACTCTGCAACCCTATGAACTGTAGGTTCCTCTGTCCATGAGATTCTCCAGGCAAGAATACTGGAGTGGGTTACCATGCTCTCCTCCAGGGGATCTTCCTGACCCAGTGATTGAACCCGAGTCTCTTATATCTCCTGCATTGCAGGTGGGTTCCTTACCGCTAGTGCCACCTAGGAAGCCCACCAGGTGACTTCACCTGTGATAAATTCCTCAGATCAAGTATCTTTTCAGTTTAAGGAAAGGACTTTGTCCTTGAGAGTCAGTTTAAAGTATCTGTTTACACCAGACTGGGAATGGAAATACGAGAAATTAGAGCAGTCCTGTTTCTTAAATATAAATCTGGGTAAGAAAAGCCTGAAGGAGTGCATTTTCGTGGTCCTGGACAATTACCGGCAGTGCAGTAACCATCTTGAAGACATCTTGGATAGGCCAATTGTTAGCTTATGCTTTGTCTATTGCCTTCTCAATGAGAAAAGAAAGAAAGAAAGTGGTCACTCAGTCGTGTCTGACTCTTTGTAACCCCATGGATTGTAGCCTACCAGGCTCTTCTATCCATGGGATTTCCCAGGCAAGAGTACTGGAGTGGGTTGCCATTTCCTTCTCCAGGGGATCTTCCTGACCCAGGAATCAAACCCGGGTCTCCCACACTGTAGGCAGACACTTTTACCATCTGAGCCACCAGGGAAGTCGCTTTTCTCAATGAGGCCCACTCTGATTGCCCTATGCAATACATGAAGGTGAAGGTGAAGTCGCTCAGTCGTGTCCGACTCTTTTGCGACCCCATGGACTGTAACCTACTAGGCTTCTCCGTCCATGGGATTCTCCAGGCAAGAATACTGGAGTGGGTTGCCATTTCCTTCTCCAGGGGAATCTTCCCGACCCAGGGATCGAACCTGGGTCTCCCGTATTGGAGGCAGATGCTTTAACCTCTGAGCCACCAGGGACATAACACTCTCCTAATCCTCTTTACCTTGCTCTTCTCTTTCCCCCATGGCCCTTATCATCTTCTAATCTAATTTATCTGTTTATTATTGTGCCAGTTACAAGCTATTTTAGCTCCAACCCACCTTCCTGTACTCTCTGGGATGCTGGGACTGGGACTTTGCAAACTACATTTCAGCTTGGCCAGCTGGTCCCTGTTGACTCTGCATAGCGTTAGTCACTCAGTCACGTCCAGCTCTGTGACCCCATGGACTATAGCCCACCAGGCTCCTCTGTCCATGGGATTCTCCAGGCAAGAATAGTGGAATGGGTCGCCATTTCCTCCTCCAGGGGATCTTCCAAACCCAGGGATCGAACCCAAGTCTCCCACATGGCAGGAACATTCTTTACTGTCTGAGCCACCAGAGACTCTGCATAGATAGACAATGCCTACTGGAGGTTGCAGGGATGGAGGAGGAAGAAGGGACTTGCTCCTTCCACTTTGCTTCCTGTTCCTGTGAGCATCTCTGTAGCTACAGATCTTCCCCTGGCAAAGGCAGTTCCTTCCTGCAGCAGCTAAATCCACTTTGCAGTGTTTTTCACATCTGCAGAAGTAGCTTCTCTGTATCCCCCTCAGAGATACCAGCACCAGCCAAGCAGCAGTCCCTCCCTGTCCACCCCTTTCCATCCTCACTATAATAGAAGCTTCTTAAGGGCAGGGATTGTCTGGCTCACAGAGCTATTCCAAGCAAGTAATGCTGCACCTGGGCATTTTGCTCAATAAGATTTGTGGGCTGAATGAATGGGTGGGCACATGGGTGGATGGTTGCTCATTTATGATTTCATGTGAATTACTTGTTTGGCTGACTTTTCTATTTTAGTTTTTGTTATTCTGAGCCAAGATTAACTGTAAAATGAGGTTTAAATAAATTAGAATGGCATTTTCTTTTTTTGAGATAGATGCAGTCCCTGGAACTTGAGTGTTTTGACATAAGGTTCACCTAGTGAGTTTTGAAGACATCCCTGGATTGGGAGATAGAAAAGGCAGGATAAAACTACTAATGACAGGGACAGAGGCATATTCCTGTGGTCAGTGATCAGCTCAGGAAATCAATGTATTTAACAAAACATGTTTGGAGACAAACTCATTCTGGACCAACCAATAGTCTTGCACTCTTATTATTATTTTTTTTAATTTTAAAGAAACTAGTGTTTTACAGTCAGGGCAAGATCGCTGGTAGAAGATTCTGAGTTATGGAGACAGGAATAGAGAACAATCTCTCCAGCAAGAAGCAACAAGACCAAATGAAGTCACAGTGGCAACTTGTCCAAACGGAATTAATGTGGTGGTTTTCCATTTGATCAGAGAACCACTGAGTGATTAGGATCCAAGCGCTCACTTCAGCAGCACCCGTAGAACTAAAATTGGAACAATACTGAGAAAATTAGCATGGCCCCTGCCCAAGGATGAGAAGAAAATTCGTGAAGTGTTCCACAATACTGAGCTCTCTCACTCTTTCCATTGTGCAAGGACACAGCAGGAGACAAACCTCTAGGGATCAGGAAGAGATTCTCATCTGCAGGCATCTTGATCTTCCCAGTCTCCATTTCTGCAGGAAATGAATATTTGTTCTTCAAGCCCAGAATAAGCAAAGCAAAACTAAGCAAAACAAAAAACCCCACAAAGGTATCTTGAGACACCAGTGGCTCAGAAAGTCACTGTTCATAAAGTAACTTTTTTTTTAATACTAAAATTTTAGTTCATCAGTCATCATTTAGATAGTCCTAGATTTTTAATTTGGATCTCTGAAAACTCTTTGAAAGATCTTATTGTCTATTTTTCGAGTTGTAAACATTGTCACAGGCCTCAAGGACAGTTTAGAGTGAAAATATGTTATTAATACCTAATAGCAGCACAGGCCAGAGAGTTGCTTCTTTAAGTTTTGGGTTCCTGTGAAGAAAATGGGATTATTGAGTAATTTTGGTTACTTTGTTAATGTGTGTATGTGAAGTTTAACTCATCGTGATGTTGCACACAGAGGGTTTGGTTCACTCATTTTTTTTACCAGCGTTGTTATGCCTACTATAAATGCTTTAAGAAAAGAGTCTAGTTCTCTGAGTGTTTGTATGGGGTGGATGGGTTTCCCAGGGGCCGCTGGTGGTAAAGAACCCTCTTGCCAAACCAGGAGATGTAAAAGACTTGAGTTTGATCCCTGGGTTGGGAAGATCATTTGAAGGTCTTTTGGGGCCTGTTTTCTTCTTTCTCTCTCTCTCTCTTTCACTAATAAGTGTAAATCAGGATTATTATTTTTTTTTGGAGAAGGCAATGGCACCCACTCCAGTACTCTTGCCTGGAAAATCCCATGGACAGAGGACTCTGATAGGCTGCAGTCCATGGGGTCGCTGAGGGTTGGACACAACTGAGCGACTTCACTTTCACTTTTCACTTTCATGCATTGGAGAAGGAAATGGCAACCCACTCCAGTGTTCTTGCCTGGAGAATCCCAGGGACGGGGGAGCCTGGTGGGCTGCCGTTTATGGGGTCGCACAGAGTCGGACATGACTGAAGTGACTTAGCAGCAGCAGGATCTTTTTTATGTGTGTTCTTCTGATAAGATAGTATGGGCTCTTATTAGTTTACCTGTTGGAATTTCTACAGTGTTTATTAACCAACGTGCTAAATTGCTCCAGTCGTGTCTGACTTTTTGCAACCCTGTGGACTGTAGCCTGCCAGGCTCCTCTGTCCATGGGATTCTCCAAGCAAGAATCCTTCTCCAGGGGATCTTCCCAATCCAAGAATCAAACCCATGTCTCCTGCATTGGCAGATGGCTTCTTAACAACTAGCACAACCTGCTGCAGCTGGTAAGTCGCTTCAGTCGTGACCGACTCTGTGCGACCCCATAGACGGCAGCCCACCAAGCTCCCCCGTCCTGGGATTCTCCAGGCAAGAACACTGGAGTGGGTTGCCATTTCCTCCTCCAATGCATGAAAGTGAAAAGTGAAAGTGAAGTCGCTCAGTCGTGTCTGACTCATAGCAACCCCATGGACTGCAGCCTATCAGGGTCCTCTGTCCATGGGATTTTCCAGGCAAGAGTACTGGAGTGGGGTGCCATTGCCTTCTCCGAGCACAACCTAGGAACCCTTTATTAGCCGGAGGGGAGAGATTTAGGCCATTTAACATTTGTGGCAGCGTGTATTTTAACTAAATTTGTTTTCTAGAAAAAAAAAATGTTTAAATGCTCCTAAACTCCGGGCATCACAGAGACAATATAAAGTGTGTTGAATCAGGAGGAACTTTGAGGTGTTTAAAAATAATTTTTCAAGTGAAATGAGCACCTCTTTGACATGGAGAGGATTGATTTCCAGTGGGGACTCATATGACAATGGAGTTTCTTAGCAACAGTGGCAGAAGCAATATTTATGTACAGGAAGGCTTTAATTATCCCAGGGGGGAGAAAAGCCCCACAAAACATCATTTAATTGTGAAAGGCAACTGATAGAAACTGGCCTGGGAAAATTGAAGGAACATCACTTGGAGATGCAGGAGAGGATCAGGAGACCTTGCTTCATCATTTACCATCTTTACAGGCTGGCCTCATGGTGAACTAAGTAGACTAAGTGGACTTCCTTGAATGGGTCATCCAGGAATCTGTGTTATGCAGAAACAATACTAGCTCTTTGCATACAAAAGTTTAAAAATTTCCAAAAAAAAAAAAAAAAAAAAAAACCACCCCAAAAAACCTGGTAGGTTTGGCAGACAGTGTAATTAAAAAGTCCAGATCCAATCTGCTGTAAAAACTTCAGAGTCTCATCCAATTTCATGCTTCCTTTTCCCAGGCTCAGAAGCCTGCAGAGTAGGAAGGTTGTGTGGTTGGCATCTTTTGTTTTTAACCTTCCCCTCCTCCCCACTCTCTGGCTGCTGTTTTGGGGCCCTTTAGGGCTTCCCTGGTGGCTCAGACAGTGAATAATCTGCCAGCAATGCAGGAGATCTGGATTCGATCCCTGGGTTGGGAAGATCCCCTGGAGGAGGGCATGGCAACCCACTCCAGTATTCTTTCCTGGAGAATCCCCATGGACAGAGGAGCCTGGTGGGCTACAGTCCATGGGTCACACAGACTAGGACACAACTGAGTTACTAAGCACAGCACACACAAGGCTGGGGCAGGGGGAGGGGGAGGGAAGAGGGAGAGCCGTTTTGGTGGCTTCATTAGTCATCTGGCATTGTTACTGCGAAGTTGTGGAAGTTGAAAGATGATTGTCCTGTAAAGTGATTTTGTGAATTTTTTTGAGGTCCTTTCTTTGGGGACCCCACTTGCAGTTCTGCCGGGGTCCAGCCCCGGTGGATCCAGGGATGCTCAAAGGTGGGACGGAGCAGGCGGATAGGAAAGGATAGGACAGGATAGGACAGGATAGCTCAGGACAGGATAGAACAGTAGGAAATTAATGAAAATAGGAGGCTGAATAACTTGGTTTACGGGGAAAGCCAATAAAACCTCAAGACAAGAGGTTTGCACCATCTACGCAGGCCACCGGCGTCCGCTTGAATCTCTAAAGGGGCCCCACCGTGGGTCCACTTTTCTCGCAGAACTTATAGCCAGGGCAAGTAAGTAGACGTGGTGAGCCTCCCGCTCCAGATGGGAATTCAGCCTGGAGGTAAAGCACAAGAGGACAGAAAAGTAGAGAGAGAGAGGTGTGGGAGCCAGATGTCCCTAAAGAACAAGTCTAGGAGAGCGAGTCGTCGGAGAGACCGGCCTGCAGAACCGGTCTGAGAAATTCTGGTCCGAGGAATAAAAACCGCTCTGAGAAACTGTTCCCGAGAGACACTGGTCCGACAAACTGCTCTGAAAAACTGTTCTCGAGGAAGCTGACTCCAAACTTTATTTTTCCCATCCCCTTTTTATACCATGAAGATCAATGAGTTTCACAAATTTTTTGGCAATGACAGCAGCCCTGACTCTTATCGAGAGCAGGCTTAGTCTCTGCATACCTAATTGTATACACAAGTCTTAGGTAATTTACATGATCTTCCAGCCAAAAGGCCAATTCGACAATTTACAGCTCTTCTCTGATAAGTGTTAGTTTTTCCAAGGTCTGGCGCCATTCTCGGGAGGTGCCGAACAAGATTGAGTTTTCATAAATGCAAGGACACAGCAAACAGGAGTACAAATGATTTATAAAGGAAACAATTAACTCAAATGCCTAGTGTTGCTAACATTCAAAAAACTACTACATTCCTATCCCCAAATATAGTTTGTATATCAGAAACTTCCAGGTGCAGATAAGGAGGTCTGGCAACAGTCATTGAAGCAACAGTGAAATAAATCTATTAAGGCTTTGGCTCTTAAGAGAAGTTAGTTTGTAACTTAAGACATTTCAAGGCTCTTCTGCCCCTCACAGCTGGGGGTTGCGAGCAATTCACAGGCTTGTAAAAGGTCAAAGGAATCCGCTTAGGCAGGTTAGAGCATTATCAAAGGGGGTTGGGCTGCAACACTCCTTTCAAATGCAGGGAGCTAAGACAGTGAATTAACTCTATCCGAGAAACTGGCAGAAAACAGTGGAGAAACAGACAAATACAGAACAAATTTTTATTATTGGGGCACATGCTCAGGAAAAACCAGGGAGAAATCCGATGACTCAGATTGCTCTGCCATCTGAGTGTGCCTCGTGACTCTGTCACGGGTGGGATTCCTCACGCCGGCTTCCCGCACAGTTCCATGGAGTGGACAATGCCTCTGTGTTTGGTCAAAGCAGTTCCGTGTTTGGTCAAAGCATTTCCATGTTTGGTGGTCTGAAACCCAGCCTTTTTCTGCTGATGTCATCTGACTTCTGGCAAGAAACTCTCTTGGGCAGATTGGCGTGCTGCAATTCATGGGGTCGCAAAGAGCTGGACACCACTGAGCGACTGAACTGAACTGAACTGATCCCATTCCTGGCAGTTCCCTGGGGACCGCCCATGGAAAGCACGAGTCTTTAACTTGCTGTGGGTCAAGCTTCTCCATGGAGACAGGTATTTCACCAGCTTATTTTCTATCTTTCTAAGGATGGTGTGGGTTATTGTTTGCGCTGTTGGTTAACAATGTATCATGTCTCAGCATTAAAATCACCCTTCACTGCCCTGCTCTGTGGTAGTTAATCTGGATCCTGTAACTCTTTCCCCTCTGCCCGCCGGCGTGATGCTCAGGCTTGTCTGTGGAGCATGTGCAGGGACCACGGCCGGAGGAGGGGGGCTTCTTATCAGGACTTCTGTGACCTGTTGCTGCTCCTGTCATGCATGATGGCCAGCAATGTGTAGTGACCAGTGGTATGTGGGACCCAGTGGTGCTCATGTCAATGAGTTTATTTTTTTCAGTTTATTTCATTGAAGTATGGTTGGTTTATAGTGTGCTAATTTTTAATTTTTTTGGCTTGCCGCAGGCATGTGGGACCCTAGTTTCATACCACGGATCGAAGCCCCCGCACCGCCCCCTAGTGGAAGCGCAGAGTCCCAACCACTTTACCTCGAGGGAAAGGGCAGGTTCCCAGTGAGTTTCAGGGGCACCACATAAGAAAAGGTGGCAAGAATACACAGAAGAACTGTACAAAAAAGATCTTCACGACCCAGATAATCACGATGGTGTGATCACTCACCTAGAGCCAGACATCCTGGAATGTGAAGTCAAGTGGGCCTTAGAAAGCATCACTACGAACAAAGCTAGTGAAGGTGGTGGAATTCCAGTTAAGCTATTTCAAATCCTGGAAGATGATGCTGTGAAAGTGCTGCACTCAATATGCCAGCAAATTTGGAAAACTCAGCAGTGGCCACAAGACTGGAAAAGGTCAGTTTTCATTCCAATTCCAAAGAAAGGCAATGCCAAAGAATGCTCAAAATTCTCCAAGCCAGGCTTCAGCAATACGTGAACCGTGAACTTCCAGATATTCAAGCTGGTTTTAGAAAAGGCAGAGGAACCAGAGATCAAATTGTCAACATCCGCTGGATCATGGAAATAGCAAAAGAGTTCCAGAAAAACATCTATTTCTGCTTTATTGACTATGCCAAAGCCTTTGACTGTGTGGATCACAATAAACTGTGGAAAATTCTGAAAGAAATGGGAATATCAGACCACCTGACCTGCCTCTTGAGAAATCTGTATGCAGGTCAAGAAGCAACAGTTAGAACTGGACATAGAACAACAGACTGGTTCCAAATGGGAAAAGGAGTACGTCAAGGCTGTGTATTGTCACCCTGCTTATTTAACTTCTATGCAGAGTACAGCATGAGAAACGCTGGGCTGGAAGAAACACAAGCTGGAATCAAGATTGCCAGGAGAAATATCAACAATTGTTCTTTTTCTTATTGATTTTTTGGTAATTCTTTGTATATTCTGAGGGCTTTCCAGGTGGCGCTAGTGGTAAAGAACCCACCTGCCAATGCAGGAGATGTGAGAGGCTCAGGTTCGATCCCTGGGTCGAGAAGATCTCCTAGAGAAGCTCTTAATACTATGTTGTATATTTGTTACATATCTTTCCCCAGACTCTTACTTATATAAAAAGTACACGTGTGTATAATGTAACTAATAATTATGAAGAGGACCCTTATGCATTCTTCTACCCCAGGGTCAAGAAGTCCAGCACTGTAAACAATGGGCAAGTCCCAGCATGCCCCTCCCACAATCACAGCATGCCCTCCACAATCACAGCTCCGTCTTCATCTGCCCGCATATTGCTCCAGGTAACTGCTATCCTGGCTTTTATGGTATACTGTCCTTGCTTCTGTATATTGTCACCCTGCTTATTTAACTTATATGCAGAGTACATCATGAGAAACGCTGGACTGGAAGAAACACAAGCTGGAATCAAGATTGCCGGGAGAAATATCAATCACCTCAGATATGCAGATGACACCACCCTTATGGCAGAAAGTGAAGAGGAGCTAAAAAGCCTCTTGTTGAAAGTGAAAGTGGAGAGTGAAAAAGTTGGCTTAAAGCTAAACATTCAGAAAACGAAGATCATGGCATCTGGCCCCATCACTTCATGGCAAATAGATGGGGAAACAGTAGAAACAGTGGCAGACTTTTATTTTTCTGGGCTCCAAAATCACTGCAGATGGTGACTGCAGCCATGAAATTAAAAGACGCTTACTCCTTAGAAGAAAAGTTATGACCAACCTAGATAGTATATTCAAAAGCAGAGACATTACTTTGCCGACTAAGGTCCGTCTAGTCAAGGCTATGGTTTTTCCAGTAGTCATGTATGGATGTGAGAGTTGGACTGTGAAGAAGGCTGAGCGCCAAAGAATTGATGCTTTTGAACTGTGGTGTTGGAGAAGACTCTTGAGAGTCCCTTGGACTGCAAGGAGATCCAAACCGTCCATTCTGAAGGAGATCAGCCCTAGGATTTCTTTGGAAGGAATGATGCTGAAGCTGAAACTCCAGTACTTCGGCCACCTCATGCGAAGAGTTGACTCATTGGAAAAGACCCTGATGCTGGGAGGGATTGGGGGCAGGAGGAGAAGGGGACGACCAAGGATGATATGGCTGGATGGCATCACGGACTCAATGGATGTGAGTCTGAGTGAACTCCAGGAGTTAGTGATGGACAGGGAGGCCTGGCGTGCTGCAATTCATGGGGTCGCAAAGAGTCGGACACGACTGAGTGACTAAACTGAAAGCATAGGTCCTAGCACACAGAAATGGCTCCAGGGATGTTAGCTTTTATTATTTTGTGACATTACGCTAGAACTGACATAACAAAGTAGCACATGCTGGGTGACTTAAACAACAGAAATGTACCGAATCACAGCTGTGATGGCCAGCAGTCCAAAATCAAGGTGTCTGCAGGACTTGGTCCCTTCTGCGGGCTGTGAAGGAAGGATCTGTTGTTCTAACTTCCCTTCCTGGCATATAGATGGCCATCTTTTCTCCCTTTCTCTTTTTCTCTTTTTATAAAGTCATCAGCCATGGTGGGTGAGGGGTTCATTCTATTGCAGTATTTCAACTAATTATATCTGTAATGACCCTATTTCCAAAGAAATCTATATTCTGAGGTGTTGAAGATTAGGATTTCAACCTATGAATGTTAGGGTGGGGACAAAATTCAACCTGTTTTAACATTGCTTAGCAATGTGCTTCAGTGCAAGTATCCTTATTTTATCAATACTTCTAAAAGGACCTTTCCAGAGATAGAAAATAGGTGGAAAAGGCTTTGGTCAAGTGTTCAGCACACTAGAATCTCCCTTCTAGGTGACAAGTCCCCTTTATCTGACTATGGGTGGATTTGTGATGCATTTGGATGTGAAAGCCATTGTGGGGAATTCTTTATATATCGAGCTCTTTTGGTAAAGGATGATGTTGTCTTCTCCTGGCCTTATTTCCTTTATTCTCTCCCCTCCAATTTCATCGCACCTACTTCCTTGCCCTCTTTAAGAAAAGACCAAAAAAAAAATCTCTCTTGTATGTGTTTGCATTTCTTCCCTGCATGGAGGAGAAAAATGATAGTAAAGAGTCTGGAGTACATTCTTATTTGCTGCTCTCCTTTTCTTCTGGTAGAGACTGTGCCTGGAACTGGGCCCTGGCTTTTATGTGGCCACAGAGTGAAACAGGAGTAGGGGGCAACAGAGCATGAGATGGTTGGATGGCATCATCGACTCAATGGACATCAGTTTGAGCAAACTCTGGGAGATACAGAAGGACAGGGAAGCCTGGCATGCTGCATCCACGGGGGTTGCAAAGAGTCAAACATGACTGAGTCGCTGAACAACAGAGTAATACAAAGCATAATACTCTCTACCAAGTTGCGCTGTTCTCCTGGGTGCAGGAAGAGTTTGTACGTTATTAAAAGTTGAGCGAGTGCTCTGGGCTGCTCACGACAAACACCAAGACCATCTGGACTGTTGGTCCATCTTTTACCTGGGGCATTGGAGAAGACTCTTGAGAGTCCCTTGGACTGCAAGGAGATCCAATCAGTCCATTCTGTAGGAGATCAACCCTGGGATTTCTTTGGAAGGAATGATGCTAAAGCTGAAGCTCCAGTACCTTCACCACCTCATGTGAAGAGTTGACTCATTGGAAAAGACCCTGATGCTGGGAGGGATTGGGGGCAGGAGGAGAAGGGGACGACCGAGGATGAGATGGCTGGATGGCATCATGGACTCAATGGACGTGAGTCTGAGTGAACTCTGGGAGTTGGTGATGGACAGGGAGGCCTGGCATGCTGCGATTCATAGGGTCGCAAAGCGTCGGACATGACTGAGCGACTGAACTGAAGCAATCTCTAGAGGCTCATACAAAGATTGAATAGCAGGTCTGTAGCAAAAAACACTACAGCATGGGCTAGCCCCAGAGGATGAGACTTTTATTAGGATGGTAATTAAATGGGCAGCGCAAGGATAGGCTGAATGCTGGAGACTGAAGGCTAGGATGAGTTAGGAAACAAAAGTGAATTTTCATTTGTCCTCAGAGACTTTAAGAGCAGGAGTACATTTCAGAGGAAGGGAATTCTGGATGAACATGGGCTTTTTTTCTCCTCTAATTTGCAAGAGTGTTACAACGCTAGCTGCGTAAAATACCTTTCCCAATCATAGCTTGAAAACATGATTGGAGAGTCTTAAACACTGACTGAACACAAATGACTTGAATACTCACTGACCTCTCAAACTTATTGATGGGAAAAATGAAATCAAAATACTTTGAACAATTAGAACATTCCCAGTGAGCTCTGAACTCTCAAATGACGAGACCACTACTAATATCATGTGGTATGAATGTGTTTCCCTAAAACTGTGACTGTCGTGCAGTCCCAACTTTCTATATTGCTGGTCTCATTACCTTCAAGAGATTATGAAATATCAAAAGTGTGATCTACAATGATAATGTCATGTATCTCTCTGAAAAGCTCAGGACTCTCTCTGCACTTTAATTAAATCTCCTAATGTCCTTGTGACATTAACAAGGGATCACCAGAAGGTGAGCCACCGAGAAGACAAGCAGACTGGACCACTGGACATACTTTTAGCTGAAATCCACTTTTATTATTATTATTCCCATTTCACCAAGGAGGAAATGGGGTTTATTCAGATAAGAATGATGGGCTATCTTCCATTTTCACTGAAGGCAGAATGTACTGCTCTAGTCCCTGGAAGCATCCCCTAGGAGGCCTTTAAAAATAGTATAAGAGGAATCTCTCAGGTTTCTCCTTTGCAATTCAACTGGCACTTTTTTTCCTTTTTTTACTTATTTATTTTGAAATTGCAGTATAGTTTATTTACAATGTTGTGTTAGTTTCTGCTGTACAGCAGAGTCAGTTATCAATATACATATAGCTACTCTTAGATTTGATTCCCACATAGTCAACCTGTACTTATCAACGAACACTTAAAATGGGCACCAAAAAAATAAACATCGCCCTTTTCTTGCAAAAGAATACAGGACAAGAATCCAAATGTATCACGATATCCAATCTCTTAGCTTTGATTGCCGGGCTTGTCAGAAGCTTGGCTGCCTCCCCCATATGTTCATCCTTCCCTTAGCAACACAGAGATTGGGTACCAGTCTTAAGGAGGTTGGTTATGTTAAAGACACAGTTACACATAGCAAAAGCTAGGAAAAAATGAAGACTAGGAAACTGAGTAAGTCTTGACTTTTGGTTCCACTCTTATGATAGAGGTATGGATTCTTAAGTTAGACCCTAAATAATAGACATGCAGTTATCATATATTATCTAGTTTATAAGCTAAATCCACTTCTTAGGAAGGAAATTAAGGGCCAAAACCACTTCACCAGACTATATCAACACTATTTCAATCTTATCACCTCCTAACAAACTACTGGTTTTTCTAGTAGTCACGTATGGATGTGAGAGTTGGACTATAAAGAAAGCTGAGTGCCGAAGAACTGATGCTCTTGAACTGTGGTGTTGGAGAAGACTTTTGAAAAGTCCCTTGGACTGCAAGGAGATCCTGTCCATCCTAAAGGAGATCAGGCCTGGGTATTCATTGGAAGGACTGATGTTGAAGCTGAAACTCCAATACTTTGGCCACCTGATGTGAAGAACTGATTGATTTGAAAAGACCCTGATGCTGGGAAAGATTGAAGGCAGGAGGAGAAGGGGATGACAGAGGGTGAGATGGTTGGATGGCATCACCGACCCAGCCTGGCATGCTGCAGTCCATGGGGTCGCAAAGAGTTGGACACGACTGAGAGACTGAACTGAACTGAACTGAACTGAACATCCTACAAACGACAGTCATGGCTCCCAAGGAAACAAAGACAGTTTGGGGTTGGGGGAGGGACTCAGAAGAAAAGATAGATGCTGCCTGTGGTTTTAGGTGATAATTTCTTATCACTGAAGTCTAAAAAACAAATGGAGATAGAAATAATGAAATCTTACAGCAATGATCAGATGTAAGATGCTATAATGATCCAGACTATGCTTACAGTTATTTAGATTATCATAAAAATGGAAAGAAAAAAATAAAAACTTTTGTTGGGAATCTGTAGATCCTCAAGTTTGAGAAAAATAGTGTTAGAGATAATCTTCATGGATGGATCTAGGAAAGAAGGCGAGGTAACGAATTTTGCCTGGTCCTAAGAGAGGGTGGCATCTGACACAGAAACCTCTTTTGGGGAAAGACTGGTATTTGATGTACTAAAAATAAAGTAACAAACAGCTTATTTCTACTCCTGAAAACTGATTTACTACAATGGGAGCCAGGGCAAATCTGTAATAACTACGCGTGTCTTAGAGCAACAATCACTCTTTCTCAATCTTTGAGATGGCAGAAAAGTGCTCTAATGGAATTCTAAATTCCCTAGATAATGTCTCACGAAATTAGGAAAATTACCTACAACCAAAACAAACTTAACTGATCCCTCATCATGTATATGCATTTAAATATAAAGGAAATATATTATTTATTTATTTTCCTCCTAAAAGTAAGATACCCTAAAAGATTTAGAAAGTTTTTCTAGTATTATAATTTAATTTCATTCTTCAAATCATTGCTGTTCCTTGCTTTCTAAGAATTCACAGAAAATAATATATTTTAAGTATTATTCAACACTATTTCCTTTCATTGAGTTCTAACTGTACTTTAACAAGTATGTGTATGCCAAAGCACTATAATTTTAATCTCTTCTTTGCATTAGATTTACATCTGCAACTTTAATCATTTCCATCAATTTCCTAAATATAAAAGAGTTTTGAACTCAAATTACAAGTCTGCTAAAACATGACAAATTATTAGCTGCATCTAAATAAGGAAGGGTTTTGCATTTAGATGAATGGCTTTGAAGCAGGTAAAATAAACATTAAGATTAAATATGAAAATGCATAATATTTATAATTAAAATGTGAAAGCTTCGATTAATGTTACATACTATTTGATCTCAAAATTTTTGAGCTCGAAGGGACTACAGAGATTACTTAATTCAACTTCATTTTTATTTTTATTGTGTTTTAAATATGTATTAATTTATTTGGCTGTGCTGGGCCTTAATTGTGGCATGCAGGATCTTTAGTTGTGATATGTAAACTCTTAGTTGAGGCATGTGGGGTCTAGTTCCCTGACCAGGGATTGAACCCAGGCCCCTCCACACTGGGAGCATTGAGTCTTAGCCCCTGGACCACCAGGGAAGTCCCAGCAAAGGCTTCATTTTCAGATATAAAAACTGAATCTTTTTTTTTTCCTGGTAACTTTGACCAGAACTCAGTCTCCTAACTCATTAGTCCAGTGCTGCCTTTTTTCAACCATGTAGATATTTACTGTAATCACCACATTAAGTTATCCTAGTGTCCATTAATAGGAAATACCATTCAGACGGAACATCATTTATTGGCCTCAGGAAGAAGAAAATCTAATCCCAACTCAGCTGTGGCCTAGATGGCACGAATCAAGCCATTAAGTGCGAGTATAAAAATAAGGACTGGAGTAATTTGCATGTATCTACCTAAATTGGTTGTTGCAAGTAGTAGTAATAAAAAATGATGATAAAGCATCCAGCATCCAGTGCAAATGAAATACTTAATAACAAAAAACGCAACTATATTTAAACCAAGGAGTAATAACCTCTCTGAGTCATCACTAGGAGGGAGTATATATTAGCTGTTGTGTGTCCTTATGCCATCTGAACAAGCTAATGCAGGGGTTTATCTAACAAGTTCAGCAGCTCCTGAATTTTCCTAGTTTTTCATAATCTGTCTTTATGTTGACCTAAGCCATATAGAAATTATCAATTAAGAACAAATTAGAACTCTGTGACTTATCAAATGCACCACTCATTACTAAACAGATAAAAATGTTAATGAAGCATTTGTAGTGTTGCCAAGAATCTGAAAATTTTACTATAGAACAATCCTGTAACTGATATATGCAGAGCATAAACCCTGACAAATACTATTCTCTAATAGCAAAATATAATTTCCTGGGTGACATGTACAATCGTCCAGTTTGAGCTGACCTTTAGAAAACAAAAACTTATCAACTAGATTCTCTTGGATAAGAAATAAATCTTGCAACTTCGAGGGATGGGAAGAATGAATAAGTAGGTTTTTACACTATTGAAAAAAAAAAAAAACAAACATATTTTGAGGGATAAATTGCATATACTATGCATAGGAAATAGTCTGAAAGAAAGAAAATACCCAGAGGTGCTAATAGAGGTTATTTCTAGAGAGAATTTTTTTAGTTAAATTTCTACTAGAGTATAGTTGATTTACAATGTTGTATTAATTTCAAGTGTACAGCCAGGTGAGGCAGTTATACATATACATATATCCACTTGTTTTTAGATTCTATCCCCATACAGGTCATTACAGAATATTGAGAGAGGTCCCTGAGCTATACAGTAGGTTTTTTTTTTTTTTTTTTAATTCGTATTGGCATATGGTGGCTATAAGGGTAGAATTTTTTCTTGTTTTCTTTTCTCCTTTGTGCTTATCTGTTTTGTCAGATTTTGAACGTGGATTAAGTGTATCATAGTTTTAAAAAGATTACTTTTAATGGCAAAAAAAAATTGCTTTAGTTTCTTGTGTTGAGGGAGGTAAGTTACTCTCATGCCCACTTCAAAATAAAACCAGAAGGCTTCAAATGTTAATTGATGACAGTGATAGAAATGGGAGTTGCCTCCAGGGTTCTTGGGTCCTGATGTGGCTCTTGGTGACTTTAGGGGGCCAGCAGAGGGGGAGAAAGTCTCGGGAGGCCACTTCAAGGTGAACTTTCACCCTGAGTAAGTACAAAAGGGCAGAATTGTAAATGGTTCTAAGCATTCCTAAACCTCTACTTGGCATGCATTTCTTCCCACCATTTTCATTTCTGGCTTGTATGTCTCCGTCTTAAATTTAAATAAGCACTACTTTCAGTGTTTAATTACAACTTAATGGAAATACTACTTGCATTCAAATTAGCTTTTCGTTTTCAAAACACGAATGTGCATCCAAGTTATTGTGTCATTATAATCTCATGTTATAATGGCTTCATAATGCAAGTCCCTGCAGAGTTGAATTACTAGTTTCCTATGGTAATCACCCATCACTAGAATATCATAATCACATGAGCACAGTCCCCACATGCTTCCACTGCAATCATTTTGACATTGTAAGAGCATTTTAATAGTATTAGCATAGATTCTCCAGAGAAATCATCTCATTGTCACTACACTGCCATATAAGATTAATTGTGATGGAGCCCTGTCGCGACATGAAAGCTTAAAAAATGTTTTTTAAAAAAGTGATGCTTAGCAGAAAAGCATTTCACTTCTCAAAAGGTCAGTGCATTTTATAGTAAGGTTGGCCTTGAGACCTTTAATTGAAGAAATTTCCTTTCACAGGAGGTGAGGTTTTTGTTTTCATGTTTCTTTGTGTTTGTTCAGGATTCACACAACAGTAAGAAAGGAGGTCCGTTCCCTCTGCGGTACAGAAAGGAAAAGCAGACGTTGTCCCTGTCTTTAAGGACTTGCTAATTTAGTCAGATTTATGACCAATTACATGCAGCATTAATACTCTTATGCTAATTTTTAAAAGAATTTTTTTTAATGTGGCCCATTTTAAAGTCTTTATTAAATTTGTTACAATATTCTTTACCCGCTGAACCACCAGGGAAACCCAATGTTACAATATTGCTTCTGTTTTATGTTTTGGGTTTTTTTGGCCATGAGGCATGTGGGATCTTAACACACACCCGCTACATTGGAAGGTGAAGTCTTAACTACTGGACCATCAGGGAAGGCCCCGTATGCTAAATTTTGAAGTAACTGGTGTTACATACCTATGAGAACAATCACACAAGGTGCTCCTGAAAAGAAAAGGTTTGCCAATTAATAAAGGGTCAGACAAAAACTGTATGGCAGGAATGGAGTCCAGGTTATCAGCCTTCCTTACAGTCCAGCTGGCATCTCTGTAGCCATTAACCCCAGGAAGAAGGAAAGCCACAGCCCCGCCCAAAGATGAAGCAAAGAGAGCAAAAAAAAAAAAAGAAAAAGAAAAAAAAACCGCTCCTCTGCTGGCGTCTGAGCAGAGCATGGAAGCTGGACCTTGATCTTTCTCACTAATAGAGGGATGAGCAGAGCTGGTCTCCCTAAGCACCACATCAAGGCTCAGGAAAGCACCGGCCAGGCCCTGACACTCTCCTTGGTTTGAAGCCAACAGAGTAAACTGCCTGTGTGTGTCAGTGACAAATGGCACGTGATGCAGAGTGTGGCAGGGCACTGTGTTCACTGGAAGAGCCTCTGATCTTCTCTGGAGACACTGTGGGGGAACTGCAAACAGATTATCCTAACTCTCAAGGAATCCTCCTCTCTGCTCAACGTTCAGTGTGAGTCAGGTCACAGCCAGCACTGAGCATGGTGACAGGCCTGTGGCAGGTGTTCTAGAGTGCTGATGGATGGAGGAGTTCATTATCGTGGCTGGAGAGAACACGCAGGCTTCAGAGCTGCTGTGGGTCTGAAAACGCAGGGGGCAGATGTGGAATACGGACTGTCCGGTCGCATTAACGGCAGAGGAATTACCAACTGGCCGTGTCTCTTACTTTATTAAAGATTGCCCGTTTTCTTAGTGATGGTAAATATCAGCATTCAGAGGGCTCATGGTTGCTCATTTTGCCCTTCTCGAGGTATATGTGTCTAGGAAATCTCAGAACTACGCCATGGCTCAGTTTCCCAAAAAAACTAATGACACTTTTAAAATTGGAGTGCAGTGAGATACAGATGTGCTTTCTAAGTGCTCAAAGCTGCTTTTACTGACAGGCTGTGGAGCAATATTAGTACATAAATGAAATTAGTTATCCTTCCTTTAGAAGTGATTTTTAATTTCATAGGTAAAGTCTATGGCTCTCGATACCTAGTCTTCCTTGAGTTCTTGCATGGGCATCACATGACATTCAACTCACTTCTCAGGCTAATGCTCAGAATAACTCATGTCATATACTTTTCATTATGAATTCATATCAAAAATTACTTTGACTACCTTTGGTTATCAGTTTTCTATTATTTTATTATCAGATATACTGAGATGAAAAAATGAGGAACTCAGGGAGATCTGAATCCAAGAGCACTAACCATAAGAACAGAAATTTTATTTATCATGGGAAATATATTGAAATCTTGATGCTGCTTAAAAAATACCAGTTTCCCTCTGTTGTTCAAACGTATTGAAGGCAACAGACATCATTCATGATAATATGCAATAGGTTAATCTTTTGATACAGACAAAAGTTAGAAGCTATTTGATATCACTTATATGTGGAATCTAAAATATGAACATATCTGTGAAGCAGAAGCAGACTCACAGACATAGAGAACAGACTTGTGGTAGCCAAGGGGGAGAGGCTGTGGCAGGTGGATGGACTAGGACTTTTGGATTAACAGATGCAAACTATTACACATAGAATGGGAGGATATAAGATCCTTCTGTATAGCATAGAAAACTATATTCAATGTCCTAGGATAAACCATAATAGGAGAGAATATGAGAAAGAATTTATATACATGTATGACTGATTCACTTGGCTGTACAGCAGAAAGTAACACAACGTTGTAAATCAACTATACATTGATTTTTTAAAAAGCTAGAAGCTATATAATATATTAAGTGCCATCAAACATTAATGCTAACGTGCTGTATTCCAAAAATGGAAGAATACACACAGATGGAACAGCATACTACTTTATGAAAATATCACTATTTCCCAAAGAGAAAGACAAACTAGAAATTTACCAACTACATCTATATTAAAAAAAAAAAAAAGTTGACTTGCTCAGAGTGTGTCTTTGGGTAAATCACTTAGTCTGTGGGCCTGTTTTCTCATTAATAAGACAAAGGAATAAGCAAGGTGATTTCTAACATTCCTTTCAGATACAACTTCTCTGATAACATTCAAAGGCCTGTAAACTGGTTTTGTGGCCACCCCTCCACGAGCTCACTGTGTTTAGATGTTAAACAAATGGGGATATACATGTGGTAGAAAATCAGGTGAAACACTGCTATGCAAGGAACATAAAAATGTTGATCTTTCTAGTTCTTTTTCTGATTTCCCACCAAGGCAAACCATCCTATAACAAACTGTACTACAGTATTTACTGGTAACTTCAGATTATTACTAGCAAATGAAAGAAAAATATTTTGCTACCTGGATGATTCCCCTTTCTGTGGTCACCCTTTATACTGCTTATGGCTAAGAGTAAATAGAGGCACTAGTATAAAATAATGGTGGTGATTAGCCCTCAGATAAATGATGCTGACTGTCTCAACTGGGACCTCCAGGGAAAAACTGGGCTGCAGAGGAGGTGAGAGGCAGGTGAAAAAGCAAAGCTTCATCTGTATTTATAGCCATTTCCCATCATTCATATTACCTCCTGAGCTCTGCCTCCTGCTAGATCAGGGGCAGCGTTAGACTCTCATAGGAGCATGCGCCCTACTGA
>SJXQ01007378.1:0-123907 GCA_006408695.1 Aepyceros melampus | reverse complement strand
CCACCCCACCCCACCTCCACCCTGGGTCTATGGAAAAATTGTCTCCCATGAAACCAGTCCCTGGTGCCAAAAAGGTTGGGGACTACTGGTCTAAGCAACTGAAAACTTTTGGCTCTTTCCCAAGTGCCAGCTAAAATGATCCATTATCTAAGTATACGTGTACACTGATACATATGCATACATAGGTAATTACATTTTCTATTGTTTTCAGAGTTTCTAATCATCACAGTACAGGTGCAGAAACTATTCTGAAAATGACTGTGTGCCAACTTTTCAACTAGGAATTATTTTACTTTTTAGTGGGCAGTGAGATAAGTATAAAAAGTCAATTTGCCTGTTTTTTGTCATTGTTTTCAGAAAGTG
Source organism: Aepyceros melampus (assembly GCA_006408695.1). NCBI lineage: Eukaryota > Metazoa > Chordata > Mammalia > Artiodactyla > Bovidae > Aepyceros > Aepyceros melampus. The sequence goes on along the minus strand of SJXQ01007378.1, from coordinate 123,544 downwards.
ATATATACTCTGCTGGTGTTCAAATTGATTTTAGGTGATATATGGACATTTAAAAGTGTTTAAAAAAAGTATTTACTTATTTAATATATGTTAGGGGAGAAAGTAATAAACACTGCAAGCCTGTGATTTCAGACATTTTTGCTTAGGATGAGGCCAAAGAAAAACAATGGGATGGTTTAAAGAAAAATATTGTCATTAGTAGTGAAGGTAGTACACAGGCATAGCAAACACTCTTATTTTTCTAACCTTTTTTTTATTAAACCTTTTATTTTATATTGGAGTATAGCCAATTAACAATGTGATAGTTTCAGGTGAACAGTGAAGGGATTCAGCCACATGGATACATGGATCCATCTCCCCCAAACCCCCTCCCATCCAGGCTGCCACATAACATTAAGCAGAGTTCCCGTGCTGTACATTAGGTCCTTGTTGGGAAAACACTCTTAAAGATGATATGCGTCAAACTTGATGAATACCAACGAATGATGAATTTACTCATTCACTCTGATGAACGTTATACACAGAGAGTTCAAATCAGGTATTCTGTGATAACCTAGACGTGTGGGATGGGGTGGAAGAGAGGTTCTAGAGGGAGGGAACATATGTATACCTAAGGATGATTCCTGTTGATGTATGGTAGAGACTAGCACAATACTGTAAAGCAATTATCCTCCAATTGAAAATGAATGAATTTTTTAAATGACATTTAACATCTCTGCAATGTCTTGTAACACATTTAATTTTTCTGGCCTACTAAGGAACTAATTCCTGTTCTGGAGGTAACATCCGCACCACACATCAGAAATATAATCTTGACTTCTAATTAGCCAGAGAAAGTTATTATCCATAGTTTTAATTCTCAGACCTTTTCACTGATCCTAAAATTGACATTTTAAATGATGTGGATATAAAAATATAAATGTGTTATGGTGTGATATTATATGGTGTAAAAAAACTATAGATCAAGACACTGTGGTCAGACAGTACAACTACTTAGTAAGTTTTCCAATTTTTATAGAGTAAAACTCTAAAGTTCTAATACATCACTCTTTTTAGAGAAACAAGATATAAATAAACTCTCCTTTAGTGACACTGTTGTAAAATCATCAATTATATAAGAATAATTCATGAAAACTTGGGCTTCCCTGGTGGCTCAGACAGTAAAGAATCTACCTGCAATGTGGGAGACCTAGGTTCGATCCCTGGGTTGGGAATATCCCTTGGAGAAGGGAATGTATCTCCACTCCAGTGTTCTTGCCTGGAGAATCCCATGAACAGAGGAGCCAGACAAGCTACAGTCCATGGGATGGTGAAGAGTCAGTCATGACTGAGTGACTAACACTTTCATTTTTCTTAACAAAAACTTATTTTAGCCAAAGTATTACTGAAAACAAAAATAAAAATAAGTAAGTGTAAACAGCTTCATAAGAAACACATTATCCTTACATAATGCCTTATGAAAACTCCACATTAAAAAAAAATTGCAATTCTGATTTTTAAAAGCAAAATAATTCAGAAACTAATCATTTTGACCTCACTATGGCAAGAATACATAATAGCAAAGGCCCACGAAATATCCATAATGCTAGAAACTGTATATGTTCTTGTATATATTTTAAATCTAACAATTCAATGACATTCAGTAGGCAAGCATATATAGAATTATGTAGAATCTTCATGGAGACTGTTTAAATTTGAATCTCTTAGCTTGACATATTATAATTTTTCCACTGAAATACTCTGATAGATAAAAAGTTAAAAATGCAATACCTGGGAGAAATGAAGAAGGTCAGAAAGGAACACTGCAACTGGATCTGCCGGAATCTTCTATCTCCCTGGACACGTAGCAGGGCAGATAATGGCTGTAAGGTCAAAGCCTCCATCATGTCTGCACTTAAAACAGCAGAATCTCCACTACTTATGCACTCAGCTGCTCCCAGATATTTAGTTCCACAGGAGAAAGAATACTTGGAAACTATTCTTTCTTGGTTGATACTGGGGCAAGTTTAAAAGAACACAGAAGCCAAAGGGAATCAGTGTTTAGGCCTTAGATCTGCACTGGAGGCCAGTGGCCCCTTCTGAAATTCCTGTGTTATGTGAATTTGTGCAGTGGCAAATGGAGGCGCTGAAGTTAAAAACTGAACTTGGAGAAACTGCAGCCTGGGAAACTCTGTAACTTGTAGAAACGCACTGACTCATGATATGATAGACGTGCCATAGACCAGGGAGTGATAAATAAGAACATGTGTCAAATAATCTAGGCTAAAACTAGCAAAGATGTCCTTGTAGCCTTTCCTGGGTAAAGGTTTCAACAATACTTTTCTATGGAATGATGGGTAGTGAAAACCACATTCTACCCATGTGTGTATTCTCTTATGTAAACCTGCATACCTTACTGTTCAAATTTAATCTGTCTCTCTAAATGTGATGGTACCAAATTGTGCATTACAGGATATATATATATATATATATTTGAATTTGTGCAGTGGCAAATGGAGGCGCTGAAGTTAAAAACTGAACTTGGAGAAACTGCAGCCTGGGAAACTCTGTAACTTGTAGAAACGCACTGACTCATGATATGATAGACGTGCCATAGACCAGGGAGTGATAAATAAGAACATGTGTCAAATAATCTAGGCTAAAACTAGCAAAGATGTCCTTGTAGCCTTTCCTGGGTAAAGGTTTCAACAATACTTTTCTATGGAATGATGGGTAGTGAAAACCACATTCTACCCATGTGTGTATTCTCTTATGTAAACCTGCATACCTTACTGTTCAAATTTAATCTGTCTCTCTAAATGTGATGGTACCAAATTGTGCATTACAGGATATATATATATATATATGCATATATAATTATATATAAAGAAGAAATGAATTATATATTCATATGATTATATTATATGATTACATAATTATATACATAATTAATTTCATCTTTGAAGAAATAATTCTCTTATTTGAACTTATTAATATGGACATTTTAAAAGTTTACAAATATAGAAAGAGCAGTGTAATGAACCCCTATGTATCATCATGCAGCTTCAACAGTAATTCCAACTACAAAGTTTTTGAAGGAAAAATAATGTTTCACAGCTCATGCAAAACCATTCAACCAATTATCTCAAATATTACTAACATACTGTTATAAACCCACATAACAATCCTCTAAGGATTTCGGCTATCCGTTTACTGCAAAAGGCATTTTTAAAAAAGAGCTTTAAAAGAAAAAAACTACAATTCTGTTCTGGAGCTGAACATGGTGACGTTTTCCAGTATCAACTCTAGCATGCATGGTTGATGCAGACCAGGCACATCGACGTCTTTGAGGTTTTCACGTTCCCAATATTTCTTCAAATATAAGAGCTTATCTACCTTTCTCTTGGTTCATCATCTTTCTTCAGAGACTCTTCTGCTTTCATGGACATTTTCAGCTGATAATAAGGAGGCAGAGATTCAGAACACATCTTACAGCAGGAGCACAAGATGTCACCCTCTAGGGAAAAGATGTGCGATAGGACCAAAGTGTATTTTATATCCTGTTACCCTTTTGGATGCCAGACTAGTCAAGGCACGTTTTTGATTCAGAGAGGATATTTTAGTTTAAAAATATGTGCTAGTTGTCATCACAAATATCTGGATGGGGATAGTTCAGACAGCAAGATATACTTGCTTACATGCATTTTATGGTTAACAGCTTAATACACAATGTAGAATTCATCTAATCATGTTGCTTTGATTTTCATCAGTTCAGTCTTTTAAGTCACAAACATAAAGCTCTCCTCCAAGTAATGTTAAGAGGTTCCTGAACTGAGTAGACTCTCCAAAAATTTGTAGTTATCACTTGATTGTTCAAATTTGATAATTTTTTTTAAACCCTCCAAAAATGGTAGTTCCTAGAGACCATTGGGTTTCCCTGGAGGCTCAGACAGTAAAGAATCCACCTGCAATGCAGAAGACCCAAGTTTGATCCCTGGGTCAAGAAGATCCCCTGGAGAAGGGAATGGCTACCCACTCCAGTATTCTTGCCTGGAAAATTCCATGGACAGAGGAGCCTCGCAGGCTACAGTCCATGGAGTCACAAAGAGTTGGACACAACGGAGCGATTAAGCACACATGCACACACGGAGACCATTATTATTGTAGGCTAGTCTGATGGGCTGAATTGTACCCCTCTAAACATTCTTAGGTTCAAGTCCTACCCCCACTATCTCAGGATGTGACAGTATTTGGACACAGGGTCTTTAAAAAAGGAAACTATATTAAAAAGAGTTTGTTACAGTCGGTCCTAATCTAACAGACTATTTCGTGTAGTTGGAAGAAAAGATTAGGACACAGAGGGAAGACCATGTGACGACACAGAGAGGAGCAGGTAATGAACAAGCCAGAAAGAGAAACTTCAGAAGAAACCAAATCTACCTACAACCTTGATCTCAGACTTCTAGCCTCCAGAAAAATGAAAAAAATCAATTTCTTTTGTTTAAGTCACCCAGCCTGTGATATTTTGTTATGCAGCCCTAGCAAACCAATACAGTTAGTAATAGAGGTCGTGTAGTCCAAGCCATGGAAGTGGCCTTTAATTACACCAGGGGGCTCTGGGTCTATCAAGTGAGTAGAAAATTTGTCAAGAGTCTGGCCAGGCATATGCAATATAATCTAATCCTTTTTGACAAATGTTGATGCCAATGAGGTGACAGCTCAGTGTATAGACTGAGAGGAAATAAATCATTACTGCAGTTATTTGTCAGGGCTTAATAGAAAAGCTTGCTGAAAAGTTAAGCAGATACCACACACAGCAGATGTGGCAGCTGTATAATGTGAAATACCCCTGCACCAGGGAACCCACTTCATATTTCCTCCAAACTTTCACAGACCAAGAATATGATGTCTAACTTTTCAGGGAAGTAGTAGATGAAACCTAGAAATGTGACAGAATAAACATGATAACTTTGAGATTGTATGAAAGAAAATATTTTAAATATTTCAAAAATCAATAATATACAAGTTTGAAAATAGTAAGCAATATTAAGAAAGACATCTTTTTTGGTACACAAAAATACTAAGGATTTTGTGGTTGCAGTGGACTTTCAATTGCACACAGAACATTAAATTCATAATAATATTTACCAATAGAGTCTTCAAAGTGTTTTTCAAACACTAAATAATTACCCAATTAAGCTATTGCGAGATAAGCTATCATTACTCTGGATTTAATGGAAAGGATAATAATTATTATTTTAACAGTTTCTGTGAAGAAAGACTCAGTGCTTACTGAACACAACTGTGAGACACAGACCAGCCTTTTAGTGAATAGGGAACAGAAAAAGCAAAAGGTTGATTAGCTAAGTGAATTCAGAGGAAGAGAGAGATGATTAAGAACTAAAACCATGACCAGTGAGAACAGAGAATTTAATATGCAAAACAGAGGCCAAAATTGGCAGAAAGCTACTTATGAAAACTGCCAATATTCAGTGTGGCCGACTGACAGTGGAGGATCTTCGGTCATGCCCTGAACAACATAATTCATCACACCAGTGCTCAGGGCAGTCATGTCCAAGCAATTTATCATCATCATATCATTCGTCTGAGTAAGAGAGGGGGAGAACTTTGATTGTTAACCTCTAGGGAGACTGGATTTATAACCAACATCCCTAAGAAGGCAGCATGGCTCTGCCCTAAGCAAAATGCTCCCTGCTTCACTTCTATTTAAGTCAGAGGAAGAGAGGCAACACATTGCTTCCTGCACGGGGAGAGCAAAATCTAGGTCTGATCCTCTTGGATCCGAAATAAGGAAGCAAGGAAATTATATTTAAAGTATTGTTTGAGGCTGCTTTAAAAAAAAATTAGAAAGTAGTCAATGGTAAGTATGGGTGATTCATTTCAAGTGTCCCTTGGTGATAAAATAATTTCTGCAATGCATCTATTGATATAACTACATTTGGAAAGAACTGTCTCTTAACAATCAATCTCTGAACCTTCCTCTATATCGGAAAACTTCGAAAGAATGCTAAAATTTTAAATAATGTATTTATATAGAAAAATACATTTATATTTTATAAGTATATAAGATATATTTATATATTATAAATATAAATTTTATATTATATATTTTAAGTATATAAAATATTTATATTTTATGTATTATAAATATATCTGTATCTATAGATATAATTATATATAAATTGCATTTTTCAAAATGAAAATGCCAGTCTTAATTCCTATCCCTTATGGACATTGAACTTTTAGTACTTTACACTTTAACACCTGCTGCCCTTAGAGAATGTGATTAAACATCTAAATGCCATCTTCGTCACCTTTGATTAAAATCACAAAGTTGACTTGAGTGTTCTAGAAACAAGTCTACCTGCTATCGCATCTGGTAGTTAAAGGAACACTGGTCACAGTAGCACACTTCTTACAGAACCTTCCCTCTTTTAGGCTCCCAAGATATCTGGTAAACTGGAAACCAGTAATCCCTGGAGGTATGTGGCCCAGACCTTACCTGAGTGTATTAGTTAGGATAGGCTAGGTTATGCTGATTTAACAAACAAATCCCCAAACCCTGGGGCCTAAAGCCAAAAGAAGCTGATTTCTGGCTCACACTGTGTCTAACACAGAGTGATGGGGACTCTGCTGGTTGTCTTCATTCTATGTCCCAGGCTGACAGAACAGCCACTGTCTAGAAAACCGGTGGTCACTCTGGCAGAGGGAGAGTGGGGTATGCCTCTCATTGGCTTTTCAGGCTTCCACCTGGGAGTGACACAGATCCCTCCACTTATATTTAATTAATCAAAGCAACTCCATGGCCATGGCGCACTGGAAGGGGACAGAGACATGGATAACACTTAGGACTCCCCTGCTGAGCAGGCAGAGACAGTTGTACTCAGAGAAATAATGGTTTCATGAAACAGGTCGTCAGAACCACAGAGCCAGTTTATGCCAGATGACTAAGTGGGAGCAGATATTTTATTTTTCGTCTTCCTTTTTTTTTTTAAGTGAGGGAGGAAAGTCTATGAATGAGAAGGCTTTTTTTAAATGAAACATTTTTAGAAAACCACGAACCACTGAGAAACAAAACGATGCCGTGTTCAGTATATGAAAAACGTATTCAACAACCATCTCAGGTTTCCCTATTAACAGTGATGTTCATAGGCAGTACACAGCTTAAGACTTCTCAGCAGTGTTACTGTTTGGTTGACTCAGGTATTTAAGATATGTAGAAGAAAGATTCCTCATATAGTAACACTTTAAAGCAGATGGTAACAAGATGGATATTTTCCAAAGTCAGAAAGCTCCTCCCATTCTCTGTAGTTCATTATTTTGTCTTCAGGCTTATTTCTGAGAACAACTTCTACAAGCCTTACATAGGGGTCCACTACCTACTACAATACCAGGGATCTTAGAGCCAAGTGCAACACTAAGAAGGCATTAAATACAAAGGGATAGACTTTTCAAGACTGTAAATGATCTGTTGTTCTTTGCTCCTATCTGGGTCAAATTTTAACTATACGCATTGCAAAGTGTATAAGGAGATCAAACCAGTCAATCCTAAAGGAAATCAACCCTGAATATTCATTGGAAGGACTGATGGCTGAAGTGGACGCTCTAGTACTTTGGCCTTCTAAGAGGCAAAGAGCCAACTCACTGGAAAAGACCCTGATGATGGGAAAGACTTAAGGCAAAAGAAGAGGGTAGCAGATGATGAGATGGTTGGATAGCATCACCAGCTCAATGGACATGAATCTGAGCAAACTCCAGGAGATAATGGAGGACAGGGAAGCCTGGCACACTGCAATCCATGGGGTCGCAGAGCTGGACATGACTTAGCGACTGAACAACAACAGAATATTTATTTTAAAAAATCTACATTACATACAGTTTAGTCACTTTTATAATAACGCAGCATCTAGCCTCCACAAATGAACACAGCATTTCATAAAGTAGAACTCTTATCCTTTTAAAAATTAAGTTGCTATCTTGCTATCAGCAGTCAGTCAGCTGTCTGATCTCTTTTTCTTTGCCTCTTGCACTGAGATTTCTTTTCGAAGCGGCTTGGTTATTTCTGGAATTACATCAGGCCTTCAGGATAAGAGCTGTACACCCCTCCTGCCAATGTAAAATAAAATGTAACTGGCCAAGGAGGAGTTCTACTTCTTAGGGCTTTTTTCTTACTGATATTCATTCTATATGACAGTGAACGTGACAGATCCTTTAGGATAGGAGTCAATGCTTGTCAGTTTTCTCCACTGGAGAAGTGATTTAAGGATGAATAGACATGTGTCTACACATGAGGAAGTTCTCTAAACGTCTCCCCACGCCAGGTGTCTCTGCACCTGTGGCGTCTTCAAAATATCACATCGCGGCTGTAAATACCATGATCATATCCGCCCCTAAGTGTATCTGGAGTATCTTTACAATGGAAAGACCACGACAGTAAAATAAAGGGGCAAGCTGAGGCCCAAGGCTTAGAGGTATGATTTCAAAGCTTATAAAGGAGAACAAGCGTGGAAAAGATGACCCTGAGGCCAGCACAGCTGCCCAACTACGACCCCAGAGCACTTCTGCCTACCAACCCTGAGCTGGAGCCACGAGGGGCCCTCGGCCTCGCTCTGCGCGAGACTCTGAATCTCGGGTTTCAAGCTTGACTGTGCAGGACTTTAGAAACTCCGGGACTGAAGAAGGAAATGGAAACTCCAGTATTCTTGCTTGGAGAGTCCGATGGACAGAGAAGCCTGGCAGGCTATATACAGTCCATGGGATCCAAAGATTCGGACGCGACTTAGCGACTAAACCACCACCACCAGACTTCGGGGCAACAAGCCACCGGCAAGCATAGACCAGTCTCCCAGGCCTCCCGCAGCCTCAAGATCCCCGTCTTTGCAGCTTCCCCGAGAGCGATAGGAGAAAGGTAGCAAGAAGCCAAAGCCTTAGGGACTCCTTCCCCAGGCGGGACCTTCGCCCCGGTCCCTGCAGGAGTTCACGCGCCCAGCTGTGCAGCGACCGCACCCTTCCTACCGGGCCCACAGCTCCCGCGCCCGCTCCGGTTCCAGAGCGCGTCCCTTCACTCGCTGCGCGCCGCCTTCTCCCTGGGGACCCTCTGCAGGGCCAACTTTCCGGGTCTTTGACTTGTCCCCAATCCCCGCCCACTTCACCCTCCGGTCTAGTCTTGTCCCAGCCCTCCGGCCCTGACCGCACCCACCTGCCCTCTGCCACGCCCACTGGGCGCCCGTCGGCCCCGCCCCCGACCTTAGACTACTCGCAATGGGCTCCTGTCAGGCCGCGCTCCAGACTCGGCCACGCCCAGCAGGTTCTGCCAGGCGCCGCCTTCGGTCCCGCCCCCGCCCCGCCCGCCTCCAGGCTATTTGAGCTCAAGTTCTGGACGCTGGGCCTCCCCCTGAGCAGTCAGACTTGCAGCCTGAGAATCCGCTCAACTGCTGAGCTAAGAACCCACTTCCTCTGCGCGAGTCTGTTGTACCCGCCACATATTCTGGAAGGAGAGGTTTCTCTTTCTAGTTTGGCTGAGTCTGAAGGATTAGGAACTACAGCCCCCGGGGAGAAAGGAAACAGTTGCATTTACCCCAGATCCCAGTTCTCCGTGGCAAAGTCTGGAACGTGGAGGCCATAGAAGCTATTTTGAGGTTCCTGCAAGGACAGCAAGCCAGGGAGAGTGCACTGGTAGTTTAATGGCAAGAACAGAATTTGGATCAGCATCTTGAATACGGACAATGTGGAGTTTCTTTCTTTTTTTCTTTTTCCCTCCCAAATGATTTTTTAAATTGTGGTAAAATATACATAACATTTACTACTTTAAAGCTTACAATTAGGTGGCATTTAGTAAATTCATGATGTTTGACATTGGTTTATTCCTTCATTGTTCCATGTTCTTGGGCCTGAGGCTTCTCATCTTTAAAACGAGAGTGATGCTGTGAGCACTGGCCCAGGCACTTGATGTGACGAGATAGGCTTTCCTCGTGGCTCAGATGGAAAAGAATCTTCCCGCAGTGCCGGAGACCAGGGTTTGATCCCTGGGTGGGGAAGATTCCCTGGAAAAGGAAATGAAAACCCACTCCAGTATTCTCACCTGGAGAACAGTATTCTTGCCTGCCAGGCTACTGTCCATGGAGTGGCAAAGAGCCGGACACCACTGAACGACTCACATGAGCTCTGGCCAGGCACTTGATACGACAAACAGGCTTCCTGAATACTTGTGAGTCAGTCTAGGAGACAGTGCGGAGAGCAGTTACCACTGCACAGAGTTTAAGTATTACTCTGAGGTAACTGCTCTTTGCACTGCTTTAACTTTATCCTGAATTCTGAGGGAAAAAAAAAAAAAAGATGAGTACTCAGATGGGAAGAACCTCCAGGTGTCGTTTGAAATGAAGGCAAACATTAATAACAATATTAATAGTAATAGATGTTTCCTGAGACCACTTCTGCTACTCTGACTGTCTGTTATCTTAACGTTTTAGAACAGTCTACATGATAGGATCAATTTCTCCTCTGATTACAGATAAGAAAGCAGACAGAAAAGTGCCTTGTGCAAGGTCAGGGCTAGAACCCAGTTTGGTGATGTCTTAGCACTTGTCCTCTTAGTAGAGGACCGAGAACTTCAATATGATGCTAGGAAATACATTAATATATTTAAGTGAAAAAGAACTTCTTTGGTGGTCCAGTGGCTAAGACTCCATGCTCCCAATGCAGTAGGCCCAAGTTCAATCCCTGGTCAGAGAACTGGATCTGACACATGCTGCCTGCATGATCAATAAAGATCCTGCCTTCTTCAACTAAGACCTGGTACATGCTAAATAAATAACCAAAAAAATTTTTGAAGATATACATAATGAGAAAAAGAGAAAAATAATAAGGGTTTTGGCAAGGGGTGTTTTTGTTTTATCAAGAGGGTAAAAGTATAAGAAGTTGGTTGGTGAGGGACAGGCAGAGAGAAAATACTGGGAGAGCAGGCTTTTTACATCCTAGGAACCAAGAAGGGGGTAAAAATAGCACCCGGGGTGGCAGAAGAAAGAATAAAAATGTTGAGGTTAAGAACTCCAAGGGTGTGAGTCTTGGAGAGGTGACTATTACCAGGAATGACGGGGGCTCATATGAAGATTATATGATGAATAGATGGATCAGCAGAAGCTTCTGGAGTGATTTCAGTGCTGCCGGCCGCTCTGATTGTACCATAGCCATGAAGCCCTATAAATGTGTACCTGACTGTGGTTGTTAAGGAGAGGCCTAAAAGTCCATTATTTATAATGTTATGTATTTCACTAGTCCACGCTGCCAGACATGAAATTATACACAAGATTCATGTTTAAAAAAATGACTCCAGTTTTCCTTTATGGAAGTTACTAAATTCTCTACTGCCCACATTACACCCATGGTGGAAGATTTGTGATGGATTTCATATGCAGGCTCTTCCTTCTAGGACTTAACACCTTAAAAAGATAGTGTTAAAGAGAAAGTGCTCTAGATTTTATTTCTCTTTGTTTTGAAAGAGCAGCTTCAAAGAAACTTCAAATTAATAGGTAGGAGTTTTATTTCAGGAAATTTCTCAAACTATTGTGAACACGTGTGTTTGAACACGGGGAGCTAAATTATGCAAATTCAATGTACAGCAGTGAAAAAACTTGATAGCATGTAGCATTTGAGTTTATAGACTCTAATTCCATTTCATGTCACATGTGATGTAAGCACTATTGTTAGTGAAACACTCAATGTGGTCCTATTTAAAAATAATGAAAACAAACATGCTCCAGAACTGGACCCCAGATCTATTAGCCCTGATGACTGGTAGGCAAGAATGGATGAAAGAGGTCTTTTATGATGTCCAGCCGTGACAGATCGTAATCTGCCATCAAGCCTTGTACCCAGTGCCATTTTTTCCAGCCTTTCTTCCTGGAAAAGCTTAACTTAGAGATATTTTTTGAAACCTAGAATATCACTGTACTATCATCTCTCTGTGATGAAATAGTTGAGTTAAAAATCATATTATTAAGGAACCAAAGCTTCCCAAATCAATCTCTCTGTTAAGGGTTTAGTTCAAACACACTCTCATTTCCACAGTACCTGCTTTTTATTTTCGTAGTATCTTTGAATTTTGACAGTACCTATACTCAGAAACACTAAATTGGCAAAGAGAATAAAATCCAACCCAAACATCCAGTACCCCTTGCTGTTTGGGTTCAACTTCCAGAAGACACTCAGGTTTTCATCATCCTAGTTAACTGTATTAAATATTTATGCAGAAATAGACTATAGGAAAAAAAATCTGGAGAAGACAAAATATAAAGTAATCCAGATAATTATCATATGAGTGGCAGGGAAAAGCACTGTTAATGATATCAATTCTTGAAGAGTATTGCTGTCAGGTTTTAATTGGTAATTAGAAGTTAAAACTTTCACTGCTACAGAAATGTTTCTCAGTTTAATTTTCGTCATGGTGTGATAAACTAGTCCCATCATTTCTAGGAAATCTGTTAGATGCTAATGTCACAAGAGAGATAGAACAGAGCTTCCCCACAGTTTTCCCATCAAACTCCTATTCTTTTTACCTCTCAGAGAATACAACTAGCTATTCAATGTGTTTTATTATTTAGAGGCAAAGAAAAAGTGAAATTAGAACTATTCTAGTTCCTAAAGAACTAGAGTAACATAACCCCACCCTCATCCCCATCCAGGGAATTATGTTTACATTTTTTAAAAATATTCTTTTCCATTATGGTTTACCACAGGACATTGAATATAGTTCCCTGTGCTAAACAGTAGGACCTTGGGTCTATCCATCCTATATATGATACTTTACATCTGCTAATCCCAAAGCCCCAGTCCTTCCCTCCCCCTTGGCAAGCACGAGATTGTTCTCTATGTCTGGGAGTCTGTTTCTGTTTTGTAGTTAGGTTCATTTGTGCCATATTTTAGATTACACATATAAGTGGTACTGTATGGTATTTGTCTTTGTCTTTCTGACTTCATGTAGTATGATAATCTCTAGTTGAATCCATATTGCTGCAAATGACATTGTTTTGTTCTTTTTTATGGCTGAGTAGTATTCCATTGTATATATGTACCACATCTTCTTTATCCATTCATCTATGGATGAACATTTGGGTTGTTTCCATGTCTTGGCTATTGTGAACAGTAATACTCTGAACATAGGGGTATATGTATCTATTTGAATCATAGTATTATCTCAGTGAGGCTTCCCAGGTGGTGCTACTGGTAAAGAACCCACCTGCCAATGCAGGAGACTTAAGAGATGCAGATTTGATTCCTGGGTCAGGAAGATCCCCTAGAGAAGGAAATGACAACCCACTCCAATATTCTTGCCTGAAGAATCCCCTGGACAGAGGAGCCTGGTGTGCTACAGTCCACAGGGGTCACACAGAGTCAGACACAACTAAAGCGACTTAGCATGGTGTGACATTATCTCAGTATATGCTCAAGAGTGGTATTGGGATCATGTACAAGGGAATATGATTTAGCATTAAAAAGGAATGCTATCTGATAATGCTACAGCTTGGATGAACCTTGAAGGCATTAGCTAAATGAAATAAGCCAGACACACAAAATGACAAATACTGTATAATTTCACTTACATAAGGTGCCTGGGAATAGTCTAATTCATAAAGACAGGAAGTAGAATAGAGGCTGGGGTTAGGAGGATAGGGAGTTAGTGTTTAATGAGTGCTGGGTTTCAACTTGGAGAAGATGAAAAAATTGTAAAGATGGATAGTGAGCGTACTTTATGCCACTGAACCAGACACTTAAAAATAGTTAAAATGATAAATTGTATGTTTTGAATGAAAATGAAATGACGTCGCTCAGTCGTGTCCGACTCTTTGTGACCCCATGGACTGTAGCCTACCAGGCTCCTGCCTCCATGGGATTCTCCAGGCAAGAGTACTGGAGTGGGTTGCCATTTCCTTCTCCAAAATATGTTTTGAATATTTTAACACAATAAAAAATATTTGACTTTAGGTAACTGTGTGTAAATAACTTATGAAGGTTGACTTGAATTTCAAACACCTGTTACTCACACTAGATTTGTTAGTATAAGTAAAAGGTCATAATTTTTAATTACATCATCATTAACTTGAAACAACTTTTAAAGTGAAGTGTCTGGTTTTTTTTGTTTGATTGGTTGGGTTTTGTTTGTTTGTTTCTGTTTTTTTTCTGGCCTAGCAATTTCTTTTGGTATTTGCAACAGAGACTCGATGGTATTTGTGGTTTGTTGTTGTTTTTATTTAATTGCTAAGTCATGTCTGACACTTTCATGATTCCATGGACTGTAGCCTGCCAGGCCCCGCTGTCCATGGATTTCCCAGGCAAGAATACTAAGTGGGTTGCCATTTCCCTCTCTATGGAATCTTCCCAACCTGACCTAAGTGTCAAACCCGTGTCTCTTGTCTCTTGCATTGGCAAGTGAATTCTTTACCACTTAGCCACGTGGGAAGCCTGCTGCTGCTGCTGCTGCTGCTGCTAAGTCGCTTCAGTGCTCACTAAACCTGTGTTCTTCCCTTCCTCCTCCTGGGCACATAAAGACACTGCATTTCTCAAGCTCCTTGCAGTTAGATATGGTCCTGCCCCTGAGTGCCAGCCAATAGAATGTGGAAGAAGTGCCTTGTGAACTGACCTATCAAAAAGCCTCCCCACCCACCAAACATCCTCCACTTCTCCACTCTTTGACAGGAGGGAAACAATTCCTAAAACATGGGTCATGGAGCCGCAGGAATGAAATAGGCTGTATCTGAATGCCCACATGAAGGAAATCCCTCCTGCCAACCTTAACTACCAGAAAATATGAGTGGAAAATGTACTTTTAATGTCTTCAACCACTGAGATGGGATTATATGTTACCAAAGAGAGCCTATCCTGATTAATACAGTATTTGTCCTGGTCGAAGAATGAGGTGGTTCCATTTGCAAATTGAAGATGACCCTCTTTAGCCAGTTGTTAATAACTAGTACAAAAATGCCTTTTGTGATGGCTTCTGAATTCTTGAGAGAATTACTTACATGTTAGAGGCATATGTTAGCACATGATAACATAATTATTGGTCTCTAATGTTAAATACAGTGTTGAAAGATACAGAATGAGAAACAGAATGATGTTAAATAACCCCCCCCAAAAAAAACTCTGCAAGGAAGTTATTTGTTAACTGTAAGTACAAGCATGTGGGTCTGTTAAGAATGCCAAATGGTAGTTTTCTCCGTGTTGAAAAACAAAACAATGTGGATTTGAAGCAAACATTAAAAGGATGACTTGAATGTATAATTCGAATAACTTGACTATATTTTCCTTTTAAGTAATATGGATAATTTCTTTGTTTTCATTTCAGGAGCTTGAAAATGTGTGTGTGTGTGTGTGTGTGTTTTGCCATGGATTTAGTTTAAATTGCATTTCTGAAACCTTGTTTAAGTACTGGTTTTAAATATTTTGTGCTATGTAAGGAACACAGCCTGTGCCACCTTACGCTAAAGAACTCTTTCCTGTGAGTAGTTGGCAAAATTGTGTCTGATTTAGTAAATATTGTTAAGAGATGTAACGGTATACTGGGGTATGTAAAAACCATGCTGTAGCTAAATAACTGAAGAGAGGAGTTTGCTTCCATTTCTAGATAAAATCAGAGGGGCGGAGGGATGTCAGGCCTTCTGTTTGAACGAATCTCTAGACAGAGTGTGCTAGAGGCAGCTCTATCCTCTGTGAACACAGAAAACCAGGTAGAACCAACCAGTATCTTCAGAAGCAGCTCTGGAGTCTGGTAAAGCTGACTTCAGTTCCTGGGACCTCCTCATATCCCTGAGCCATGCTGTCCTCATATGAAATGGAAACATGATCACCTCCCTCTGGCAGCCTGGTGGTTGTCCTTAGATCCTTTCTCCTTTGCTTTCACACTAATGTTTTAGCAGGGTTCATGGACACCTTTTTAAGTAACTTATGAAAGTTAAAATCTTTAGTGATTTTAACTGCCTCTTTTGCAGCTAAGCTTGGCCATGTGACTTAGCAGATTTGATTTGTGATCCCTGCCATTGGGAGAAAATGGAAATTGAAGAAGCTGTCTTGAGACTAGAGATAGAATTTCTGTGTTGAGGATGGCAGAGACCTCATGTCTTCATAGGTTGCTGTGTGAATTAAGTGCTGCCCTATATGAAGCTGTCTTTTCTGGAGGCTTCACAGCAAGACTAGGAGGTTTGCTAGACAGGAGAGGTAATTATGAGAATAGAGAAGTAGTGTTGTAGGTCAATGATACTTCAAGAACAAACAAGGTCATAGAAAAAGAGGTCAGAATTGTAGTTACCACGGGCAAGGGGTTGGGGAAAGGAGGAATCAGATGAAGGCAGCCAAAGGTACAAACTTTCAGTTATAAAATAGATAAGTACTAGGGCTAGAATATAGGACATGATTAACATAATGGACATTGCTGTATGTTATGTATGAATGAGTGAATGATAGTCGCTCAGTTGGGTCCAACTCTTTGCGACCTCATAGACTGTGGCCCACCAGGCTCCTCTGTCCATGGAATTCTCCATGCAAGAATACTGGAGTGGCTTGCCATTTCCTTCTTCATGTTATATATGAATGTTGTTAAAAGAGTAAATCTTGAGTCTCTTCACAAGGAAAAATATGTTTTCCTGTTTATTTAATTTTGTATCTATATGAGATGATAGATGTTCACTAAACTTCTTGTGATCATCATGATATATGTAAGTCAAATCATTATGCTGTACACCTTGGATGTATTCCATGCTGTATGTCAGTTATACCTCAATAAAAGTGGAGAAAGCAAGGGGGAATAAGCAGTAAATAGAATGAAGTTAATAGTATGTTTTCAGGTAAGAGGGTAGGTGGGGCCTCAGGGTACAGCCCTCTATGAAACAACCATGTGAGGAGCATCAGACAGAGGCTCAGGAACCAGAGTCAGGAGAGGAGATTTGAAACCCAGGATAAAGGCAGGAAAATCAAGCATCAGATCCTTGGGTGAGAAGCTGAGGAGCAAGAACATAGAAACAGTGGCCCTGGCAATAAAGCTAATAATAGTTACAAAAATAGCTATCATTTTATTGACAGTTAGTGTGCCAGTCTCTATTCTGGTAGCCCTTGGTAACCATTTGTAAGATTTTATATTTGCATAATCCCCATTTTACAGATGTGGAAACTGAGGCTCATAAATGTGATGTCTTTTTGCTCAGGGTCTCATAACTATTGAAGGGCTATGCAGAGATTCAAATCTAGGACTCGCTGGCTCCAAAATCCAAAGGCTAAGAATTAACTACCTGGTCATCCAAGTCAGATCCTTAGCACAGGGCTTAGCAGAGGGATCAATAAATGTTAGTTGTTATTATTCAGACAAGGAAATGAGCACAGACTGGCACAGATCAGCAGAAGCAGGATTAGATGTGAGCTGGAGAGACTGTGAGCCTAGGTGCCCTGTATACAGTGTGTTTGCATGTGTGTGTGTGTGTGTGTGTGTGTGTGTGTGTATGTGTGTGTGTGCGCATGTGTAGGAGAAAGCACTGGGGCGGTGGGAGAACCTATAGGGTATTCTGTAGGTAAATCACGTGGAAGGTAATGAAATGAGAAGTCAGGGAGCAAAGTAATTCCCAATTCCAAGTACTCTTCTTTTTCTTAGTCATATGGGAAAAGGAACCTGATTCTTCGAGAACAAAGAAGCTGGAAAAGAAAAGCTAATGCTTCCCCTGATCGTCCCAGAATCAGAGATGTTTAGAGCCAGAGAGGAAAGGGAGGGGATATATGTATACGGATGGCTGATTCATGTTGACCTTTGACAGAAAACAGCAAAATTCTGTAAAGCAATTATCCTTCAATAAAAAATAAATAAAAAAATTTGAAAGCCTAGTATCTACCCCTCTGTTTTGGAAGGAGGCAAGGGATATTCAGTGGGATTTTTTTTTAATCACCTACTGCTGAGAATGATGCAAACTCAAAAGGTCCTTTAACTCCAAGAATCTGAAGTCCCAGAGGAAGGTTTTAACTTGAGAGAAGCAGAGCAATTCAGAAAGCACTCTGTAATCACAGCATATGTGTGAGATTAATGTTAGAATATGGGTTAATAGTAACAGATGTCATCAGAAAACTTCTATTTTCGCTGCTGGCATTCTTATTCTTGCTGTGCTGGCTTAATGGCTCCATCGTGTCCAACTCTGTGTGACCCTTTGGACGATAGCCCTCCAGTCTCCTCTCTCCAAGGGGTTTTTCAGGCAAGAATACTGGGCTGGGTTGCCATTTCCTTCTCCAGGGCGTCCTCCTAACCCAGCGCTCGAACCCGCATCTCCTCTGTCTCCTGTATTGCAGGTGACTTCTTTACCTGCTGAGTCATCATGCAAGCATTTCATTATTCTCATGTATAGGTGGTGACAGGGTATGAGGCAGGTCAGGCGGTTTGGTATTCCCATCTCTCTCAGAATTTCCCACAGTTTATTGTGATCCACACAGTCAAAGGCTTTGGCATAGTCAATAAAGCAGAAATAGATGTTTTTCTGGATTGCTGACCTGACTCTTGAGAAACCTGTATGCAGGTCAGGAAGCAACAGTTAGAACTGGACATGAAACAACAGACTGGTTCCAAATAGGAAAAGGAGTACGTCAAGGCTGTATATTGTTACCCTGCTAATTTAACTTCTATGCAGAGCACATCATGAGAAACGCTGGGCTGGAAGAAACACAAGCTGGAATCAAGATTGCTGGGAGAAATGTCAATAACCTCAGATATGCAGATAACACCGCCCTTATGGCAGAAAGTGAAGAGAAACTAAAAAGCCTCTTAGTGAAGAAAGTGAAAGAGGAGAGTGAAAAAATTGGCTTAAAGCTCAACATTCAGAAAATGAAGATCATGGCCTCCGGTCCCATCACTTCATGGGAAATAGATGAGGAAACAGTGGAAACAGTGTCAGACTTTATTTTTTTTCAGCTCCAAAATCACTGCAGATGGTGACTGCAGCCATGAAATTAAAAGACACTTACTCCTTGGAAGAAAAGTTATGACCAACCTAGATAGCATATTCAAAAGCAGAGACATTACTTTGCCAACAAAGGTCTGTCTAGTCAAGGCTACCTGGTTTTTCCAGTGGTCATGTATGGATGTGAGAGTTGGACTGTGAAGAAGGCTGAGCACTGAAGAACTGATGCTTTTGAACTGTGGTGTTGGAGAAGACTCTTGAGAGTCCCTTGGACTGCAAGAAGATCCAACCAGTCCATTCTGAAGGGGATCAGCCCTGGGTGTTCTTTGGAAGGAATGATGTTGAAGCTGAAACTCCAAAACTTTGGCCACCTCATGCAAAGAGTTGACTCATTGGAAAAGAGTCTGATGCTGGGAGGGATTGGGGGCAGGAGGAGAAGGGGACGACAGAGGATGAGATGGCTGGATGGCATCACGGACTTGATGGATGTGAGTTTGAGTGAACTCTGGGAGTTGGTGATGGACAGGGAGGCCTGGTGTGCTGCAATTCATGGGGTCGCAAAGAGTCGGACATGACTGAGTGACTGAACTGAACTGAACTGAGGGTATGAGGATAATGTGGTCATTTTAATAAAAAAAACTATTTTAAAACAAAAGTTACATAGAGTATTCAGGAGATCAACCCTGAATATTCACTGGAAGGACTGATGCTGAAGCTCCAATATTCTAGTCATTTGATGCAAACAGATGACTCATTGGAAAAGTCCCTGATGCTGGGAAAGATTGAGGGGAGAAGGAGAAGAGGACATTAGAGGATGAGATGGCTGGACGGCATCACCAATGTGATGAACATGAACTTGGGCAGACTCTGGGAGATGGTGAGGGACAGGGAGGCTTGGCATGCTGCAGTCCATGCTATCCCAAAGAGTCGGACACGACTGGGCAACTGAACAACAACAACATAGTTGTGTGGAAGCTTTAACATACTAGTCTTATTTGAATATCAGGCACACAGTATTTTTAATTGACACAGAATATAATAAGGACTTCCCTGGTAGCTCAGCTGGTAAAGTATCTGCCTGCAATGCAGGAGACCTGGGTTTGATCCCTGTGATGGGAAGACCCCTGAAGAAGGAAAGGACTACCCGCTCCAATATTCTGGCTAGAGAATTCCATGGACTGTAAGGGTTCACAAAGAGTCAGACACGACTAAGCAACTTTCCTTTCACATATTCAATGAAAATTACGGAAGGTAAAAAGTGTAGTCATAAAATATACATCTGTGAACCTGCCACCCAGCATTACTGATACCATAGATGTCCCTTGCAATCTCTTCTTTGGTATTATTACCCACCACCCCCAACCAGGGACAACCACTTTCCAGAATTTAAGGTTAATTACTCCCTTGCTATTCGCAGAGACACCCAGCATTTCTGGCACCTCCACCATCACCATTTCCTGGATATAGGATTCCAAAGAGTAGAAAAAGTATTACTGTTAAAAATCAGAGTTGTGAAGTGACAGCAAATGCCACATTTCTTAACAGTTTTACCCAAATTTAGCTTGTTTTTAAAATTAGTTAGTAATGGTACTAGCTTCTCACAGACATAAAAAATCAGGAGACATGACTTTAAAAATTCTCTCCAACAGCAAAATTAAACACACAGTCTGCAAGTCAAATTCTGTTACCCATTAATGAGCTTGACTTGGTCTCAGTCTTAGGGGGATTAGAATTCCCCAAGAAATAATGTCCACAATAGTTACATATTGAGAAGACTGTTTTAACATAGTTGTTGTTGTTCAGTCAGTAAGTCATGTCTGACTCTTTGCGACCCCATGGGCTGTAGCCTGCCAGGCTCCTCTATCCTTGGGATTTCCCGGGCAAGAATACTGGAGTGGGTTGCCATTTCCTTCTCCAGGGGATCTCCCAACCCAGAGCTTGAACCTGGGTCTCCTGCATTGCAGGCAGATTCTTTACTGTCTGAGCCACCAGGGAAGCCCGAACTCACATCCATTGAGTCAGAGATGCCATCCGACTTTCTCGTCCTCTGTTTCCCTCTTCTTCTTAACACTCAAAATTCTCTAACGTCCAGAGCACGTGTGTACAGAGGCTTAACAGGGTCACAAAATAGGTATGTGCAAGAAGGACTGTTTTGTATTTGGCAGATTTTGGGTGAGGATGAAGACGTATTGGCTTACTTTTCTGTTCTTTAAATCAGAAGTCCCAAGGTTTTCCTGGTGAATGTGTACATGGTTGTTCTCACAGACTCCCTTTTTGTAGCTGCAATGTGGGGCAGGGAAGTTGGACAGAGAGGATGAGAAGTTGATGAGTGGTTCTCCTGATATTAGGGTAGGGATAGCTCTGGAGAGGCTGGAGGGGCAACCAGGAAGGACTTTGGTTCCACCAAAGGTCACGCTGGACTCCAGTTAATTCTGTGGTACCCAAGGAATAGCACAGATGGTAGGTGCTCCATCTCCATGCTGTCTGGACTGTCCCAATTAAAGGTCCTAAACTGTGTCATCCAATAGAAAGGAACTTGTAACCAGAGATTTGGACTCGATGATACGCGATGAGAAGGCTGTGACTTTGTCAGGAATGGAGTGGGAATAGAAGTGAGAAGACATGTTACACAGTGCTCCTGCTTTGAATTTTGTTCAAAAAAAGAGGTGATGAGAGGGGAAAAAAAGGATTGGGAAACAAGGCAGTATCTAGGAACTTTCTAAAATAAAGTCACCACATATACACAAAAGGCAAAAATGTTGATCAGCTTGTTTCATTATTTTGATTGGACCAGTATTTTGGTATCAGTGCTCTAAAAGGTAATGTTGTTTAGTCACTGTGTCTGACTCTGCAACCCCATGGACTGTAGCCCACCAGGCTCCTCTGTTCCCTAGAATTTGCCAGGCAAGAATACTGGAGTGGGCATTTCGTTCTCCAGAGGATCTTCTCAACCTAGGGATCAAACCTGTGTGTCCTGCATTGGCAAGCGGGTTCTTTACTATTGAGCCACCAGGGAAACCTAAAAAGGTAATGTTGGTTGTATCTTATTTTGTAGCGCACATTTGTACATTTCTATGTGATTTCAGTTGTGCCCTCTGGAAATCATATTCCAGTGATGACCCTGGCAAAGCTTTCAGAATGGAGATGCAGGGGTTTCTAGGCACTGCCCCTAAGACAGTTGTTTAAGTTGTGCTTTGCATAAAAGTAGCCTAGCGCTACTGAGAATGTGCTGTTCCTCTGCCTGGTCAGCAAGGTGCATAGAACTCCTTTGCTTTGCTCTGGAGTTGTTTCTTGCCCGTAGATTGCTTGAGAACCTAGTCTGGCTCTTCACTGATCACACGTGACCTAGCAGACGCACCAGCCGGATGGTTCTGCTGAGATTCATGATCCTAAACCAGCCTTATTTGATTATTCTAATCAGTGAGGGATAGAGAGACAGGCAAAGAGGGGAAAAGTGGAAAAGATGGAATTGGAGGCTTCCTTAAAAGGACAAGCTACTCTCTATCTTTTATTTTTGGCTGTGCTGGGTCTTTGTTGCTGCCTGGGCTTTCCCTAGTTGTGTTAGTGGGGCTACTCCTCTTTGCAGTGTGCTGGTTTCTCGTTGTGGTGGCTTCTTTTGTTGTGGAGTACAGGCTCTACGGTGCGTGGGCTTCAGTAGTTGTGCTCCTGGACTCTAGAGCACAGGCTCAGTAGTGGTGGCGCACGGGCTTAGTTGCCCTGCGGCATGTAGGATCTTCCTGCCTTAGGGATCGAACCCGTATCTCCTGCACTGGCAGGCAGATGCTTAACCACTAGACCATCAGGGAAACCCAGGCGAGCTACTCTTCATCACATCATTTATTGTAGTAATAGAAAACACAGGGAGCTCAGCTTGGTGCTCTGTGATGCCCTAGAGGGGTGGGCTGGGGGTGGGGAGGGAGGGAGGCTCATGAGGAAGGTGATATGTGTATACTTATGACTGATTCATGTTGTTGTATGGCAGAAACCAAACACAATGTAAAGCAATCATCCTCCAATTAAAAATAAATTTAAAAAGAAAACAGCATACTGTTTTAAAAAAATTAGGCAAATTTAATATTTTAAAATAAATTTAAAAAATAAATCATATGGGAATGAGATTTCACTTAGACCTCTAGAGATGAGATTATTACTTTCCTTCTGGCCTGAGTGAAATCATGGAAATGTTCATTTCCCTAACTTTTTTTGCTTGCCTTCTTTCCTCTTTCAGATAACAGGACAGCCTGACTTATCAGTATAAAAAATATTTCTGTCAGTTTCCAGAGAACACAGAGTAAGTGTAAAAGGAGGGCAGTTATGTCAGCCTGCTCTTTTAACCTAAGCCTAGACACCCCAGAACTGCACTGAATTTAAAAAAATGTTGCAGGCTGTCACACTAATTAACAGTGGATAAGATACAAATATCTTAGCGCATCATGTAACAGGCAGGTCGTACCTTTTGACAGGCAGTAGAAACCTCACATAAAAATATTTCATTGAATGTATTAAGATGGAAAACATGACGTTAGGTGGGTGGAAGAAAAATACTTGCTGTGGCAAGACACAGTTTTCCTTCAGAAGGAAAAGTCTGCAGTTCAAAGTAACAGTCCCAACAGATATCATGTCTTCACTGAATGTGGTGCTAACATGATATACTCATTTCCCCAAATAAAACCTCCATCACCACTGCTTTTGAACTATTTTCATTTATAAGAAGGGGCAACATAGAAGCGTTTTTAGGCACAAGCAAAGTCTTCATCATTTCAAATATTTAATTTTATAATTAGAATGGTGTTCCTGTGTTAATTCAGAGCCTTAACCAGAACTTTACAGGAGAAATTAACATCCCACTGGGAGACACAATAGATGCTTCTGTTATGAAGTGAATCTTCAACTCTCATTTTAGGAGAAAATTCTAAATACAGAATTTAAAATTATGTGTTTTTGAGGAATGATTTTAAAAGAGTAAGTTAACCCATTTTCCATAGAAGTGGGGCATTCAGATGTAGGTGATGTTAAACTTCAGAGCCTTGGAGAGTCTCAGCCTATTGACTGTTAGGCAGTAACTTTGTATTCCTGAAGGTCTCCACTCCTCTGCTTACTGTAATTATAATTATTGATAGATGACGGCAGGAAGAATTACATTCAGAGGGCTTATAGGCAGCGGGACCTCACATAGCTGGCTGCCTCTGGAAATCAGAAATAGTGACATGTTTGTTTCCTAATAAGGGTAGTTAGGCAAAAGATTTCCCTGAACAAAAATCACTTTTAATGTCACCCACTGTTTCCCCTGTTCACTTCCTTTTTAGTCTGTTTGGTGATTCTTGCTCATGCTCTCTGGACTCCTCATTATGCTTTCTTTGCTCACTCTGGGATTTGGAATAATTCTTACTGTACCTGAGATTACCTGCCCAGCAAAACCCCTCCCCTGTCGCCAGGATCTCTAGGTGCTACCTGTTCTTTTACAATCACTTCAAAATGTAAATTCCTTGTTACTGCAAGTTACTATTCTCTGTATCCAATTATTAATATTATTTTACATTATCCTCACTTCTTATTTTTTTAAAAAGATTTTATTGGGATATAGTTGCTTTACAATGTTGTGTTAGTTTCTGCTGTACAAGTGTGAATCAACTATATGTGTACATATATCCCCTTCCTCTTGAGCCTTCCCCCCGCCTCTCTAGGTCATCACAGAGAACCGAGCTGACTCCCTGTGCTATACAACAGGTTCCCAGTAGCTGTTTTATACGTGGTAGTGTATATATGTCAGTCCCGATATTTGAATTCATCCCACCCTCTTCTTCCCTGCCTCTCTGTGTCAAGTCCATTCTCTATGTCTGCACCTCTCTCTATTCCTGCCCTGCAAATAGATTCATCTGTCCCATTTTTCTAGATTCTACGTATATCTGTTAACACATGTCCTAACTAGATGGACAACTTATGAACCCAGGACATTCATGAATATTTGAGCCTGGATTAGAGCTAATTATTTTAATGGGAAAAAAATCCAGGTGAGATATTCATGAATAGTGTGGGTTCACACGTTGTCCATCTAGTTATGGCATTCGCACGCTATTAGCAGTCAGCTAGGGAAGATGCATTTTCTAATCTAAGGGGGAAAAAAGCAATCTAATAAAGATATATTGTAAAAAAAAAAAAAAAGTGTCCCAGGGTCAGTAGAGCTGGGAAATACTATTTATTTATGTCCCATTATTGGAGATTCAGAAGTTTGTAGTTTTTCCCAGCATGGGTAAGTTCTATAGTAAAGAGCTATGTATTTAAACCTGAGTTTTTTTCTACACTTATGAACATTAATGAACATATAAGTCTATGTGCATTTTTTCCCTCACTATAACACCTCTTAATGCTCCATGGAAAACACACTTAGACTCAGGGATCAAACCTGGGTCTCCTGCATGGCAGGCAGATTCTTTGCCGTCTGAGCCACAAGGGAAGCCCACTTAGAGATATACTTCCTTAAACCAAAGTAGTGATTCATTTAATGGTGTAAATTTCAGATACCACAGCAGCACCCTGCATGAATGTTTTGGAATTAGAGTCTTTCAATACTTCTAAAGTCACACTGTGAATTTCTGTCTTCTCCACCCATAGGTAGTAGTTGGTTTTCTTATCCAGTTGAGTTTAATAACTGGCCAATTCTGGTTTAAGTCTATTCAAATGAATCATTCACATGTCCTTTATATCATCACAGATCTTCAAAACCTTCTGAGCAGCTCATCCAAGACATGGAATGGATCAAGTGTGTAGCCAGAAAGACAGGCTTCATCTAGTCTCCCCCTGCTGAATACTGACTGTTACCATTCATTTGGTTAAAGGAATCTGTGATAGCAAGAATCCTTGCTTTGAGCATAAAACTCCCACCCAATCAAACTCTGTAGAACCAGCAATCATTGCTGTAAATGGAAAACTGAGGTATGTACATATTTTCCTTGCAATGCATTGTGTCTGTTGGAGAAGCTGTGTAAGTGGTGGGGTGATAGCTTCTCAAGGAATTGAGTTGCATTTCAAAGCTAAACTGTCCAAGTCTGTGGGTATGAAATGGCTTACTTTTGGTTGGAGCAGTTTCTTTAACTATCTAGGGTTAGAATGGAGGCTGTACACAGGAAATCATATCTCACTTCCATGCTTTTTGGAAGATTAGGGACAGACCCACTTGTCACCTAGGACCCATTTTAATTCCCCCTCTGTCTGGAATGCACTCGAACTCTTTACCTAAGGGATTGGTGTCACCTGGTGAATCTGAACTTTGCTTGAGATAGTGTCAGTAATTTTATTCTTCTGTAAATTAAGCTAGAAAGAAGTTGGACAGAGAAACATTAACAGAAGCATAAATGCTTTAAGTTACTATAGGATGTATCATTTCTACTGAAAAGTGAATATACATTGTCTTATAAATGGAATAATCCTATAATAATTTACTGAAAAAAGGCATTCACCATCCAACAGTACTTGTTTTGAACATTATTTGAGAATTTGGGGGGAAAGATATTGTCCTCCAAAAGCAAACCAGAACCAAAACAAGTGAAAAACAAGCGAGAATTAGAGAAAGAGATACACATTAGAATCTTAGTAGCTATCCTAAATCAATGGAAAAGGTATATTTATTTGTATTTCCTTAGCCTTTAGCATGATTTAAAAAATATTGTTCAGAAATTTAAAATATTACTAATAAAAGTAGATTAGAGAAATAGCTTAGCTTTCAAAACATAGTTTTTATAAATTAAATTAAATTTAATATGTATAGAACCCAGTTAAAAGTTTTAATGAACTCCACTGAATCTCATTTTACCCTCCCAAGTGGCTCAGTGGCAAAAATCTGCCTGCCAATGCAAGAGATGAGGGTTCAATCCCTGGGTCAGGAAGGTCCTCTGAAGGAGGAAATGGCAACCCACTCCAGTATTCTTGCCTGGAGAATCCCATGGACAGAGGAGCCTTGTGGGCTACAGTCCATGTTGTAAAGAATCGAACACAACTGCGCATGCATGCAGATGGGAATATATTCTGGGCATATGGTATGTTTTATGGATTATAAGAATATGAAAAAAGAAAGAAAGTGAAAGTGAAGTCTCTCAGTCGTGTCCAACTCTGTGACCCCATGGACTGTAGCCTACCAGGCTCCTCCAGCCATGGGATTTTCCAAGCAAGAATACTGGAGTGGATTGCCATTTCCTTCTCCAGGAGATCTTTCTGACTCAGGGACTGAACCCGGGTCTCCTGCATTATAGGCAGACACTTTACCATCTGAGCCACCAGGGAATGGAATGTGAAATTATTTTAAATATGAAAAATACAAGCTGGGTCAAGTTCAGTTCAGTTCAGTTGCTCAGTCGTGTCCGACTCTTTGCGACCCCATGAATCGCAGCACGCCAGGCCTCCCTGTCCATCACCAACTCCCGGAGTTCACTCAAACTCATGTCCATCAAGGCGGCGATGCCATCCAGCCATCTCATTCTCTGTTTTCTCCTTCTCTTCCTGCCCCCAATCCCTCCCAGCATCAGAGTCTTTTCCAATGAGTTAACTTTTCACATGAGGTGGCCAAAGTCTTGGAGTTTCAGCTTTAGCATCATTCCTTCCAATGAACACCCAGGACTGATTTCCTTTAGAATGGACTGGTTGGATCTTCTTGCAGTCCAAGGGACTCTCAAGAGTCTTCTCCAACACCACAGTTCAAAAGCATCAATTCTTCGGCGCTCAGCTTTCTTCACAGTCCAACTCTCACATCCATACATGACTACTACTATTATTCTAATTCAATTGTTTTTAGGGGAAAATGGTAAGAGAGAAAGCTATTCTGTTTAGAAAAACTTAGCAGAATAAAACCACAGCTCCATGCCAGTACACCACTAACCCATCTTTGTCTTCTACAGTCATGTTCCAGCTTAAGAATTGGAGTTCTGGGACTTCCCTGTGGTGCAATGGTTAGGACTCCTCACTTTCACTGCCAGGGCATAGCTTCAACTCCTGAGCAGGGAACTAAGATCCCACAAGCCACATGCTACAGCCAAAAGAAAAAGAGGAATCTGAGCTCTTAAACACCTGTCCTGAAACACTGGCAGAACTTGGATTAATAAGAACTAAAGGATATTTTGTTTACCTTCTAAGAAAAGAAGTTGCTACATTTTGGAAAGATGGCCAATAATAAGGATTGAAATATAAAGGTTTCCTGCTTAACCTGGAGTTACAGACACAGAAGTTATCAGCGGTTTATTGTTAAAAATTACCAACCACGTTGAAACTGACCACAGTGACTTTTAGTGAACATTCACTCCTATCCAGGCAAATAGTGACCTCTCAGGAGGAGTATAGAAGTTTTTAATCCTTTTGTTTGACAATAGAAAGTGAAGAGGTGACAGAGTATAGGCAGACCTCGAAAATATTTTGGGTTTGGTTCCAAAATGTCATAATAAAGTCAATATGCTATCAAGCAAGTCACAGGAATTTCTTGGTTTCCTAGCATATAAAATAGTTATGATGTTTACACTGTACTGTGGTCTATTAAGTATATAATAGCATTATGTCCAAAAAAACAATGTACTTACCTTAATTAAAATGTAATACTGTTAGAAAAATGACAGTGATAGACTTGCAAGGTTCTCACAACCCATGCATTTATAAAAAATGTAATATGTATGAAGCGAAATAAAATGAGGTCTGCCTGTTCCCCACTGGCATTAAACAGTTCTAATTTGCAAAGTGTTTCCCCGGTATATTTATGAATTAAAAGCTCACTGTGTTCAGCTAATCTGAGTGCAAATGCCTTCAGGCTAGGTTGAACTCTAGGTCTGACACAGCTTAGAAGTGTGGTTCTTAAACGTTTATTTGTCTTGGACTTGTTTACACTCTTAAACCTTACTGAGGGCTCCAACATGCCTTTATTAATGTTGCTATTTGTCTCATATTTAAGAAATTAAAACTGGGGATTTTTTAGGACACAGGAATGCCTAACACATTTTCTGTGAGCTGTCAGAGCAGTGAAGCCATCACCAGCAGGTGGTCCCTGAAAAGCTCCACTGTAGTCTTGTAAGAGGATAACAGTGTAAAAGGCAAATAGCATTGAAATATTTTTATCAGAAGAGTTTTGACCTCATGAACTTGCAGAAAGGGACCCAGGGAACACCACATGTCCTAGATTACAGGCTGAGAACCACTGTCTTCATATAAACTTTTTCTTAAAAGTCTTGTCCCTTTAGCATTTTGCAGGGGAGGGGGGGGCAAAGGAATTGCTGGTAAAGCAGGTGAGTATTGGTTGAAATGCATATTTTAGGGTCCCCCACCAAGAAACTCTGATTGATTTGAGATAAGGTTCAAAATGCTCCTAATTAAATATCATGACTCCTACTCCTCTTATCCTTCACCACCGCCCCTACTCCTTGTGATTTTGATGTAGGGGGTCTGAAAAGGCATGTGACAGACCCTGCCTGGATCTCATAGTTTGGTTGTTAATATTCCTTATCTAATTTATCCTGTATAAACATATTGGATGTTCTGAATCAGAGAGAAATTTCATATTAAATACCTCATAGTAAATAGTAACTTCATCCATCCTTCTTGTTGCAGTCTCATCTGTGAGGGGATGTGATGAGTGATGAGAGATCCCTGGTCCCACTCCACCCCCATGCCCCCTCCACCTACTCCATCCTTTTGTATGTTAATAAATTTCTCCAGAAACTTGAGACGTTAGGTGTCCTGGCTTTTGTGACCTTGAGAATTCTTTATGTTCTAGGGGCCATTCCTCTTTTTTCTTTAATTGAAGTAAAGTTGATTTACAGTGATGTGTTAATTACTGCTATACAACAAGTAACTCAGTATGTATACATTCTTGTTTGTGTATTCTTTTTCATTATGGCCTATCACAAAATATTGACTATAGTTCTCTGTGTTGTACAGTAGGACCTTGTTTATCTGTTTTATATTATAAAAGCTTTCATCTGCTAATCCCCCCTCCCACTCCAGCCCTCACCCGACCTTTGGTAATCACAAATCTGTTCTCTTTGTGAGTCTGTTTCTGTTTCATAGATAGGTTCATTTGTGTCATATTTGAAGTTCCACGTATAAGTGATATCATTGTCATTCTCTTTCTGACTTATTTCACTTAGTATGATAATCTCCGGTTGCTTCCATATTGCTGAAAATGGCATCATTTTGTTATTTTTTATGGCAGTTGTTTTTGTGATATATATGTACCACATCTGTATATCCATTCATCTGTTCAGATGGTAAAGAATCTGCCTGCAATGCAGGAGAGTTGGGTTTGATCCCTGGGTTGAGAAGATCCCCTGGAGAAGGGAACAACTAACTACTTACTCCAGTATTCTTGCCTGGAGAAGTCCATGGACAGAGGAGCCTGGCAGGCTTCAACATGGGTTCACAAAGAGTTGCATAAGACTGAGTGACTTTCACTTTCACCTTCTGTTGATGGACATTTAGGTTGCTTCCATGTCTCGGCTATCGTGAATACTGCTGCTCTGAATGTAGAGGTGCCTGCATATTTTTTGAATTACAGTTTCATCCAGATATATGAAACTGTATATATATATATATATGAGCGGGATTGCTGGATCATATGGTAGCTCTATTTTTAGTTTTCTGAGGAACCTTCTTACTGTTCTCCATAGTGGCTGCACCAGCTTACATTCCCACCAATAGGATAGGAGGGTTCCCTTTTCTCCACACCCTCTCCAGCATTTGTTATTTGTAGACTTTTTAATGACGACCATTCTAACTGGTATAAGGTGGTATCTCATTTTAGTTTTGTTTTCGATTCTTCTAATAATTGGCGATGTTGAGCATCTTTCCAAATGCCTCTGGGGCCCATTTCCTTTGAAATGCAAAAATCTAGAGACCTGTCTTCAAGACATCTTGGGCTTAGCCTGGGGACCTACTAGAGTTGTAACTATTTGTTCCACCTGAGATGATAAGAGAAGTTAGTACTCTTTCAGATCAGGGAAATTAACTAGACAAATGGCTATGTTTCAAAATCCCCTGAAGAGCCTTGAAAGACTATGGAAACAAAGAAAAATTCCAGGGAAATTTTCTTTCTTCACACCTATTTACCAGGAGGAAAAATAAACTTTTTAGCTAATCTAATCTGCAATACAAGTAATCCTGTTGCTTGGACCTTGTGATTTAGAAATTCAAAAGTACATCTAGCATCTGTAAAATATTGGAATTTTATCAAACCTGTGCAAAACCCTGGTGGAGTTCAGTATTGGGTTGGCCAGAAAGTTCATTCGGGTTTTCTATAAGCTGTGCCGAAAAACCTGAGCAAACTTTTGGCCAACTCCATAGAAAAGTTTCCATGTTTATGAAGTGGATATCCAACCACAAGGAAGGTGGGTGTAAGACCATAAATAAAGGGTAAAGGGAGACCAAGCAGTGAGCAGGACCACAGAACCAGTCTGGGAAGGGCATCACAGTCACGGCTGCTTCTTAGGCCATAGTTGCAGGGCGTGATGGGTACACTCTAGTTGCAGTGTGCGGGCCTCTCATTGCAGTGGCTTCTCTTGTTGAGGAGCACGGGCTCTAGAGCACAGGCTTAATAGTTGTGGTGCACAGGATTAGTGACTCCATGGCGTGTGGGATCTTCCTGCACCAGGGATTGAACCCTCGTCCCCTGCATTCGCAGGAGAGTTCTTTACCACTGGGCCACCAGGGAAGCCCCAGGCAAGTGGCCTTTCATATAACTGCTGCCATACTCTCAACAGTATCGTGAATAGGGCTGCCTTCACATTCAAGCCAGAGCAACAGAGCAACCCCTGCTTCATTCAGGTCCTGCCCTTTAGAGGGCTCCACTTCTCCCCCCCCCCAACCCCCTGCCACACACACACATGTTAAAGAATGCCAGGCATCCCTGATATATGGGATCTGGTGCTCAGGGCTGGCAGTGTAGGAGTCATTCTTGAATCTGACACTCTTTAGGCCCTGGGAAAGTACTTGTTCACATCTCTTGCTCTCCATCTTTGAAACAAAAGGTGCCTGTTCCCAAGGCTGTGAATGTTTGTGTGTTGTGTCCTTGACAACATGAGAGACATTGCTTCACAGCCCAGGGACAATTGGGGAAGCCGAAGAACTTAGGTGTAAGAATACAGTAACTAAAATGTCCAAGAGTTGTCAGATACTATCAGGGAAATATAGCATTACAACAGGAAATAACATTTCTTAGTAATGCTCAACATCCTTTTCTTTGCTGCTCTTCATGTTCTAATCTGTGGCCCTAAAGATACTCATGAATTCATGTGGAACTTGTGATAGTTGTACATGACAGCTGACAGCTAATATGGAAATTTTTGCCATATTAACTCATGTTTCTCTTTTATTTGTGTGTATGTAGGGCTAATCTGCCATTGGGCTTCCCAGGTGACTCAGTAGTAAAGAACCTGCCTGCCAATGTAGGAGATGTGGGTTCAATTCCTGGGTGGGGAAGATCACTAGAGAAGGAAATGGCAACCCACTTTAGTATTCTTGCCTGGGAAATCCCATGGACAGTGGAGCCTGGCGGGCTACAGTCCATGGGGTGGCAAAGAGTCAGACAAAACAACAAATTCTCAACAACAACAAAAATCTGCCCTTACCAGTTCTGAAAATTAGATGTTGTTGCCCCCAACAATAAAAGATTTAAGGCATTTTCTCCAAATTCAAAGTTAAGAGTTTAGGTATTGACAGATTAAAGATGCCTGTGTACCAAGACTTGGCTGCAAGGGAAGTGGTGAAAGTGAATATTTGATATTTGGGCTCCTATAGTATCAAGTGTGGAGAAGGCAATGGCAACCCACTCCAGTGTTCTTGCCGGAAGAATCCCATGGACGGAGGAGCCTGGTGGGCTGCAGTCTATGGGGTCGCTAGAGGTCAGACACAACTGAGCGCTTCACTTTCCCTTTTCACTTTCATGCACTGGAGAAGGAAATGGCAACCCACTCCAGTGTTCTTGCCTGGAGAATCCCAGGGACGGGGGAGCCTGGTGGGCTGCCGTCTATGGGGTCGCACAGAGTTGGACACGACTGAAGTGACTCAGCAGCAGCAGCAGCAGCAAGTGGGCTTTGCATCCTACCAGTTTCCATACGGTGAAGATTAGCAAAGCATAGAAAAATCATTGTATTTTTTCTGAAAATCAGGATTTGTGGTCACTTAGATGCAATCTCGCTTTTAGTATCTTGATGAATTATTCCTGAAGAAAAGAGAAGGTAAAAGAGAATGGCAGAGGGTAAGTCCTTCTTTCTTTTGAGGAGATATGAAATGGAGGTTGAGGTTAGATACCCAAACCCCCAAGTGTTCTGTAATCTTGCATGGGTCCCTTCATCTACCTAGAGTTCAGGTACCTCATACAAAAAGTGAGATAATCGAGCAAAATAATTTCTAATTCTCTGTGAGCACTAATAAATAACGTATCCTTCCTTTTTCTCCAGGGGAAGTATAAAGTTGAGTCAATGGCCAAATGGAAATAAAGCTAGCAGTTCTCTCAAACATCAGATATTGAAGATGTATTTTTCAACAGCCAATTTTCCATCTTATATATTTTTAAAAATATTGGTAATGCAATAGTACTATACATCAGTGAAAAGAATAAAATATAAAATATCACTGCACATATCAAGTTGGATGCATCTCAGAAGATATTATTGAGTGAAAAAATCAAGTTGAAGAAGAATTCAGACAGTGATTCCATTTATATCAACTCAGAACATTCGAGACTAAATCACCCACTGTGTGAGAATATCAACATATATGTCAAAGCACGGTAAGGATAATTCAAAATTCAGAGAGGTGGTTCCCTCTAAGAGCAGTATGACATCATGGAGTGATGCATAGAGGCCCTTAAAAGTGCCCCAAACACTCCATGTTCCTTATTTTGAGTGGTGGGCACATGATGATCAATTTTATTGTAATTACTCTACCTTATGCACATATTGTAATTAAATTTTTGTATCCATTCAGGGCTTAATAAAAACAGCTAAAACTAAGTTGAGAACATGCATATCTGTGTAGAGTAAAATGTTCTCCCCTATTGTATGGTGTTTCCATGTTCTTACTCTATTTCTTAACAGACTTTCATGTTTAAGTAAACAGATATTTCATGAGAAACATGAAACAGAACCTGGTACTTTGGGAGTCCTTCGTAAAAAAAACAAAACAGCATCAACAACACAAGGTAAGAAAGCATCAACAAATATGTAATGGGCACCTTGGCCAAGCCAGAACTGTATAAATGTGGATTGTGGAAGGTATGCATTTCTGCAAACACAGAAATTTGGTGCCAGATTTCTAAAGCATCACTCTCTAGAGATATTATTAGCTTGTTACCTTGGAGTAACACACATTCCTTTGATTCACAAATACTGAAAATTAGGGCCTATTCTTTCCCATCTCCTTGATAATAAGTACAATTACTCATTTTTAAAATATTGTTTTCCAGGCCCTACCTTTCAAGAATTACTCTTCCAAAGAACACCAGGTTGTATGAGCACCGAGGAAACCAGAATTGAAAGAGACACGTGTACCCCAATGTTCATTGCGGCACTGTTTATAATAGCCAGGACATGGAAGCAACCTAGATGTCCATCAGCAGATGAATGGATAAGAAAGCCGTGGTACATATACACAATGGAGTATTACTCAGCTATTAAAAAGAATACATTTGAATCAGTTCTAATGAGGTGGATGACACTGGAGCCGATTATACAGAGTGAAGTAAGCCAGAAAGAAAAACACCAATACAGTATACTTGCACATATATATGGAATTTAGAATGATGGTAATGATAAACCTGTATGCAAGACAGCAAAAGAGACACAGATGTAGAGAACGGCCTTTTGGATTCTGTGGGAGAGGGAGAGGGTGGGATGAGTTGGCAGAGTGGCAGTGTAACATGTATGATATCATAAGTGAAACGAATCGCCAGTCTAGGTTTGAGCAGGTTGCAGGATGCTTGGGACTGATGCACGGGGATAATCCAGGGAGAAGGTGTGAGGCGGGAGGAGGGAGGTGGGGGTCAGGATTGGGAGTTCATGTACACTCATGGCTGATTCATGTCAGTGTATAGCAAAACAAATACAGTATTGTAAAGGAAAACAAACTTAAAAAATAAAAATTAATTAAAAAAAAAAGCTGACACTATATGTCGATTATATGTTAATAAAACTGGAAAAAAAAATATTGTTTTCCAGGCCCTGCCTTTCAAGAATTACTCTTCCAAAGAACACCAGGTTGTATGAGCATTGAATCTGGATTTCTTGGCCTCACCGCTGAACCCAGGAGTCTACAGCTAATTGATAGGTGGCTTTTCAGGCTTTTGTTGTTGCTGTTTAGTAGCTAAACTGTGTCTGACTCTTTTGCTACCCTATGGACTACAGCCTACCAGGCTCCTCTGTCCATGGGATTTCCCAGGCCAAAGTACTGGAGTGGGTTACCATTTTCTTCTCCAGGGGATCTTTTCAACCCATGGATTGAACCCACGTCTCCTGCATTCACAGGTGGATTCTTTACCACTGAGCCACCAGAGAAGCCCTTTCAGGCTTTAGAAAATGTTTAATTAGTCATTATCCCCTTCCTATAGATGGTGAGGCTTCTCAGCTCATAGGATATAAAATGTCTAATGAGGGAGGGAAAATAACCCAACAGCAGTGAAGTCTGAGATTTTAGAACTTGTGACCTTTATCCCAGAGTGGGAAATCTACTTGGCCCATCAACAGTGGCCTCTATTGTCCCTAACATACACACACTCTACCTCACTGCTTCCTTTACTCACCAAATTACAGAATGATTCAAATCCTGGGGGTCATATAGGTGTACGTATGAGAGAGAGAGACAGAGAAACAGAGAAAGAGATTAGCTTCCTTAATCACATTGCATTTCTGTAAGTATTGGAGCTTCAGCTTCAGCATCAGTCCTTCCTTCCAGTGAATATTCAGGGTCGATTTCCTTTAGGATTGACTGTTAGATCTCCTTGCAGTCTAACACTGGTCATAATTAAAATATGGTGTGAAAATAAAAATAATTGACTCAGTTGGTTTAGAGGCACACACAATAAATTTGGGGTGTTGTCTCATCTGTGAATGTTGCAGGGGTATATTTAAAAGACCAGAATCCAAGTACCTCATACGCATTTAGCCTAGAAAATGCAAAAGAAAGCTATGCCCTTTCTTATATCATGTTGTTATGGAAAGCTTCCCAGTTGGGATATGTACCCTAAACTGTTTCCAACAGTTGAAGAGACAGTACAGTAAAAGTGAAATTCGTCTTTGTTCTAAACATTTAAAACAGAGGTAGCATATGATAGGAAAAGTCATAGGATTTCTCTTCTATTCAGGTGGAAAATATGTTGTCCCCATTTGTAATTTTTATAGAGGAAAGATTTCTTTCAGGCCTTTGAAAAGGTATGAACAAAGCTAGTGGAGGTGATGGAATTCCAGTTGAGCTATTTCAAATCCTGAAAGATGATGCTGTGAAAGTGCTGCACTCAATATGCCAGCAAATTTGGAAAACTCAGCAGTGGCCACAGGACTGGAAAAGGTCAGTTTTCATTCTAATTCCAAAGAAAGGCAATGCCAAAGAATGCTCAAACTACGACACAATTGCACTCATCTCACATGCTAGTAAAGTAATGCTCAAAATTCTCCAAGCCAGACTTCAGCAATTCGTGAACCGTGAACTCCCTGATGTTCAAGCTGGTTTTAGAAAAGGCAGAGGAACCAGAGATCAAATTGCCAACATCCGCTGGATCATGGAAAAAGCAAGAGAGTTCCAGAAAAACATCTATGTCTGCTTTCTTGACTATGCCAAAGCCTTTGACTGTGTGGATCACAATAAACTGTGGAAAATTCTAAAAGAGATGGGAATACCAGACCACCTGACCTGCCTCTTGAGAAATCTGTATGCAGGTCAGGAAGCAACAGGTAGAACTGGACATGGAACAACAGACTGGTTCCAAATAGGAAAAGGAGTACGTCAAGGCTGTATATTGTCACCCTGCTTATTTAACTTATATGCAGAGTACATCATGAGAAATGCTGGACTGGAAGAAACACAAGCTGGAATCAAGATTGCTGGGAGAAATATCAATAATCTCAGATATGCAGATGACACCACCCTTATGGCAGAAAGTGAGGAGGAGCTAAAAAGCCTCTTGTTGAAAGTGAAAGAGGAGAGTGAAAAAGTTGGCTTGAAGCTCAACATTCAGAAAACGAAGATCATGGCATCTGGCCCCATCACTTCATGGGAAATAGATGGGGAAACAGTAGAAACAAGAGTCAGACTTTGTTTTTTTGGGCTCCAAAATCACTGCAGATGGTGACTGCAGCCATGAAATTAAAAGGCGCTTACTCCTTGGAAGAAAAGTTATGACCAACCTAGATAGCATATTCAAAAGCAGAGACATTACTTTGCCGACTAAGGTCCATCTAGTCAAGGCTATGGTTTTTCCTGTGGTCATGTATGGATGTGAGAGTTGGACTGTGAAGAAGGCTGAGCGCAGAAGAATTGATGCTTTTGAACTGTGGTGTTGGAGAAGACTCCTGAGAGTCCCTTGAACTGCAAGGAGATCCAACCAGTCCATTCTGAAGGAGACCAGCCCTGGGATTTCTTTGGAAGGAATGATGCTAAAACTGAAGCTCCAGTACTTTGGCCACCTCATGTGAAGAGTTGACTCATTGGAAAAGACCCTGATGCTCGGAGGGATTGGGGGCAGGAGGAGAAGGGGACGACAGAGGATGAGATGGCTGGATGGCATCACGGACTCGATGGACGTGAGTCTGAGTGAACTCTGGAAGTTGGTGATCGACAGGGAGGCCTGCGTGCTGTGATTCATGGGGTCTCAACGAATCAGACACGACTGAGCGACTGAAATGAACTGAACTGAACTGAACTGAAAACGTCCGTCTAGTCAAAGCTTTGGTTTTTCCAGTAGTCATGTATGGATGTGAGAGTTTGACTATAAAGAAAGCTGAGCATTGAAGAATTGATGCTTTTGAACTTTGGAGTTGGAGAAGACTCTTGACAGTCCCTTGGACTGCAAGGAGATCCAACCAGTTAATCTTAAAGGAAATCAGTCCTGAATATTCACTGGAAGGACTGATGCTGAAGCTGAAGCTCCAATACTTTGGCCACCTGATGCAAAGAACCAAGTCATTAGAAAAGACCTTGAGGCTGTGAAAGGTTGAAGCAGGAGAAGGGGACAACAGAGGATGAAATTGTTGGATGTTATCACTGACTCAATGGATATGAGTCTGAGCACGCTCCAGGAGATGGTGAAGGACAGGGAAGCCTGATGCTGCAGTCCATGGGGTTGCAAAGAGTTGGACAGGACTGAGCGACTGAACAAGACAACAGCAATAACATACGTGACACCTAAAAATGGATACAGAGAGACATACATAGAACTGAAAAGACATGCCTGAAAAGAGGTACACAGAATACCAACTTGAGGAACCCTGTTATTTCATTGGTTTCTTGCCAGAGGTACATTTGTTTAGACTGAAATAAAAGCGTCGAATCATTGAAGTATATAGAGAACCAAGATAATACCTGGTAGGAACCCAACCTCTGTGCAAGTCAAATAAAAGGACCCCATGATCAACATGGTCAAAAGCAACTGATGATTCTAACACAAATAAG
Organism: Aepyceros melampus; assembly: GCA_006408695.1. Lineage (NCBI taxonomy): Eukaryota > Metazoa > Chordata > Mammalia > Artiodactyla > Bovidae > Aepyceros > Aepyceros melampus. Next base: position 84,998 of record SJXQ01007378.1, on the reverse strand, counting down.
ATCTGAACAGTTTGGTGGAACTCTTTATGTTTCTATTCAGACTCCCTGAAACAGACCCTATTAAGTCACACTAAATTGTACCAAGTGCCTTAAAGAGGTGCCTGTCTGTTTTAATTTTCCTGACACTGCTAGCTAGGGCTTGGTCTAATAGTGGTTGTATACAGAGCTATTAGGACTGTATCTAATAGAAAAATGCAATTGTCAGCTACTGCTGTATTTTTTTTTGATCCTGTACAATAATCTCTCTCATGACTATTGTTACCTAAAAGGAAATATTGGCCTACCAGCTCAGCCTCTAATTGAACAACAGTGAAATTTTCTATTTATATTGGATTTAAAGGAGAGATTGTGAATGCATTTATCTTCAAACCTTCCTAATTATTGCTAGTGTAATATTTGGTACATAAAGAAACTACAAATGAGGTTTACAGTGCAATTCATTTTATGTTATTTTTCTGAAATTCTTTTAACTTGTTGGGTTTTTGAAACTTACTTTCATTTTAAAATTAAGACTCCCAGTGCTGGGGACCTGAGTTCAATCCCTGTTGGGGAACTAGACCCCCACAAGGCACAACTGAAAGATCCCACATGCCACAACTAAGATCTGGTGCAGCCAAATAAATATTTTTTAAATAAAAAATATAGACTAGAATTACTTTATTTGCAAGTAAGGCATTTTCAGGCACTTTTTTGGCATGTATTAGAAAAGTAGGTTCTATAGAAATGTCATTTTCATGAATAACATGTTTTGATTTTGATGTGATGAATCAATCAGAGAAACACTGAGCAGGTAAAAATTAAGGGAAATAGGGATTTCTTTTACAAACAGGTAACAACTTCCAAATTATCTGGAAAATCAGAGAGATGAAAATAGTTGGCTAGTGAAACACAAGGAAACAAACAAAAAAAAAGGGACAGATCACCAATGTACGCCTTGATTTGTTTGTATCAATTTTAGGCATGTGTAGTATTTTCTCTCCACAACAGCTATTTTCATTTCCATGTTTGTACACCATAATTTTATATTTCCTGGCCCTGACCTTCATAATCATTAAGTTGCTTGCAAATGCCCAGGTGATCTGGACCCATCTGTGTTCCTGCCTATTACTCTGACCACTCCTTCATTCCCACGACACTGATGTTCATTCTTATGCTGTGTGTGTGTGCTCAGCTGTGTCGAACTCTTTGTTATCCCATGGATTGTAGCCCCCATGGACTGTAGCCCACCAGGCTCCTCTGTTATGGGATTTCTCAGGCAAGAATAGTGGAGTGGGTTGCCATTTCCTTCCCCAGGGCATCTTCCCGGCCCAGGGATCAAATCCGAATCTCCTGCATTGGTAGGCAGATTCTTTACCACTGTGCTACCTGGGAAGTTCAAATACTGTTGTCAGCTCCAGCTGGCCTCCTATTGTTATCCTCAAATTGTTTCTTAATGTCTGAGCAATGTATTTCCAGTTTTGTAAGCTATTATAAGTATATCCAGATGCTGATGGAGGCTTCACATATAATATCATTTAATCAGCAGCATTGCTATCAGGTAGATATAATTTTGTTCTGAGTGTGTGTGTGTGTGTGTGTGTTTGTGTATGGAGAAAGAGAGAGTGCCAAGATTCAGAAGACAAAATGACTTGTCGAAGGTCTCACAGCTTCTAAGTGGCAGAGGCAGACTTGGAACTAAGTGCTCACCAGCTTTGCAACAAGTGCCTTTAAAGGCCTTAAAACAATTTAGCCCAGTGCCTAAGAAGGCAATGGGTCTGCACAAGGGCCCTCTAAAGGGGAAATAAAGGGTAGAGAGCTAAGGATAGAGTGGGCTAGCACATTTTGAAATGAGGCCCGTGTCTACTTGAAAAATATTCACAGCCTAAAAGTTGAGAGCTTATTCTGCAAGAATTTTTAGGACCTCAAGCTGGGGAGACAACATCTCAGGTAACCCTGAGAGAACCGCTCCAAGGAGGTGAGAGGTTAGGGTGGGGAGCCAGGTTATATAGAAGTTTTGCAACAAAGAGCAGGCAGTCTGAACATCAAAAGATTATTGTTGATGAAAGGAAAAACAGATATCTCAAATTTGGAGTTTAGCACTTTTCTATGTATGGGAAGATGCAAGAGTCTGAGCTCACTGAAATCATTCCTTCCATGTGCACCTCAGCTGTCTGAGGCCAGTATCCTGTGTTTTCACACCCAGAGTTTCCTCAGGGCTCACTCTAGGGAGTGGCTGCTAGATGGCAGGTATTCCTTTCTTCCTGAATTCCCTCAGGCTTACCAGCTTGCCAGCCACTCGTGGTGACTCAATCTCTGATGACTGTGACCTCCTTTTTTTTTTTTTTTAAACTGATATGGCAGGGAATATTCCACTTCTCACCTGTGATGATTGGGAAATTGGTGATGATGTCAGATGAGTCTTATGTGGATATCTGAGTGGAGAGCAAACTATGGATCAATTAAAAACAGACTGGGTTTAGGGCAGTGGTTGCCTACTGGGATGATTTGCCTTGCTCTATTCCCCCTGCCCTGGACCATTTGGCAACTGTCTAGAGATGTGAAGTGGGGCAGCTTCCTACTTGCACTTACTGGTTAGAGGCCAGGCATGCAGCCGAGCAACAAAGAATTATCTGGTCCCAAATCTCAATAGTGAGAACCTTGGGCTGGGGCACTTTGAAGGTAACAGAGTGTGAGATACAGCTCATTTCACTAGCTCATTTTACTTACACTGGTTTTTCTTTGCGAAGCCAACAGTTTTCACTGAATTACTTCCAGTGCATTTGATTTCAATTATTCAAACTGAATGAAATGATTTTCAGCTTGTTCATCTCTGACGGGTTGATAGCTGATTCACTATTATGCTATAGGTGCAAAGTCTCTAGTGATCTCTCTTCCGTGGATGTCCTTTGACTCTAATGACTGTGAACTAACTTCAGCTTAAAAATAGCCCTTGGCTATGTGATGGTGGAAACAGTCTCCATTGTTTTTAAACCAGAGGTAAAAGAGGGGGTGCTTTCTCTGTAAACCCCCTTCCCTTTGTGTCAAACCCTATAGAAATCTGGGGTTCTATTCTAGCTAGTGATAGGAGACAAGTTCCCAGAATCTGATACACACCATTCAGTCTTCGAGTGGCGACGCCTCCTCTTCATTCTCTGTATGTTTCTTTTCAAAACACCACAATGAAATCATTCTTCTTCCCTCCAAGATAGAAACTCAGATATAGTGAAGTATTAGCAGCTTACATATTCATCAGGCTTTTTTGGGGGGAAGATAAGATTTCTTCTGTGCCAAATATGAAAAGCCATTTAATGCTATCTCTCTGACTATTCTCCCATGCTTTTCCCTTTACATGTCCCCATTATTCATAAAAATGCTCGCTCTTCTTTCTTTTTAAATCGTGTGGCTTTGAAGCTGGGCAGACCCTGGTGGAAATAATCAGGGAGGATTTCATAGAAATATTGCTTCTGTGGCAGCGTCTTAGTTCCCTTCCTAACAGACTGAAGGAGAGCAGTGTTTGTTGAGAACGTTTACCGCTCTTCTTTATCAAAATCCCCTCCACTGCAGTTCTTGAGAGATGAATCAGGAATAAAGTTCTTTTTTTTTTCTCTCCATTTCAGCCATGGATAGGCTATTCACTGCTAAAGGATATTGATTATGATCTTGGATGGAGAATAGAGCAGAAGGACAGAGGGGAGCTGCCTTCACAAGGCACGCGTCTCACGGGACAGTGGGGCGGGGGGCTCAGTGCCCTCATTTGCCAGAAAGAATGTTAGGCACCCTCTGACCCCCACCATCTCCATACAAGGTACTTGATACTTGCTTTAACAGTGCAGAACAGTTACAAGGTTATCAGGAAAATCAGCTAAACAACAAACATCTGTCAAATGCTCACTAATAGCCAGAGTAAGGAGAATTGTAAGAGCGTTGCCAAGAGTCGGACATGGCTTAGCAATGGAACTGAACTGAAGGAGGATTGTGTCCAGTGGTTCACATGCAAAGGGTGTGGCCTGCTCTGGATATATAGCCATCGTTATTGTCATCATAATTAAGTTCAAAAGTCCAGAAACAGTGAACAGCATTTTAAGGATCAAAGGTCAAAGAGGAAGTGCAAGGCATTTAAGTCAAGACCAAACCCCAGGAACTGTAACTGACAAGAAGGGGCCAGAATTCTCTGATGAGGTGTGCTCTTCTTTTCAACTACTGAAAAGTCACCTCTCTGTACACTTGTAAAGACTTGCTCTAATCCAAACAAACCCCTTTCACTTTTTTTGTGGGGTGGGGGGTGGGGCAAGCATGCTTTGCAGCATGTGGTATCTTAGTTTTGCTGGCCCAGATTGAATCTCATGCCCCAGCAGTGGAAGTGTGGAGTATTAACCACTAGAACACCAAGGAAGTCCCAGGCACACTCTTCCTATATAATGTCTTACCTTTGCTTCATTTTTCTCTAGTAGTGTTTCACCTTTGTTATTCTATTAATTGGACACTAGTTGCCCACCTGGCTTAAAGATTCTGACATTTCCAGAAAGTAGGTACTGTGAATAGCTCTCATCAGCTGGCGCTAGTGGTAAAGAACATACCTGCCAGTGCAGGAGATGTAAGGGATATGGGTTCAATCCCTGAGTCAGGGAGATCCTTTGGAAGGAGGCAGGGCAACTCACCCCAGTATTCTTGCCTGGAGATTCCCATGGACAGAGGAACCTGGCCGGCTATAGTCCATAGGGTCACAAAGAGTCAGACACGACTGAAGCAACTTAGCACCCACCCATGCATACCGGTAAGAGACTGATTTGGACAGTTAGCCACTTGCACAGGGTCACACAGGGAATAAGTGGTGGTAGGGGTACTCCACTTTGAGTCCCTGTAGTTTAACTTCAGACTCAGTTGTGTCTACTGACAGCCTGGCTTATGTGCTAACCAACCAGAGACCTGAGTCAGTCTTTGATGGACATCTTGCTCCCGAACCATCCTGGTCATTTTTGCTATGAGGACCTAGAATTTAGTATAAGACACATCCCTACCTTCATAGATTGTTGACCTATTACCCTACCTATTAGAGTCAATGGTTCTTTAGTTTTTAGTAAAAAAAGAACTGAGCCCTGATTTAGAGTAAGGAGTCATGAAATTGGAATCAGAGTCAAAATTTAGGAAAAACACTAGTTTCTTTCTTTTTAAATATTTATTTTTATTTAGTTTATTTTTTTGACTGCACCCAGTATTAGTTGCAGCACATGGCATCATCAATCGTGGTAGTGGCACACAGGATCTTTAGCTGTAGCATGCAAGATCTTAGTTGCGGCATGCAAGATCTAGTTCCCCGACCAAGGATGGAACCCAGGTCCTCTGCATTGGGAGTGGGAGTCTAAGCCACTGGACCATCAGGGAAGTTCCATGAGGTTCTTTTCTAAAACAGAGTCCACTATTAATAAATTAGGGATAATTCCATTTATTTACAAATTCACATTTAACGTTAGGTATAAAAGAGAAACATAGAAGCAGTTAACAGAAGCCCAACTCCTTTGCTATTCCCATCTCTAAGAAAGAGTACAAGATAGCTTTATTCCCTACTCCCTAAGATGCCTTTCCAGTGGTTTCAACTTGTTATTTTCCAGGAATTTTATTGGAAACGCCTATTGTTTTTTATTACAGGTTAGTTTCCCCATGGTGCTTAAATTAAATGACTTTTTTTTTTCTTCTTTGGTCCCTGGATAAGCCCTCATTGTGTTTAAAGAAAATTGAAGGCCCCTGTTGCTAAAAATAAGAGAGATGAATCGATAGTTAAATGTATTAAGTAAAAACATTATACTTGGCTGAATGTGAGAATAGCAAAACATAAAAAGCACCATCATAATATATTCCACTTTCATAATTTGACACTAAGCTGCTTCCTTCCCTTTATCCATAGTCAACATCAGCTTACCAGAAGGTTGGTAGTTAAGAAACAAGCTGTTAAATATTAAAGCTGTATCTATGTAATTGAATGTTTTGGTATGGCTGTGTTCTAAATATATGCTATTGAGATACTGTTCAGCAAAGATATTTAATTACTGACATCTAATCATGTTACTGCTGTTTCTTTAACCGAGCAAAAATATGAAGTGCTGGAAAGAAAACAGTTTCATTTTAAACAACAACATTTTATTAATCTCAACAATAAAACCAAACTCAAATCTCCAAATGAAATCACCCCATTTTTAAAGATAGCACTTCTCAGCTTGGTAATCCTTGGGTAATGCTGAGATAGATGGCTATACTTAACGTGTTAAAACATTCCCACAAATAATGCGCACAATAAAAGTTAATTATGCTCATTTATTACATCAAAATAAAATCTAAACTATGAAATTCACAAGGAGAATTATTTCATAGTCAACTGTGGAGCACCGTTATAGATGTTTATGACCACAACATTTTTACTATCACAGACAGTTTGGGAAGATGTTAAGGTGATAATCAGATAATGATAATATCTTTCATTTGTATAGCATTTGTGCAAATTCACCAGCATTACCTCATTTTATCATAATAGCAGTGCTATGAATTAAGTGAGGAAGATATTATTATAATGATTTTGCATATAGGAAAGCTGAGGCCATGGAAATGTATGTGACTTATAGTTTGCATGGCAAGTTAATGGCAAAATTGAAATCATGACCTAAGACTCCCAATTTCAGTTCCTGAGAATGAGAAAGTAGGGTAAATATTAGTAGTTTTATAATAGTGCTTGCTGATGTTCAGTCTTAATTTTTTTTAATTAAAGTGTTATCATTTAAAATGATACAGCAAAAATGGCCAATAAATATATTTTCTTAGACCAAATATATGAAAAATTCTAATTTCATACAAATACCACAAATAGTGGCTTATTCATTTGTTTAAAACTACAAGCCATCTTTGTTAAAAGGTAATATTTTAGAAAAAAATATTTTTTTAGCTTCCTGAGTTTTCTTCTTATCCTCATTCTTTTTCTCTTAAAACAGGTTAATTTTTATCAAAGAGAATTGAGTGGCTATTTCTCCTTATTCCCTGTGAATGCATTCAAAAGAGGCAAGTAGGAAGTAGAAATGATGCATATTAAATATTTAATTTTCTAAGGGTGCCTCTGTTAAGCATGGGTAAGACAATTTAATCCACATTTATATAAGGATGGAAGTTTGATCATTGAATAAAAAATTGGATATAACACTATCTTATCTTGGCTATCATTAAGATATTCAAAATATATCAACTGACCAGCTTTATAATGTCATGACTGGATTAGAGTGTCAGCCTACTAATTTAAGCAATAAGATGGAGCCCAGCTAAATAGTGGGATGGTAGTTGAATGGGTGAATCTGGCTTTCAAAATTCCAGACTGCCTGGAACAAAATTCTGATTTAACCTTTCTCATTATCTAGCTCAGAAGTCAGCAAATGTTTTCAATAAAGGGCCAAATACTAGATCTTTTCAGCTTGCAGGGATGTAGTGTCTGTAGCAACTGCTCACCTCTGCCACTGACTCACAAAATCAGCCTCAACCAATATATAAACAAGTGGACACAGCTGCGTCCCAATAAAACTTTATTTACAAATAAAAGATAGCTGTGAGCTGTTGTTTGCATAACTCTGATTGAGACCTTTTGGGTTTTGTTCTGTGATTACCTATGAGATACTATGCCAAATGCTGAATTGTGTTTTCCCAACCATTTATTTTGGCATCCTGTCAACGCAAAAGTTTGCTTATTATATTTTCTTGTCAAATAATAACTTTACAGTTAAATTGTCCTTACTATTTTTTCCACTGAGTTTCTTCTCTACAAACATTCAATTTGATTTATTGAACAACTGCTAAATAATAAGCAAAATTCTAGGCATTGGAGAAACAAAAGACCAAAGCACCCTCCAGGAGACTGTTAGGGTGACTTTTATCACAAAATACACTGGAATATAACGCAGCTAATGTGGACATTTTGAACAGGAGAGTGAGGCTTTAAAAGGACATGCTGTAAGCAGAATAACTGTACCCCCAAAGATGTCTAAGTCCTGATCCCCAGAACCTGGGAATATATTGCTGTTGTTGTTCATTCTCTCAGTCATGTCTGACTCTTTGCAACCCCATCTACTGCAGCATGCCAGGCTTCCTTGCCCATTACCATCTCCTGGAGCTTGCTCAAACTCATGTCCATTGAATCAGTGAAGCCATCTAACCATCTCAGCCTCTGTTTGCATGTAAGGGAGTACATTACCTTATATGCAAAAGGGTCTTTGCAGTCATGATTATATTAAGGATCTTTTTCATTATGGTTTATCTCAGGATATTGAATATAGTTCCCTGTGCTACACAGCAGGACCTTGTTGTTAATCCAGCCTATACCATACTAGTTTGCATCTGCTAATGCCACACACCCAGGAACAACATTGTAAATCAACTACAATTAAAAAAATTTTTTTTTCAAAAATATTAAGGATCCTGAGCTGAGGAGAGTAGACTAGCTTATCTAGGTGGGTTGCATGTAATTAGATCCTAATGAGAATCAGGTGCCTTAAGAGTTCTCCTGAGAGAGAAGGGGATTGGAGGAAAGCAAAGAACGGAGTGCTTGGGGGAGGGGCCATGAGCCAGAAAGTGCAAGCAACTCTAGAAGATGGAGAAAGCGAAGAAACGAATTCTCCCCTCTGGCCTGCAGAAGGAAGGTAGTCTGGCTGACACCTTGATGTTTAGGACTTCTGACCTGCAGAACGGTAAGATCATCAGTTTGGATTAAGTCCCTCTGTTGATGGTAACTGGTTTCAGCAATTGTCAACCAACAGGAAGGAAGAGTTCATTCCTCTGTGGTTAGAAAGATGGTAGAATGGAGCTTGAGGAAGTTGTTCCTGAACTGGGTTTTATAATTTTGTTTACTTACTTTTGGTTGTGCTGGGCCCTTGTCACTGTGCAGGCTTTCTGTAGTTGTACGAACAGGGATCACTCTCTAGTTGTGGAGTGGCTTCTCACTGCGGTGGCTTGTCTTGTGGTGGAACATGGACTCAGTAGTTGTCACAGACAGACTTGGTTGTTCCATGGCATGTGGGATCTTCCCCGATCAGGGATTGAACCCATATTTCCTGCATGGGCAGGTGGAGTCTTATCCACTGTGCCACCAGGAAGTCCCTGAAGTGGGTTTTGAAGGATAAGATGGTATTCTGGAGGCAGGAGAGGGTTGGGGAAGGAAAGGCCAGGCCAGGCAGAGAGAGGAGTGCAGGAACTGACTCAGAGGTGCAGAAGTGCTTGATGCATTTTGGGCAATGTTGAGAATTTGCTGATTCACTTGTTAATCCAATGTGGAGGTTCTACTGAAGCAGGGTAATGGAGAGAATGGGGTGGAATGTGTGTGGAGTAGAAGAGGATACATTTGTAAGCCACTACCATCACTAGAAGGCTTCCCTGGTGGCTTAGATGGTAAAAGCATCTGACTGCAATGAGGGAGGGAGAAGGCAATGGCAGCCCACTCCAGTACTCTTGCCTGGAGAATCCCATGGACGGGGCAGCCTGGTAGGCTGCAGTCCATGGGGTTGTGAAGAGTCATACACAAGTGAGTGACTTCACTTTCACTTTTCACTCTCTTGCATTGGAGAAAGAAATGGCAACCCACTCCAGTGTTCTTGCCTGGAGAATCCCAGAGATGGCGGAGCCTGGTGGGCTGCCGTCTATGGGGGTCACACAGAGTCCGACACAACTGAAGCAACTTAGCAGCAGCAGCAGCAATGAGGGAGACCCGGGTTCGATCCCTAGGTCAGGAAGATCCCCTGGAGAAGGAAATGGCAACCCACTTCAGTACTTTTGCCTGGAAAATTCCATGGACAGAGGAGCCTGGTAGGCTACAGTCCATGGGGTCTCAAAAAGTCAGACACGACGGAGCGACTTCACTTTCTCTCACCGTCACTAGAAGAGTGGACTAGCCCAGCACCTCTACTCACTGTTGCCAAAATTTGGTAGCCATGGCAGCACTGGGTCCCTTGGTTTTCCCACCTTGGTTGTCTCTCAGGTGCGGCTTGCAGAAAGGTGGGGATTCAGAGCAAGAGTGCCAAAAAATGTATCTTTTTTTAACGTGGACCATTAAGGTCTCCTGTGGCTCAGAGGTGAAAGACTCTACCTGCAAGGCAGGAGACTCGGGCTCAATCCCAGGGTTGGGAAGATCCGCTGGGGGAGGAAATGGCAATCCACTCCAGTATTCTAGCCTGGAGAATCCCATGGACAGAGGAGCCTGGAGGGCTACAGTCCAAAGGGTGCAAAGAGTCAAACGTGACTGAGCAACTGAGCACATCTTTAAAGTCTTTATTGAATTTGTTATAATGTTGCTTCTGTTTCATATTTTGTTTTTTTTTGGTCACGGGGCATGTGGGAACTTAGCTCCCTGACCAGGGATCAAACCCGCACTCCCTGCATTGGAAGGCACTCTTAACCACTGGACCACCAGGGAAGTCCCCCTCAAATGTATTCTGATGTTAGTGTTAGTTTATTTAAAAAACTCTTTTGGACCAGAAAATGAAGCCTGGGAGCAAACTTTGAAAGAAGAGCCAGATACCAGGTGAGGAGGATTCACACAGGTGAACTGCTACTCTCATTCCAAGCAGAAAATGTGAAAGGGACAGGTGTTTTATTTTTTTCTTAATTTTTATTTTTACTTTATTTTACTTTACAATACTGTATTGGTTTTACCATACATTGACATGAATCCGTCTCGGGTGTACATGTGTTCCCAATCCTGAAACCACCCCCCCCACCTCCCACCCCATATCAACTCTCTGGATTATCCCCGTGCACTAGTCCCAAGCATCCTGTGTCCTGTATCGAACATAGACTGGCGATTCGTTTCTTACATGATAGTATACATGTTTCAGTGTCATTCTCCCAAAACATCCCACCCTCTCCCTCTCCCTCAGAGTCCAAAAGTCCGTTCTATACATCTGTGTCTCTTTTGCTGTCTCACATACAGGGTTATCATTACCATGTTTATACATTCCATATATATGTGTTAGTATACTGTATCGGTGTTTTTCTTTCTGGCTTACTTCACTCTGTATAATTGGCTCCAGTTTCATCCATCTTATTAGTACTGATTCAAATGTATTCTTTTTAATGGCTGAGTAATACTCCATTGTGTATATGTACCACGGCTTTCTTATCCATTCATCTGCTGATGGACATCTAGGTTGCTTCCATGTCCTGGCTATTATAAATAGTGCTGCAGTGAACATTGGGGTACATGTGTCTCTTTCAATTCTGGTTTCCTCGGTGTGTATGCCCAGCAGTGGGATTGCTGGGTCATATGGCAGTTCTATTTGCAATTTTTTAAGGAATCGCCACACTGTTTTCATAGTGGCTACACTAGTTTGCATTCCCACCAACAGTGTAAGAGTGTTCCTTTTTCTCCACACCGTCTCCAGCATTTATTGCTTGCAGACTTCTGGATCGCAGCCATTCTGACGGGTGTGAAATGGTACCTCATTGTGGTCTTGATTTGCATTTCTCTGATAATGAGTGATGTTGAGCATCTTTTCATGTGTTTGTTAGCCATCCATATGTCTTCTTTGGAGAAATGTCTATTTAGTTCTTTGGCCCATTTTTTGATTGGGTCGTTTATTTTTCTGGAACTGAGCTGCATGAGTTGTTTGTATATTTTTGAGATTAGTTGTTTGTCAGTTGCTTCATTTGCTATTATTTTCTCCCATTCTGAAGGCTATCTTTTCATTTGCTTACAATTTCCTTTGTTGTGCAGAAGCTTTTAATTTTAATTAGATCCCATTTGTTTATTTTTGCTTTTATTTCCAGTATTCTGGGAGGTGGATCATAGAGGATCCTGCTGTGATTTATGTCGGAGAGTGTTTTGCCTATGTTCTCCTCTAGGAGTTTTATAGTTTCTGTTCTTACATTTAGGTCTTTAATCTATTTTGAGTTTATTTTTGTGTGTAGTGTTAGAAAGTGATCTAGTTTCATTCTTTTACAAGTGGTTGACCAGTTTTCCCAGCTGCCACTGCTAAGCCACTTCAGTTGTGTCCAACTCTGTGCGACCCTATAGACAGCAGCCCACCAGGCTCCCTCGTCCCTGGGATTCTCCAGGCAAGAACACTGGAGTGGGTTGCCATTTCCTTCTCCAATGCATGAAAGTGGAAAGTGAAAGTGAAGTTGCTCAGTCGTGTCTGACTTAGCGACCCCATGGACTGCAGCCTACCAGGCTCCTCCGTCCATGGGATTTTCCAGGCAAGAGTACTGGAGTGGGTTGCCATTGCCTTCTCCAGTTTTCCCAGCACCACTTGTGAAAGAGATTGTCTTTACTCCATTGTATATTCTTACCTCCTTTGTCGAAGATAAGGTGTCCATAGGTGTTTTAAATCAAACACATGATCAGAAATCGCTCTGTACCTTACACTGTGCTGATTGGTAAGAGATATCCCACCAAAAACAAGTTCTAAAGTCTGATTGATTATTTGAGAAATGGCTTTGTTCTGATTATCCTATTTCGGAAATACAAGTATATTTGAACTTTTGCTTTTCAAACCACGGACCTGGTTCCAGGAGAAAACTTTTCAAGAGTGAGCAGCTCTGGTTTAGGCATATGTGCTCAGTCACTTAGTTGTGTTCAACTGTGCAACCGTATGGACTGTAGCCTGCCAGGCTCCTCTGTCCATGGGATTTTCCAGGCAAGAATACTGGAGTGGGTTGTCATTTTCTTCTCCAGGGATCTTCCCAAACCAGGGATTGAACCCATGCCTCCTCATGGTCAGACAGGTTCTTTACCATTCATCTACCTGGCAAGTCCCTGGTTTAGACAGTTACCATCAAAATAGAAGGATGATGAAAAAGATAATATATTAGTGTTTAGTTCAGAAATACACTCACTTCTTCTTTATAAGGGTAGAGTTCTGCTTCACACAAGGGTTATTCCAGAATGTTGTATCTGAGTCTAAAGTGCTTGAAGGTGAGAATCATGTCTATTCATTACTGTTACCTCTTCCATGATTCTTATTAATATTACAGTATCTTGTACATGCTTAAGTGTTTAAGAAAGTGAATGAATGTGTGAAGAAATGAATTAATAAAGGTAAACTCAGAATGAAGAATGGAAACCACTATGACATCTTAGCATTAATACTTAGTTCTATATTTTCTTATCTATTCTAGATTATCTTGTTGAGTTGGATTTCTTTTTTTCCTTGTTTTAAGACTAGCACTGTTGTTTCTAGGGACCAGTGAAAACAAGAAGAATCAGGTTCATACCAGGTTCGTAGGGCTTTAAATAAGAATTCCATCTGACCCTGGCCCACACTATTGAAATTCTGCTCTCTCTCTCTATCCATGTCTGTGCTGTCTGGGACGATATCATATTGCTGAACTTGTAATAAGATTCAGTCATTCTGATAAATATAAATTATTTATCACTTCCCATTTTATGGCCTTGATGGTATTTAGAATTATATTACTCGGCATCATAATGTTCCCTTTTCCACTGCTGACAGTATTGAGCCCCTCTGCTAAAGGGACAAGCTGGTACATGCAGCAGAAGAGTGACAGGCTTTTGAACAGATAGATGACGTGATTATATAATTTAATCCCGGCCACTTATTGCATAGAAGCCTTTGGGAAGGAGAGAATCACATTTAGTTACTTCCCCCCCTTCAAAGATAGAAGCAAAGAGACATTCATCTTCCATGATGGAGGTTTTGGGTGGATTGGTTGGTCAGGTTGCAGCAGTTCCCTAGGAATGGAGCACTAGCATGAGCTATGTGGGTTGTTACTCCCCTGAACAGCTTGATGAGGAGTCTTCGGATAGTTCAAATCTGAGACCGTCTGGCAAGAGGCACCCTGGCAGACAGCTGAGTGTCTAATTCCAGGGAGAGAAATATGAGTGCACTCGGAGGCTGCAGATCAATGCATCGTGGCTTGCTGAGGTTATTAACTCAAACACCCTCACCATTGACCTCCAGAGCCCAATAACTAACACTGTTCCTGAAGGTGAACAGAACTGAGCAGACACCAGAAATCAAAGCAGAGAGCAAATAGGGGGTTAATCTGATCATGGAAGACTCTGAGAATTCAAGTCATTCAGTGCCAATGATGCCTGTGGGTCGCGAAGAGAGACTCTACCATAGAAGATAGGCAGGTACACTGAAGCAATCCTGGATTTGGAATTAGAGAAGATGTAAGGCAAACAGAGCCAGGCTTCAAGAAGATCATTAAGCCAGAGATAGAGAAATGGCAGTTATAAGAATGAAGCAGCTGGTGATGCAGGTAGCCAGTAGGGTCTTGGGACATCAAATATGTACACACTGATGGAACCAAGAATACATTAATTGGAAGGGAGGTTCTGACCAAAAGACAAGAAAAATGAAATAGTCAATATGTCAAGGGGAACTTGTTTGTAGTGATGGATGTAATATCTGGTAGGTGGTGACCTCCTGTAAAGAAATCAATATTGATAGAGTCAGATGGTCGTTTGGGGATGTTTAAAAGGCGAGTTCGGGCAGCCAGTGTGCCCTCGCTAAATGAACAGACTACAGTGTGTCAGAGAAGCCAATACAATCTTAATATGGGATAGATTTATTGATAAGCAATCTTGGGATTTATTTAGAATGAAAAGCATTCATTCAAGTAAGACTCTTTTAGCACAATTATTCTTCCCAGTCCTTTTTACTATATTTTGTGTTCTCATAGCAGGAGGAAATTACCAAACACCTCTCATACATATATTCTATTCTTAGAATATAATAGAATGTAAGCTCTATGAGGGCAGAAATTGAGGTTGGAATGTTTCTCCTGCTGACCCTGATTGCCTGGAATAAGGTATGGCACTTAGTGTATACTCCATACACACTTACTGAATGTCTGTATTCTGCTGTTGTTGTTGGTTTTTTTTTCTTTAATATCCCCTGCTCCTAGTTGTTTTCTGCTCATTCTCCAGTCTTAGCTTCTAGCCCAAACACTGAGCTAGCTAAGACAAAGCAAATCATGGAAACTTTGCTATGGAGTTGGAAGCCTCTCAGATTTATCCACTCTCCTTCCAAACAGTATCAAGAGAAAGAAACCATTATTATTATTATTATTATTAACCAGTTCTGGCTCAGTTGTTGCTTAGTCTGTTTTTGATTACCTTCACAACAGGGAGCTTACTTCCATTCTGGATTCTCCATTGTGTTTTTGGGAGATACTTAACTGTTTCATTGTATTTTCCTAAACTTAATATGTCTTCTTTTTTAAAAACAATAATTTATCTATTTATTTTTGCTATCCTGGGCCTGCCTTGCTGCATGGGCTTTTCTCTAGTTGCAGCAAGTGGGGGCTACTCTCTAGTTTGGTGCACAGACTTCTCATTGCAGTGACTTCTCTTGTGGAGCCCAGGTTCTAGGCATGTGAGCCTTCACTGGGCTCTAGAGCACAGGTTCAATAGCTGTGGCATGTGAGCTTAGTTGTTCTGTCGTACTTGGGATCTTCCCAGACCAGGATAGAACTCTTGTCTCCTGAATTGGCAGACGGATTCTTAACCACTGAGTTAGCACAGAAGTCCTATTAATATGCCTTCTTACATCCATCACAGAGTCATGATTTTGGAAGCACCAACAGTGTAAGTCTGCAGAAGGAAATGGCAACCCACTCCAGTATTCTTGCCTGAAGAATCCCATGGACAGAGGAGCCTGGTGGGTTTCAGTCCATGGGGTTGCAGAGAGTCAGACACAACTGAGCGACAAAAAGAGTAAGTCTACAGACAGTACATTATTTGAAGAAAGACAAGCCATTTTCCCTTCAAACTATCACATGGAGTATACATTAGGTGCTAGACTTCACCACCTAGCCAGCCCCCTTCTGCCTGCATAGTAATTTGAAAATTTCTCCTCCTAAAATATTACGCCCAGAAATGAATCTGTTCCAAGAAACAGTCTGACCAGCACAGAATAGAACTATTTTCTTCCAAACACTAAAAATACATGCACATAGAAGAGTAGCAGCAACAGCATTAAATTAACAGCATTTTCCCATTGACTTGAACAGAACTTGTATTCAAAATACCCTCCTGAGACATTCCTGGTTTTCTTTTCTTTTCATTCATGCTTGCATCTGTTCCATGATCTGATTTTTTTTGTTTCACATTCCGTCCTGTTTGGATTGTTCTATAGCTTGATCATTATCCCGTCCCAGGCATTTATTCCTTCCATATTTTTTGTGTTGTCTAACTGTTTTTAAGCATGCGTCTTAGGTTTCCATCCATTATTGATAGCAAAGTTGAAACAGAACAACCCCAAAGAGCAGGCATTTTGTCCATCCACTAGAAACTTTGTTTCAGGCTTTTGTGGTTGTTAATCTACCATCTTCAGGAAGATTCTATTCCTCTGGGCAGTAGATCCATATTTCAGCTAACATTAAACCATCTTAGTACATAGATACCTAATCTTACCAAAATCATGATTTATATCTGAATGGCATGCTCTTAAAAAAAAACTTTTGATTTCAGTTTATTTCAGGGAAAACAGCTTTGACATCCTGTTAGATTATGGAGTTAGGAAAGTTTCGCTTTTAACATGGTGTCTTTAAGCAATGACAAGTTCAGGGCCACGTCCTCTAGGGTCTAAAACCAGCGTTTCTCAACTTTGGCACTGTTATCATTTTGGACTGTTTCTTTGGGGAAGTGTCCTCTTAGCAACATCCCTGTCCTCTTACCTGTGGCTAGATGCTAATGGCAAACTTCCCATGCTTTTTATCTACAGTTGTCGTAGACCTGTCAAGAGAGAGGGCTTCCCGGGTGGCTCAGTGGTAAAGAGTCTGCCTGCCAATGTAGGAGCCACAGGAGACCTGGGTTCAATCTCTGAGTTGGAAGATCCCCTGGAGGAGGAAATGGCAACCCACTCCAGTATTCTTGCCTGGAAAATGCCATGGACAGAGGAGCCTGGCAAGCTACAGTCCATGGGGTCACAAAGAGTCGGACAGGACTGCGCACACATAAAGACAATGCATCAGGAGACAATATGTATAAACCACTCACCTCTTACTGTGGAAGAGAAGGATTATACTGACAGTAGAAAATTTCTTGTCTTCTGGGCCAGGCAGAAACATATACGGACTCCTGAAAAATACCCATCAGTTATCTATTTCGTGTTTAATCTGTAAGCAAGTGTTGTCAAACTAACTGGAATTCATAATCACCGGGGTGCGGTAGCTGGTTAAGAAAAGCAGACTCCTGATGAAGAACTGATACCTGCCACACGGTGAATGAACCTTTAAAACATTATGTTAAATAAGAGAAGCTGGACACTAAAGGCCACATATGGTATGTTTCCATTTACACAAAGTGTCTAGAATATGCAAGTCCACAGAGACAGAGCAGTTTGAGTGATGGTGCGAGATAGGAGGCGGAGGGACAAAAGGCTTACTGGGTAAAGTGATGGAAATGGTTTAGAACAATATAGAAGTAAGGGTTCTTGACACTGTGAATGGACTAAATGCCACTGAATTGTTCACTTTTAAAATGGTTAATTAGGGGACTTCCCTGGCAGTCCATTGGCTAAAACTCCTCCTTCTAGTGCAAGGGGCACAGGTTCGATTCCTGGTCAAGGAGCTAAGATCCCACATGTTTCACAGTGGGGGCAAAAATTTTAAAAAGAAACAAAAAGGTAGAATCCTGAACTTCTCTTGCAGAGGTCCTGATTTCTTGAGCAATGCTGAGGTCGAGGAATTTGTGTTTTGATTGAGATACCATAGAATGTTATGATGCAAATGGAAGACAGACCATATGTGGACAAACCCTGTTATACTGAGTCCCTGGAGAGGCAGAGCCTAGGCTTCCCCACCTAGAACACTGTGAATCATTTACTCAAGACTTTTACATTTGCTTACTCACATTTAAACTGACCAGACTCCAGTATTGTTGCCTGGAGAATCCCATGGACAGAGGAGCCTGGTGGGTTGAAAAGAATCAGGCACAACCGAAGTGACTGTAGCACATACATCCTGTGACGTATTAACTTAAAGCCTGACTTCCTAACATACCCAAATATGGTTACACATTTAATATTAGTGTTTAACCCAAGCATGTCACTAGAGCTTGGTTCTAGCATCTCACCAGGTTTGGTGTGACGTATTTTAAGATGTGTTAAATTTTTTTTTTTAAGTTTTGTTTTATTTTGTATTTGCTTTTATTGTACTAAATCTTGGTATCCAGTAAATGTTTGGGAATGACTCTTGAATCAATGAACATTCTTTTGAATTTACTGATTCTTTTAAAATTTTATTCCCCTTTATATTTAAAACTATACCCCTTTATATTGGGGTATAGTTGATGAACAGTATTGTTTCAGGTGTACAGCAAAGTGATTCAGTTATGCATATACAAGTATCTGTTCTTTTTCCAATTCTTTTCCCATTTAGGTTCTTAGGTTAAACTTTGTGTAACCCGTAAGCAGTATCATTATGTGATAACCTGTGCATTGGCTTCATATCAAATCCAGTCACTCGGCCTGTGAATCTGATGACAATAATACCGTTTATTGGATAATTGCAAAGGACCAGTTACCGTATGTTTATTATCCTGTTTAACCATCACACAAGGGTAGATCCAGGATTTGTGGAGCCTGATGTTTACACAAATTGAGAACATCTGCTTAAGAAAAGGAATAAAAAGTAGAAATACATTGTTAGGTAGAGGGCCTTGAAGACACCCATGCATGTGAACAGTCCTGAAAGTTGAGCTTAATTAGCTCTACCATAAATCCACCTGAGTCTTTGACAACACTTGCAGATAGCTGGGTATGGCTCATGGCACCACTGAGGAAACTGAGACTTAGCAAGTTGGAATACTTTGCTGGTAATCAGCCAGCCAAATACAGTAGAACTGGAATTTGAACCAGCTCTGCCCCATGTCAAGGTTATACCCCCTACCCCTAAGGAGCTAAGGAACAGTGGACTTCTTCAAATGAAATGCACCCCTGGATCCCAGCTTGTTTTTGGTGAAATCTTATTTTAGGAGGTCTCTGCACATCCTGAATTGAGGACTATAAAAAGAATGGAGGCATTTGAAGTGAGAAAGGACACTTAGTTGATTCGAAAGAAATTTATGATGAGGTTTATGTATGGGTATGTTATGCCTCGGCTCTTCTAATTAATTTCCCAAAGATTCACTAAACTATGCTTCAGAGGTTTTAAAATATACTTTTATAATTTTCTTTTTATGAAATAGCAAGTAGAATGAACATAGAACTTTATTATTTAAGGATATTTAACATAAAGTCTTCCCTGGTAGCTCAGATGGTAGTCTGCCTGCAATGTGGGAGACCTGGGTTTCATCCTTGGGTCAGGAAGGTCCCCTGGAGGAGGGCATGGCAACCAACTTCAGTATTCTTGCCTGGAAAATCCCATGGATGGAGAAGCCTGGCAGGCTACAGGCTACAAAACATCAGACACGACTGAGCAACTAACATTTTCACTTTCAACAAAAAGTCTTGACAAAAAGATGCTTAGTAAATGGGAGAGAATAGTAACTTGTTATTCTGAGAAACTCTTACATGCCAAGTATGTAATCTTCATCACAAACCCATGGGATAGACACAGAAATCTCAATTTTTTCACCAATTGAGGAAACTGAGACTCAGAGATCAATAGGTTAACTCTTTACTACTATCCCAGCAAAGAAGAGGCTGCTATTTATTTTAAATGGCAGCAGTTTAAAGAAACTTTGTACAAAACGCCATGTCTACATTTATTTTAACATAGATTAATGCAAGATAGTGGTTTCTTGAACAAGAAAAAAAAGACAAGTTTTCACAGATCTGAAATATGATTTATCCTATATGGTATGGCACCACTGAGATTCTTTAATTGCAGCCTATTTAAGGGGTTAGTCAAAAAGAGTATGAAGGACCTATTAACACCCAGTTGAAAAATGTGAAGAAAAGTAGGAGAACAGACAATTTCAACTTCTAATTGTGGAATCCTTCGGTGTTTGGGTTCAGTGCGATTTTCAGCAAGCTCATTAAAGTCCAGCAAAGGCCCATCTTTCTCCCCAGAGCTGATTGCAAGCAGTCCCCCGAGAAGCAGTCTGACTGCTAGCTCACATCTTCTTTGTCATAGGGAGCTAAGTGTCAGCCTCTGACCTCACAAAGAGGGAAACTTTCCATGAGGGCTTCACAAGTATTTCTCTTGCTCGATTATCTACAGAGAACTATCCCTAGATTGTTCTCAACACTAAAGAAAATAAAGCTTGTACATGCATGTTTTGAAGGCCTTGGAATGCACAGAGTAATAAGGAAAAGTATGTATGTGCCTTACAATAGGTAATTTTAAAAATGCATACATTAACTTCTTTTTAAACTTTTCATTTTGTGTTGGGGTATAGTTGATTAACAATATTATGATAGTTTCAAGTGAACAGTGAAGGGACTCAGCCATGCATATACATGTATCCATTCTCCCGCAAACTCCCCTCCCATCCAGGCTGCCACATAACACGGAGCAGAGTTCCCTGTGCTACACAATAGGTCCTTGTTGGTTATCCATTTTAAATACAGCAGTGTGTACATGTCCATCCCAAACTCCCTAACTATCCCTCCCCCTCATCCTTCCGCCACCACAACCATAATTCTACATACATTAACTTCTCCTTGGAACAGGTTTTTTCCCAGCTTTGTGCAGTGCAGACACACCAATTTCACATAAGAGTAGGAAACTAGATTTTTGGTCTTGTTTGGCCCAGTAGGCATTTGTTACACTAGATTGGCCAGAAAATTCATTCGAGTTCATCTGTAACATTTTATGGAAGACCTGAACAAACTTTTTGGCCAAACCCATACAATAGAACTTATGCGGTACTTGTGTATACTTTCTTTTACACTTCTCTCCTCCTTTATACTTCACCAGCCATTCTTTTCAGAGGATGTCTCCACCAAAGATGCAAATCTATTTGAAGGCAATTAGCAGAAAAAGCATTGAATTTAGATATAGTTCCTCTTGTAGTAATTATAGTCTCGGCAAAGGACTTGTAAAATCAAACAGTTTTTAATTATCAGAGGGTTCTGGTGGAGGCTTGTGTTACTTTTTCAAACGTTCTCATGGGATCACATTTCCTGACTGTTTCTCCTCCTCCTATATGGTTGGTGCAGTGGTTTCCGGATTCAGTCCAGTTCTATTTCTGCAAATATCTATCAGAGCTCTTTCCTGGGGCTGAGCAGATCTTAAGCACAGAGAGCTGACCCAGACCACCTGAACAGAGGATGCTGGGCTGCATAAGAAGTTGGCATGTTTCCCCCACTCAGTTTACAACCATATGCCTGCTTCCACATTCTGGCAGGGGTTGTGTGTATGTGTGTGAGTGTGTGTGTGTAGTGTAATTGGCAGCAGCAGCCTACTCCAAGGAGGCAGGCTTTCTGAAATAATCAGATCTGCCTCCTCCATGACACTGTGGATTTTACCTTGCCCTGCTATAGGGTGAGAGCCTCTGGTTATTGCCATGGTGATCAATTTGTCCCCCAGGAATCAGCCAGAGACCATCCAACTGATTCTATGCAGGCCATTAGGTAATGCTGAGACTCTGGGAGAGAATTGCATTTTTGTATGAAAGGAATCCCTGTGGACAACCAGCGCAAGGTTTAATTGGACTGTATCGTTAATACTGGCTGAGAGGGGACAAAGGGGCTGCAGAAATAGTCACAGGAGTGACCTGACGGATGGGTTAGTCACACTCTGCTCCATTGTCCTCTTCCTGCCTTTTGAGATATTCAGCGGGAAGGGGGTGAATCGCAGGGTTTTAGGCCAAAAGCGATAGGCTCTTTACCAGTAATGGATTTGCAGATAACACATAGTTGGGACATTTTTAGAGTGCAGCATGTATTTAGGGCTTCATTGACAGGACACCTGAAAAGTAATTGTTGCTTCTTAGAGACCAATTATGGGACATCAGCCCAGCTGGAGAGCATATTCCCTCCCTCCCTCAGTTCGCCAGTGGGAACACACCATTCATGAGGCTCATTGTGGACCTTTGGAAACTGGGCCCTTTCTTTGCAGACCATTACCTAATCAACCCTGTTCCAGAAAGTTCGTTGTGGATTTGGGCACCACAGCCCTCCTCGAGCTCCTACAACAATCTTCAGAGAGTGATATCAGGGTGCATTCAAGACCTGATTGATTGATTAATTTCTCTGCTGTTCTGTGCTGAACTTAAGGGCCCTGAAGGAAAAGTTGTCAGTGACTTGCCCTGAGCGGTCATATTAGAGTTGGGGCAGGAGGGTAAGTAAGTAAGATTCAAGTTTTTTGGCTTCATCCAGGTGCACTTGATGATCAGCAGTGGTTGCTATTCTTTTCTGCTCAGGTTTTCCGAATGCAATGTGGATTGGGCTAGTCTTAACATAGTTCTAACTATACTGGTTTCTATGTTCACATGTTTTTTTGTTTTTTTTTTTCTGCCACTGAGATTTCCATGCAAAAGGAGCTATGATTGTCAGCAAGGAAGAAGAGCATCATATTCAAAATAGCCTACCACGCTAAAGCATCCTTTCTCCTCATTGTGGATTTTTGCAGTCTTAAGTCTTATCTCCATCTTATCTAATAGCTTTCCTTTTTTATACATTCTTTTTATTGAAGTATATATAGTTGATTTGTAATGTTGCACCAATTTCCACTGTACAGCAAAGTGCGCTGATAACTTTCTATACCTCAGCCCATGCATGGCTTCTGCCTATCTCAGACCCATATCAATACGTACATCGGGAGTCGGTCATTCACACACCTACTTAAATTGGCCAAGGCTCTGCCTAGAGCCTCCCCTCCTGACTAGCCCCCTCTCCTAGACACTGAGCTGTTTCATCCATCACTAGAAATGCTGTTTAATTCCCTCCTGTCTTCAGGCCTCCCAGAGATAAGAACTGAGCTCCCCATTTCATCTCACACTCAGTGGCTGCTTGATGCTGTCTTGATTATAAATGCTAAAATTCTTGTTGCCAAGAGGCAGTGACATTTGGACATTTCTAATTTTTTCCCTATTCTATATTCTTATACATGACCATTTTTGTCAGCGTAACACAACAGCCAGCAAACTTTTGCGTACTTAATGTGCTCCAAAGTGACTTGATAGCTTAAAAACTAAGAGTATGAAATTTTCTTGCCAAAAAAATCCAAGTCATGCACAATTTACATTTACTGGATGCTTCTGGAAGATGATGGTGATGGTTTATGACATTTGTGATTAATAAATCACAGCTGCTCACATGTGACTGAGAAATTACCTAATTTTAGTTGATAGCCTCAAAACTCTTTGAGTTGTGGATTCTATTGCTATTACTTATTCCCTTTTACCCAGAAAATTTTTCTCATTTTGTTTCATGTCTGTAAAGTTTTATTCTTTCTCCTAAAGGTCCAGATTTCTTGGGTGTTCCCTCTCCTTTCATTCTGTTTATTTTTTTCCTTCCCAAGACTTCATTTCTGTTTCATATTCATTTACCCACAGCTTCAGTATTTCCAGCAAAATGCTTTTCTTATTACTCAGTAGCATCCTTCCATCACTTCTCTATGTTCTGGTTGCCATAGCATTCTGTCTAGGTGCAGACACTGTAAGTACCAGAGGGAAAAACGTTTTTCACTCATTAGTCATTTGCTCAGTCCTCAAAGTCGACTGAGTCTATAGCAGAGGTTAATCATGAAGCTGGTGTCCGTCCATACAGGACAGTGCTCGTGGACTGTGGACACCAGTGAGTCATTTCTGAATCAAGAACTTCTGTAGATGATTATTTACTTTCCAAATAAAGGTCAACAGTGTGATCTGGGTTAAACCACCGGTTGTGTCAAAATGCAGAAAGTGATGTACAGGTCAAAAAATGGATCAACAATTAAATCAAATTAGTTTGCTGTGGTCTTGAAAGTTTCCACTTCCCAGTAAAGTTTTTTTCTTTCAGTGTGATTTTCTCTTTGCAAAGGATTCTTTGGATGAGGGTAATTTCAGATAGCCCTGAAGTTTCACTTCTAATAATACATTAAATCATATTTGTTGTTTTACACTTATGAGAATCTCCATTTGATGAAAATTTCATTACTTTAAAGTGAATTCCATTAATCTTCCAAGTCATTCCTTGGCTTTCTTAGGATGTGAACTATTGTTATGAGTGCTTTTCTGTAGAGAAATATGTTTACACCTCTGTTTTAAATTCTTGGCTAATTTCCATTGGGTGTATGCTGAAAACGTTAGGATGTAGAAAGAGATCATTATTTATTTTGAAAGAGCAGTCTATATCAAACATAAAGCTATATTTGTTTGAACATACAGGCTTAAACATTGTAAGTCAAATTAAAAATTACAAAAAAAATCTGAATGGATGAAGAGTTGAAATAGAAATGGAACTAACAGAAACTTTGAGTAGAAAACAGAACGCTCGTATAAGTCCAACAGGCCAAAAAAAAAAAAAAAAGTGGGTGGGGTGGGCAAAGATTAAGCTCTGGAATCTAGCAGATATGATCTGGAGTCTTGGTGAAGCCATTTACTAGCTGTGTGACCCTGGGCAGTTGACTGAACTGGTCTTTTTCTCTATCTGGTCCTTCTCCCTTGTGAAATGGAGGTGACAGTAAAAATGCTCATAGGCTCTGTAGAGTGGTTCTGAGAAATAACAGTAGGACATTTTAGCAGTATGCTTGGCACCTACCATTACTATATACTTCATTTTGGAGGGTGGTTATTATCCACGGTCTGCTTTTGTTGATATTTAAAATCTAGATGAAAGCTTCTTGATTGTTAGGGTGCTTATTAGCTGTCAAGGGTATGACTCAAGATCTTCTCAGAGGTGGGGGAAAAAACGTAATAGGTTCAACTCAGTTCCGAGCTGTAGCAGAAACACCATTTTCATCAACACTAAGTGAAATTTAATCTAAGCTAAATCTTGATTATTCTTGAATAAAGAAGTTTCAAAGTAAATCAGAAAAGGAACTTCCCCCTGTGTCTGGAAATATAAACAGGGTCAATACAAACAGAACTTGCTAACAGTCCAAAAATATATTTTTCAGTTTAAATTTTAGCCTAATAGTGCCTTCTACTATATTAGATGAGCTGAGGGTCATTGAAATTCCATTTGCTCTGTTGTGCTGTTTGGAACATGGGGTCCTAAGCTGGACGTTATTGCCCACCTGATAGTAACCTTCCTGAATTTCAGCGACAGAGACTATGAGAGATAATAGACTCTGGGTAATGCCCTTAAAGTCAAATATACCAAATGATTTAAAAGATCCACTTTTTTTTTTTTTTTCAATTTTTCTGGAGTTAATTATCTAGATATGCAATTTATAAGTTATATGTGTATATAATTAGTTCCAGAAAAAAGTAAATCTCTGTGTGTGATATATATAAACAGATCTGTTGAGACAAAGAAGGAAACTCTTATCTCAAAATTCAGGCTTCAGGGTTTACTTGAATTGTGTTTTTTCAGTTGGGATTGGGTGGGGGCTGGAAGTCATTTCCTGAGTAGCACCTATAAGCATTGCACATGTAACATACATATTTGTTGTTGTAGAACAAATTACTTCGTATAATTTGCTGTAGTCTCATAGGATGGATCACAGTGGTTTCAAATTTGGCCCCAAATTCTGTGTTTCTAGCTTAATTGAGTTATGATTGACAGATTAAAAAGTATATATATTTAGCTTGTACAGTGTGATTTTTTTAAGGTGTGCAATGTGATGATTTTAAAAAAGTATACATTGTGAAATGCTTGTCACAATCAAGTTTATTACACATCTATAACCTCACATAGGGCTTCTCAGATGGTTCAGACAATAAAGAATCCACCTGCAATGTGGGAAACCTGGGTTTGATCCCTGTCTCAGGAAGATTCCCTGGAGAAGGGAACAGCTACCCACTCCAGGATTCTTGTCTGGAAAATTCCATGGATAGAGGAGCCTGGTGGGCTACAGTCCATGAGGTTGCAAAAGAGTCAGACATGACTTAGCGGCTAAACAATAACAACAACAAATCTCAATAGTGACCTTGTGTGTGTATTTGTGGATGTCTGTTGGTGTGTGTTGAGAATACTTTAGAGTAATTCTTAAGTTTTACAAATTGCCTTTGAGTATGAATACCTACTTTAGGTAGTCCTGACCTTTCTAGTTTCTCACAGGCTCCACCTTTCCTACTGGATTAGCCTTTACCCAGCACCCATGTTTCTCCGACCTCTGATCTTTCATACAAAAATAAGTTGTGAATTTAGTGAAACAAAACAGTTGCAGCTTTTCTGTTGGGATAATGGGGTGGAGTTCTCTAGTCTTAATCCTTGCCCTGAGCTTTAGGGGGCCCCATACAATCACAAAAACCTACCACAAATGAATGCTGGTGCTTGGCATCCCCACAGCTACACTTATGGTCCTAAACATCCAGAGTGGTGATCAACAAACTTGAGGCCCCAGGGAAGTTTATCCAAGTTTCCTGCTCTCTGACTTTGAAAGAAAAGAGATCATCGCATTTGAATGTCTTGAAGGTTTGCTGACTTCAGAGTGGGTTGGAGAAAGCTGGGGGCTGGGAATGGACTTTTAATGTGCAAGACATTTAATTAAGTGGGCTTCCCTGGTAGCTCAGATGGTAAAAACAAAAACAAAAACCTGCCTCCAATGCTGGAGACCCTGGTTGGATCCCTGAGTTGGGAAGATTCCCCTCAAGAAGGGAATGGCAACCCACTCCAGTATTCTTGCCCAGAGAATTCCATAGAAAACCATGGGGTCACAAAAGAGTCAGACACAACTGAGCAACTAACACTTTAATTAAAAGTGAAGGCAAGTTATATCTTTCTTCTAAGATGGAAATAGATTTTGTGTAACATGAATTTCCCGGTAGAACCTAGAAGATTCAGGGGATCTTCCCAACCCAGGGATCAAACCCATGTCTCCCAAGTTGCAGGTGGATTCTTTACTGTCTGAGGCACCAAGGAAGCCCGCTCTTATTTGTAAATATGTAGGTCTAGGTGTGTAAAGCATGGTATCAATTCATTATGTTGGAAATTAGAGGAACATTGAGCCCTGGATTTACAAATAGCTTTAGTTCTGTACTTACTTAAATTTTCAAAAAAATAAAGGGATGTCAATTTTAGTTATAGTCAGCAACTTAAATTATTAAAAGTTTTGGTAAATCTTAAATGTAATTTGTATTTTACCTTTGTTTTAATTAATAACTCTATTATGGAAGAAAATATCTTTAAAAAAGTATATAAAATGATTTTGTATTTTTTGTGTAAACAATTTACACTTCGGATTAAATATAGTCAAAAATTGTCACTTGATTTCTACTGTAAAGAATTCTTTAGGTGATTACTGATATAATTGGGCAAATATATGTATATATATGTATCTTTATTATAACACCATAATTATTGATTTTGTAGAAAGGAATATATGAAAAATAAACTTCATGGAATTAATTATAATTTACAAATTATATGTCTTATGACTTAATGATGCATCAACAAAACATCCTGAGCTATACAAAAATTTAAATTTAGTCATTTGCTGTTTTACTGATTTGCAATGTTATAAAAGCCACAGCTTTCTATACATTTTTCTACTTTGTCATTA
This sequence comes from Aepyceros melampus, assembly GCA_006408695.1. NCBI lineage: Eukaryota > Metazoa > Chordata > Mammalia > Artiodactyla > Bovidae > Aepyceros > Aepyceros melampus. The sequence goes on along the minus strand of SJXQ01007378.1, from coordinate 57,494 downwards.
TAAAGGTAATTTGTTAAAGTGGTCAAACATGTTTTCATAGTTTTTAGGCTGATTTTTAATGTGTAAATATTTCGACACATGTAATACATGTTTGTATTTGTCATCTTAACCTTCTGTCTCACAAATGTCAGAGTCAGGTCTACACTGAATCAGAGTGAAGCATCCACAGGGAAATGATTACTTTCATTCCCCTCCTGAGTTCCAGAGATGACTTTATGGAAACATCCTTTATGGCCACATGACAGAAATTGCTTTCTCTGCATTGACCTCGTAGAAGCTGATCCACACATCTGTCTATGTCAGTTAATTATGGTCCCATATTCAGGCTCCCTGATCTCAGAAACTTCCACAGCTTCCCTTTGTAGCTTGCAGTCTTTGTCTATGAGAAACAGATCCTTTATAGTAGAACTATGTCAAATACTGATCAAAAAGAACAGAAAGAAATTAGAAGGTGGAATTAATAACACCGCTTCTAAAAAAAAAAGTGAAATTGATGTTTTATTGTGGGAAAAATTAGAAACACTTAAACGTCATTTATCCAAAATCTTGCTTACATTTCATGTCATTGTGGGGATGAACGTATTTATGTACTCTTCCTAAATGAAAGCGTTATGCACCTACTTGCTGTGGTATTTAAATGAAAAAGAAGCATTGTAGCTGTGTTAGTAATGTCTTCTCATATGAGGTATGCATCATACTGTTATTACATGAATTCAAGACAAAAATACATTCGAAGTGCATTCTTTACAGAATTTATATTGTAATTTCAGTTCTATTTTTTCCTTTTAAGTATTTTAAAAATACAGCTTTTTCTACTACCAAAAAAATACATCTGTAAAAATGTGATTGTGTCTGTGCTGATGTTGAAGTTTGCTGTATTTTTCTCATCTTACTCTATTTTTAAAAAAAACTTTTTATTTTGTAGGATAGCCTATTAACAGTGTTGTGATAGTTTCAGGTAGACAGCAAAGGGACTCAGCTATACATATACATGTATCCATTTTCCCCCAAACTCCCTTCCCATCCAGACTGCCACATAACACTGAGCAGAATTTAGAGAAGGGATAGTTAGGGAGTTTCAGATCAACATGGATACACTGCTATGTTTAAAATGGATAACCAAAAATTTCATTTTATTCTATTTTGTCAGTGAAATTAATCTGGTGGGTTCTGGTGCAGGTCCCATGACTTGCCATAAGGGAAAAGTCTTGAACTTTTTATCCTAACACCTGAGAGCAAGTACCTTTCTCTTCTCCTCTTCTCCTCTATGAAAAGGCTCTGCATAAAGAAAGGAGCAATTGAACAACTCTGGGAAGTGAGTTGACCCCTCTTACTTATTCCTAGACCACCTCTTTCTTCTGCGGAAATAAGATAAAGTATGACTGAGATTAACTAATCCCTTAAACCAAATAGCTGCTCCCTTTATGGGAAGATGCCTGTGCCAATGACTGATGACTCCATCATCTTATTTGTTAAGCATTTGAGTACCTTGACCTTGCTGATTTCTTATGACCTTCAGGGCTCCCCTTGGGAATCTTCAAGGGTAATGACCAAGTAGTAAGCTGCTTAACTCTCATAGAACAGGAAGCTGAATTCTTGTTCCTATTCAAATAATCACTGAAGTACCTTTGTAATGGCTTCCTTAGATTTCCAAAAAGCATGTATTACAAATATTCAGTGTTTTTTTTTTTTAACATTCTTAGATGAATGGAACCTACAAATAAGTATTAAAAAGTAATTACAAATAAAATCTCATAAAATTTGTGTCTGTCCATATTAAAAATTTTACCTGTTGATGATCAGTGCAGAGAGGTAGTTTCTATGCAGTGAACCAGTCACTTAAAGGTCCTCAGGATTACCTGTACAGATTTTTTTTTTTTAATTGGGGTAAAACTGCTTTTCAGTATTAGTTTCTACTTTACAGCTAAGTGAATCAGCTATTTGTATATACATATCCCCTTCCTCTTGAGCCTCCCCTCTACCCACCCCCACCCCACCTCTCTAGGTCATCACAGAGCACCTAGCTGAGCTCCCTATGCTATAGCACAGGTTACCACTAGTTATCTATTTTACATATGGTATTTTGCACATATATGTCAATGCTACTCTCTCACCTGTACAGCTTTGAAAAATTCAAATATGGGGGACATTGAGAAGGATGGGGGGAATTAGAAGTTATGCTACATATATTCCACTTGCCTCTCAACATTTATGCTCCACTCTTTTCCACTCTTTTCAGTGGGTTATTGTTCAGTCGCTCAGTGGTTTCCGACTCTTTGCAACCCTATGATCTGCAGCGTACCAGCTACTAGTCCTTCACTATCTCCCAGAGTTTGCTCAGATTCATGTCCACTGAGTCAATGATGCCATCCAACCATCTCATCCTCTGTTATTCCCTTCTCCTCAATGTTTCCTAGCATCAGGATCTTTTCCAATGAGTCGTCTCTTCACATCAGATGGCCAAAGTATTAGAGCTTCAGCTTCAGTCCTTACAATGAATATGCAGGGTTGATTTCCTTTAGAATTGACTGGTTTGATCTCCTTGCTGTCCAAGGGACTCTGAAGAGTCTTCTTCAGACCACAGTTTCAAAGCATTAATTCTTTGGCACTCAGCCTTCTTTGTGGTCCAACTCTCACATCCATACATGACTACTGGAAAGAACATGGCTTTGATTATATGGACCTTTGTCAGAAAATTGATGTTTCTGCTTTTTTCAAACACTGTTTAGGTTTGTCATAGCTTTTCTTCCAAGAAGCAAGCGTCTTTTAGATTCATGGCTACAGTCACCATCTGCAGTGATTTTAGAGCCAAAGAAAATAAAGTCTGTCACTGTTTCCTTTGTTTCCCCATCTATTTGCCATGAAGTGATGGGACTGGATGGCCTGATCCTAGTTTTTTGAATGTTGAGTTTTAAACCAGCTTTTTCATTCTCCTCTTTGACCTTCATCAAGAGGCTCTTTAGTTCCTTTCTATCATCAGGGTGGTGTCATCTGCACATCTGAGGTTGTTGATATTTCTCCTGGCCATCTTGATTCCAGCTTGTGCTTTTTCCAGCCCAGCATTTCCCATGATGTACTCTGCATAGAAGTTATATAAGCAGGATGTAAAGAGCAGTATTGCATAGGAACCTGGAATGTCAGGTCCATGAATCAAGGCAAATTGGAAGTGGTCAAACAAGAGATGGCAAGGGTGAACGTCGACATTCTAGGAATCAGTGAACTAAAATGGACTGGAATGGGTGAATTTAACTCAGATGACTATTATATCTACTACTGTGGGCAGGAATCCCTCAGAAGAAATGGAGTAGCCATCATGGTCAACAAAAGAGTCCAAAATGCAGTACTTGGATGCAATCTCAGAAACGACAGAATGATCTCTGTTCGTCTCCAAGGCAAACCATTCAATATCACAATTATCCAAATCTATGCCCCAACCAGTAATGCTGAAGAAGCTGAAGTTGAACAGTTTTATGAAGACCTACAAGACCTTTTAGAACTAATACCCAAAAAAGATGTCCTTTTCATTATAGGGGACTGGAATGCAAAAGTAGGAAGTCAAGAAACACCTGGAGTAACAGGCAAATTTGGCCTTGGAATGCNATATACAACCTTGACGTACTCCTTTTCCTATTTGGAACCAGTCTGTTGTTCCATGTCCAGTTCTAACTGTTGCTTCCTGACCTGCATAGAGGTTTCTCAAGAGGCAGATCAGGTGGTCTGGTATTCCCATCTCTTTCAGAATTTTCCACAGTTTATTGTATAAAACCAATTAAGACAATTTAGTCAAAACAATCCAGCTTTTTTTTTTTTCAGTTTTATACAATTAAGTTGATTTTTACAAAATTCAGTTTTAATGTATTTTTTTGGTTAGTATACTTCACATTACTTTCCATCAAAATGAGTTGTGGGGACACTGATAGGCTAAATATGCAGCAAAGTCATTCTACAATGGATAAGTGTGGGAAATGTTCTGAAGAGCTGGTAATATCTCAGGGATTTAAAGGACTAACTTCGAAGTTGGGAGAAAATAATGAATTTACATAGTTAAACAAGTGAAAAGTTTTAACAGTCTACTGTAAAAATCTTATTTATATCAGTAACTTCTTACTACATTAATAAAAGTTAGCATATTAATATACCACACAGGCACACCAACTATTACTTTTATCTTTTAAATTTAACTGTAATATCAATAACACGCTCATTATAATAAATTTGGAAAACACAGAAAAAGAACATAAAAATCACCAATAATTCCAGCACCTAAATATAACCACTGCTGGCATTTTGTTGCACATTCTTATTTTCTATGCACATGTAGAAATGCTTTAAACAAACCTTAGAGTTTTCCACTTTAGTAATTCTCTGTTCTGTTTTTACAGTCCCTGTATCATGTATAGAATGTTCCACTAAAGAAAATTCCTTCTTTGTAAATAATTCTTCCTTCACTTAAAATTTTTTATGTTATATAAATAAGCAAAACTAAAATATCTTAAATGGTAAAGGCATCTTAATACAAATCTGAGCAACTTTATTGATGTGAGATGACTACCAATGCAACTCAACCAAGCAAATTTAGTTACTGAAGTGTCAAAAAGACAGTTCTATGAAAAGGATCAAGAAATATTATAACAATGTAACTAGTATTATTTTTATATCCAAACAAGAAATAAGTCAGAACTGTAGTTTTCATACTCTTATTCAAAGACAGTATGCTTAAGTATTTCTTGAACTGTCAAGGAATATTGTAAACAGAAATTCAAGGCTCTTAGGAAAAGAAATTCAAGAGACAGTAAAATGTAATATACTTGGGTCTAAATAAAATGCAAAATAAAACCGCTGGTTAGATGAAATGTTAAGACAAGAGACATTTTTACAAGGTACAATACCTGATTCGAACTGGCTTTTTCAAGTCTGTCAATCATAATTTCAAATTGCAAAGGCTTAATTTCCATCTTTCTGTTAAGTCTATTTAATAAGGTCTCATCTTCTGAGTCCATATCATAATCTGGTTGTTCATTGTCTAGATTAAAGGCTAGAAAAGAAAAAAAAAAAATCTTCAAGCTCAGGAGAAATCATGGAGTTATATAGTGTTTATATTTGACCACAGAATACTTCCAAAGTATATAAAGCACTGACCAGAGTTCATGAGCAGACATCAAAAAATTGGTTTTAGAGATTTAGCTGAAAATAAATTTTAATTCATATACAATTTAAAGTTTAACAGAACACTAAAAGAGCAACTAGAATTTTTTATTTTAAAAACAAAGGGTCACAAATATATATTAAAACATAAACTAACAAATACATAAAAAAAGATAATGCTTATTCTCATGGTAGTTTGACAGCATAATCAGAAGTTATGGAACAAAATTAACAATCCAGAAATAAACTCAAGTACAAAATATATGATGAGAATGGCATTTCAAACCATTGGAAATAAAACAGACTTAAAAAAAAAAAAGAGGCACTCGCCTGACAGACTTAATTTTCTTAAAAAAAATTTTTTTTAACACGTGCAACATTATAGATGGATCTGAGGCACTATGCTAAATGAAATAAGTCAAAAAAAAAAAAAACAAATAATGTATGATCTCACTTTTATGTGGAACCTAAAAAAACCCTAAACTCATAGAAAGAGATCAACTTGTGGTTACCAGAGGCAGACGGTGGGATGACGGGGAAACAGAAGAAGGTAGAGGAGCATGAAAGATAAGGAAAAATGCTAGGAAATTAAAATTTTCAAAATTTCACTTTTGGGGGTACAGTTTCTTCTCTTGGCTGTTAGGCTTCATCACCCATTAACAAAGAGAACCAATACAGTAGGTTATTAAGAGTTATTGTTTGAAATATTCTTAGTGATGTGTGCAAGAAATTTGCTATTTCAAATGAAATCATCTTTAAGGATCATCTAGCTCTGAGAAGCTGAGTTCTAAATTTGGCCAGAAATTCATTTCTGGGCCCCTGAAGTCAACTGCTTCTTTTTATGAACTGACAAAAATCAGGATGAGGTACTCACTAATATTCAGAATGGACCCCTATAATTTTGAATGGACCCCATGAACAGTATGATAAGGCAAAAAAATATGACATTGGAAGATGAGAGCTCAGATCTGTAGGTGTCCAATATGCTACTGGAGAAGAGGGAAGAAACAGCTCCATAAAGAATGAAGAAGCTGGGCCAAAGTGAAAACAACGCCCAGTTGTGGATGTGTCTAGCAGTGAAAGTAAAGTCTGATGCTGTAAGGAACAATACTGCATAGGAACCTGGAATGTTAGGTCAATGAATCAAGGTAAAATTGGATGTGGTCAAGCAGGAGAGGGAAAGAGTAAACACCGACGTTTTAGCAATCAGTGAACTAAAGTGGGCCGGAATAGGTGAATTCAACTCAGATGACTCTTATATCTACTACTGTGGGCAAGAATCCCTTAGAAGAAAGGGAGTAGCCCTCACAGTCAAGAAAAGAGTCTGAAATGCAATACTTGGGTGCAATCTCAGAAATGACAGAATGATCTCATTCGATTCCGGCGAACCATTCAACATCACAGGATTCCAACTCTATGCTCCCAACCACTAATGCCAAGAAACGAAAAAAGAACATTTCTAGAACTAACACCAAAGACATCCTTTTCATCACAAAGGATTAAGTAGGAAGTCAAGAGATACTGCAGTAACAGGCAAGTTTGGCCTTGGTGTACAAAATGAAGTACCGCAAAGGCTAACAGAATTTTGCGAAGAGAATTCACTGGTCATAGCAAACACCCTCTTCAAAGCACAAAAGAGATGACTCTACTCTAGTGATGGCCTATATTGACCATTGATGGTCAGTACAGAAATCTGCTCTAATTCAGGCTCTTAATGAAGATAAAGTGTTGATTAGGCAAGAACTTTATTAACAGTATAAATTTTGAAACAGCCTTTGTAGGTTTGAAAAATCTCTAGCACATCCTATATCCCTCCTTATAATGAAGTCTCAGAACCACATTTTCCCAAGCCAATGAAATATTTTTCTATCTTTTATAAATCTACTCCATTAACTTAAGGTATGTAGAACATGAAATTATGACAACTGGTTGGATATGGACTAGTTATATTATGTACATGGGATTAATAAAATTAATAAAATTAATTAATTAATAAAATTGCCTTAATAGTGCGTTTTCCCCCTGATTTCTCTGCCTAACTTGAGATGGTTAGAAAAATAAGTATTTAGAATTAAACCTCTTGCCTGGAGAATCCGAGGGACAGGGGAGCCTGGTGGGCTGCCATCTCGGGTTGTACAGAGTCAGACACGACTGAAGTGACTTAGCAGCAGTAGCAGCAGAATTAAATCAGGAGTCATCAAAGTAACTGGAAGCCAAATCTGAATCATCTGTGACTGCTTTCCCACTACAAGATTAGAATTTAAAGAATTCCCTGGTGGTCCACTAAATTTTGACTCTGTGCTTCCAATACAAGGGGCACACGTTCAATCCCTAGTTGGCAAACCATGATCCTGCCACACGGTGCATCCAGAAAGAAACAAGAGCAGAATTTGGAATGTGTGACAAATCAGATGGCCTGAAAAGCCAGCAATGTGTATTATCTGTCCCTGTACAGAAAGTTTACCAACACCTGGGGCAAACTGTACACATGCTGGCACTGACTGACTAACAAACTTTCCTGATTCTTCAGGACACAGGGTCAGACCACTCCTTATCCAGAACTGAGAAACTAAAGTGCTTTCTGGCTCCATGCCATCTTTTCTCTCAAATTTTCAAAGCTGTGGAATGTGAGAATCAGACAAAATATCTCATTAAATCTCCCTCATTTCGGAGATGAAAATTTATTCCCAGAGAAGTTCTCAGGTCATGTCTCTTAGTGGCAGAAGCCATCCTCAACTTCTTGAACCTACACTCAATCCTGACCTCAGGAGTCCCAAAACATGAATGTTCTGTACGGTGAGGGAGTCATATTAGAAAGTGAGCTTTTTAGGGACTTCCCTGGTGATTGGTCCAGTAGTTAAGAATCCACCTTCCAATGCAGGGGATGTGGGTTCAATCCCTGGTCAGGAAACTAAGATCCCACATGCCCCAGAGCGGCTAACCCAGCACCACAACTATTGAAGCCCAAGAGCTCTGCAGCCTGTGCTCCAGAGAAGCCTGCACACTGCCACTAGAGAAGGCGCTCATACTACAGTGAAGACCCTGTGCACTGCAGCGAGGACACAGCACAGCCAAAATAAAAAAGAACTTTTTTTTTTTTAATGAAAGCTTTTTTAAGAGGTCTGAAACTGTTGGGAATCTCCTCCTTGAACTGAATTGGCATCCACCTCCAGTTGAACTTTCTATTCTTTTAATTAATTTATTTAACTCTAATGCAAGTCAGAATGAAGAATGCGATAAAATGAAACATAAGCAGTATACAGAATGAGACTCAGCAGGTAAAGAATCCCGCCTGTAATGCAGGAGACCCGAGTTCAATCCCTGCGTAGGGAATATTCCCTGGAGGAGGAACTGGCAATCCACTCCAGGATTCTTGCCTGGAAAATCCCACGGACAGAGAGGAGCCTGATGAGCTATAGTCCATGGGGGTCACAGAGTCAGAAATGACTTAGCACCTAAATAGACATCAGATTCATTATATTATCTGTAGCCAAGATGGAGCAGCTCTATACAGTCAGCAAAAACAAGACCTGGAGCTGACTGTGGCTCAGAGATCAGCTCCTTACACAAAATTGAGACTTAAGTTGAAGAAAGTAGAGAAAACCAATAGACCATTCAGATGTGACCTAAATCAAATCCTCTATGACACACAGTAGAGGTGGCAAACAGATCCAAGGGATTAGATCTGGTAGACAGAGTGAATGAAGAACTATGGATGGAGTTCTGTAACACTGCATAGGAGGCAGTGACCAAAACCATCCCAAAGAAACAGAAATGCAAGAAGGTAAAATGGTTGTCAGAGGAGGCTTACAAATAGCTGAGAGAAGAGACGTGAAAGGCAAAGGAGAAACGGGAAGATATCCAACTGAATGCAAAATTCCAGAGAACAGCAAGTAGAGATAAGAAAGCCTTCTTAAGTGAACAATGCAAATAAATAGAGGAAAACAACAGAATGGGAAAGACTAGAGATCTCTTCAAGAAAATTAGAGATACCAAGGAAACATTTCATGCAAAGACAGGCACAATAAAGGAAAGAAAGGGCACGGATCAAACAAAAGCAGAAGAGATTAAGAAGGGATGGCAAGAATACACGGAAGAGCTATACAAAAAAGGTCTTCATGACCAGGATAACCATGATAGTATGGTAACTCACCTACAGCCAGACATACTGGAATGTGAGGTCAAGTGGGCCTTAGGAAGCATCACTACAAGCAAAGCTAGTGGAAGTGATGGAATTCCAGCTGAGCTATTTCAAATCCTAAAAGATGATGGTGTGAAAGTGTGGCATTCAATACACCAGAAAATTTGGAAAACTCAGCAGTTGCCACAAGACTTGAAAAGGTCAGTTTTCATTCCAATCCCAAAGAAAGGCAACGCCAAAGAATGTTCAAACTACCACAAAATTGCACTCATCTCACACGCTAGTAAAGTAATGCTCAAAATTCTCCAAGCTAGGCTTCAACAGTACAAGAACCATGAACTTCCAGATGCTCAAGCTGGATTTAGAAAAGGCAGGGGAATCAGAGATCAAATTGCCAACATCTGCTGGATCATCAAAAAAGCAAGGGAATTCCAGAAAAATATCTACTCTGCTTCACTGACTAGGCTAAAGCCTTTGACTGTGTGGATCACAACAAACTGGAAAATTCCTAAAGAGATGGGAATACCAGACCACCTTACTTGCCTCCTGAGAAATCTGTATGTAGATCAAGAAGCAGAAGTGAGAACTGGACACGGAACAACTAACCGATTCAAAATGGAGAAAGGAGTATATCAAGGCTGGATACTGTCACTCTGCTTATTTCATGCCTATGCACAGTACATCATGTGAAATGCCCAGGCTGGATGAAGAACAAGCTGGAATCAAAACTGCCAGGAGAAACATCAACAATCCCAGATATGCAGATGATATCATCCTAAAAGCAGAAAGCAAAGCGGAACTAGAGAGCCTCTTCATGAGGGTGAAAAAGCTGGCTTAAAACTCAACATTCAAAAAAACTAAGATCATGAAATCTGGTCCCATCATTTAATGGCAAATAGATGGGGAAAATGCACAAAGAGTGGCAGATTTTATTTTCTTGGGCTCCTAAATCACTGTGGACAGTGACTGCCAGCCACAAAATTATAAGATGTTTGCTCCTTGGAAGAAAAGCTATGACAAAACTAGACAGGGTATGAAACAGCAGAGATAGCACTTTGCCGACAAAGGCCCGTATGGTCAAAGCTGTGTGTGTTAGTCGTTCAGTTGCGTCCGACTCTTTGCAACCCCATGGACTGTAGCCCACCAGGCTCCTCTGTCCGTGGAATTCTCTAGGTAAGAATACTGGAGTCAGTTGCCACATCCTTCTCCAGGGGATCTTCCCAATCCACGGATTGAACTCTGTTCTCCTGCGTTGCAAGTGGGTGCTTTACCATCTGAGCTACTAGGGAATCCCATAGTCAAAGCTGGTTATTGGTTTTTCCGGTAGTCATGGAGAGTTGGGCCATAAAGACAGCTGAGTGCCAAAAACTTGACGCTTTCAAACTATGGTGCTGGAGAAGACTCGAGAGTCCCCTGGACAGCAAGATCTTTTTACCTGTCAATTCTATAGGAAATCAACACTGAATATTATTGGAAGGACTGATGCTGAAGCTGAAGCATCAATACTTGGGTCACTTGATGTGAAGAGCTGACTCACTGGAAAAGACCCTTATGCTGGGAAAGACTAAGGACAGGAGACGGGTCAGCAGAGGATGAGATGGTTGGATGGCATCACCGACTCGACAGACTTGAGTATGAGCTAATTCTGAAAGATATCTGAAAGATAGTGGAGGACAGAGGAACCCAGAGTGCTGCAGTTCATGGGGTAACAAAGAGTCGGACACAACTGAGTGACTGAACAACAACCATAGTTTCACTTTCATTAACACTATGAAAAGTATACACATTTCTGTTATAACATGAGTTTCTAAAAAAAAAAGAAAAATCCTCTATATGTACAACTGTACATCAACAATAACAGGCTTATGTAAAGTCCATATAACTTATCAGAACCCAAACAAACCATAAATATTGTAACAGATGGTCATGTAAGTGACTTACAATAGCCGGCTACTATCTCAGTTCAGTTCAGTTGCTCAGTCATGTCCGACTCTTTGTGACCCCATGATTGCAGCACGCCAGGCCTCCCTGTCCATCACCAACTCCCAGAGTTCACCCAAACTCATGTCCATAGAGTCAGTGATGCCATCCAGCCATCTCATCCTCTGTTGTCCCCTTCTCCTCCTGCCCCCAATCTCTCTCAGCATCAGAGTCTTTTCCAATGAGTCTACTTTTCGTATGAGGAGGCCAAAGTATTGGAGTTTCAGCTTAGTATCAGTCCTTCCAAAGAACACCTAGGACTGATCTCCTTTAGGATGGACTGGTTGGATCTCCTTGCAGTCCAAGGGACTCTAAAGAGTCTTCTCCAACACCACAGTTCAAAAGCATCAATTCTTCAAAGCTCAGCTTTCTTCAAAGTCCAACTCTCACATCCATACATGACCATTGGAAAAACCATAGCCTTGACTAGATGGACCTTTGTTGGCAAAGTAATGTCTCTGCTTTTTAATATGCTATCTAGGTTGGTCATAACTTCCCTTCCAAGGAGAGCGCTAAGTCGCTTCAGTTGTGTCTGACTCTGTGTGACCCCATATATGGCAGCTTACCAGGCTCCCTCGTCCCTGGGATTCTCCAGGCAAGAACACTGGACTGGGTTGCCATTTCCTTCTCCAATGCATGAAAGTGAAAGTGAAGTCGCTCAGCCATGTACGACTCTTAGCAACCCCATGGACTAAAGCTTACCAGGCTCCTCCGTCCATGTGATTTTCTAGGCAAGAGTACTAGAGTGAGGTGCCATTCCCTTCTCCGTTCCAAGGAGTGTCTTTTAATTTCATGGCTGTAATCACCATCTGCAGTGATTTAGGAGGCCCCCCCCCCCAAAATTAAGCCTGACACTGTTTCCACTGTTTCCCCATCTAGGAACACTAAAAAAGCACACACAAAAAAAACCCAGAATATAACTGCTGCCTTGTGGATACTCAGACAACACGGACCGTAAGGGATGTTGGTACATTACGGCTTCAGGAAGAAATGCTTTGTGAGAGCTGTGCAAGGCTGGGAATATTATCTTTTTGGGAAAGGAATTCTAGGTGCAGGTACTTATATTTAATTTCTTAATATAGAGTTGGAAGGGCTCATTAAATGTTGAGCAGTCAAGGTAAAGCATTTGCTCCTCCCTAATGAAGATTTTAATCCTTCTGTTACCATTCCGGCCACTTTGGGCAAGGAAAATCATAAAAGAAACAAGAAAACTTCCATGTAGTACTGAACTCATTCCCTCCCTTTACTCACTGTCATTAAGCTAATTAGTATCATAAACACTTGTGCAGAATAGTCTGTACAGCAAATCTGTATTACTAAGGACAAAAGAAATAATTTTATGTAGACTACCTGTCCTGATGCTGTTTTCCTTATAATATCCTAAATGATACAAATTTATCATTTGTATAGCCCCATGCCATAGCGCTCTTTCTAATGAATGAGATATTGTTTATAAATCCATCAATTAACAAGAGAAATGCATATAAAACATATTTCACAGGCAATTATCTACATTATTATATCAGTTCAGTTCTCAGTCATATCCAACTCTTTGCAACTCCATGGACTGCAGCATGCAGGCTTTCCTGTCTATCACCAACTCTTGGAACTTGCTCAAATTCATGTCCATCAAGCTGGTGATGCCATCCAACCATCTTATCTTCTGTTGTCCCCTTCTCCTCCCACCTTCTAATCTTTCCCAGCATCAGGGTCTTTTCAAATGAATCAGTTCTTTGCATCAGTTGGCGGCCTCAGTCCTTCCAAAGAATATTCAGGAATGATTTTCTTTAAAATTGACTGGTTTGATCTCCTTGCAGTCCAAAGGACTCTCAAGAGTCTTCTCCAACACCACAGTTCAAAAGCATCAATTCTTTGGCACTCAGCTTTCTTTATAGTCCAACTCTCAACATCCATACATGACTACTAGAAAAACCGTAACTTTGACTAGATGGACCTTTGTTGGCAAAGTAATGTCTCTGCTTTTTAATATGCTGTCTAGGTTGGTCATAGCTTTTCTTCCAAGGAGCAAGCGTCTTTTAATTTCATGGCTGCAATCATCATCTGCCATGATTTTGGAACTCAAGAAAATAAAGTCTGTCACTGTTTCCATTGTTTCCCCATTTACTGGCCATGAAGTGATGGGATCAGATGCATGACCTTCATTTTTTAAATCCTGAGTTTTAGGACAACTTTTTCACTTTACTCTTTCATTTTCATCCAGAGGCTCTTTAGTTCCTCTTCACTTTGTGCCATAAGGGTGGTGTCATCTGTATATCTGAGGTTATTGGTATTTCTCCCAATAATCTTGATTCCAGTTTGTGCTTCATCCAGCCTGGTATTTCTCATGATGTATTCTGAATAGGAGTTAAATAAGCAGGGTGACAATATACTGCCTTGACATACTCCTTTCCTAATTTGGAACCAGTCCATTGTTCCATATCTGGTTCTAACTGTTGTTTCTTGACCTGCATAGAGATTTCTCAGAAGGCAGGTAGGGTGGTCTGGTGTTCCCATCTCTTGAAGAATTTTCCAGTTTGTTGTGACCCACACAGTCAAGGCTTTGGCATAGTCAATAAAACAGATGTTTTTCTGGAATTCTCTTGCTTTTTCTATGATCCAATGGATGTTGGCAATTTTTTCTCTTGTTCCTCTGCCTTTTCTAAATCCAGCATGAACATCTGGAAGTTCTTAGTTCAGGTAATGTTGAAGCCTAGCTTGTAGAATTTTGAGAATTGCTTTGCTAGTGTGTGAGAGGAATGCAACTGTGTGGTAGTTTGAATATTCTTTGGCATTGCTCTTCTTTGGGACTGGAATGAAAACTGACCTTTTCAAGTCCTGTGGCAGCTGCTGAGTTTTCCAAATTTTCTGGCATATTGAGTGCTGCACTTTAACAGCATCATCTTTTAGGATTTGAAATAGCTCAGCTGGAATTCCATCACTTCCACTAGCTTTGTTTGCAGTGATGCTTTTTAAGGCCCACTTGACTTCGAAATGGAGGATGTCTGGCTCTAGATGAGTGTGATCACACCATTGTGGTCATCTGGGTCATTAAGATCTTTTTTGTATAATTCCCAATTATTTATATATACATATATATGTAATTATAGAATTTTCACTTAAAGGGCTTTTTTTTTTGGATGGGCATGGTAAGAGAAAGTGTTTTATTTCATTTTTTAATGTGGTAAAATACATATAAGGGAAATTTTTTTATTTTCTTAACCAGTTTTAAGCATATAGCTTAGTAATATTAAGTACACTCACAATGCTATGCAACCATCACCATCATCCATCTCTAGAAGCACCAGAAAGGTTTCATAATTTCCTGCTACTATTTCTTGATCATGCTGCCAAAAACATGAAGCAACTTAGACAGGCAGAAAGCGAAGAGAAACTCAAGAGCCTCTTGAAAGTCAAAGAGGAGAGTGAAAGGGCCAGCTTAAAACCCAAAATTCAAGAAACTAAGATCATGGCATCCAGTCCCATTACTTTATGGCAAACAGACAAGGTAAGAAATGGAAAAAGTGGCAAGACTTGATTTTGGGGGGGCTCCAAAATTACTGTGGATGGTGACTAGAGTATGAAATTAAAAGGGCTTCCTCCTTGGAAAGAAAGCTATGACAGACCTAGACAAAATATGAAAAAGCAGAGATCACTTTGCTGACAAAGGTCCGTATAGTCAAAGCTATGGTTTTTCCAGTAATCATGTATAGGTGTTAGAGGTGACGTGAGGTGAGGTGAAGTCCCTCAGTCGTGTCCGACTCTTTGCGACCCCGTGGACTGTAGCCCACCAAGCTCCTCTGTCCATGGGATTCTTCAGGCAAGAGTACTGGAGTAGGTTGCCATTTCCTTCTCCAGGTTATCTTCCCCACCCAGGGATCGAACCCAGGTCTCCCTCATTGTGGGCAGACGCTTTAACCTCTAAGCTACCAGTGGACTGCAAAGAAAGCTGAGAGCTGAAGAACTGATGCTTTCGAATTGTGGTGCTGGAGAAGACTCTTGAGCATCCCTTGGACAGCAAGGAGATCAAATCGGTCAATCCTAAAGGAAATCAGTCCTGAATATTCTTTGGAAGGACTGATGCTGCAGCTGAAACTCCAATACTTTGGTCACCTGATGTGAAGAGTTAACTCACTGGAAAAAGACCCTGATGCTGGGAAAGACTGAGGGCAGGAGGAGAAGCAGGGGACAAAGGATGAAACAGCTGGATGGCATCACCAACTCAATGGATAGGAGTTTGAGTAAACTCTGGGAGATAGTGAAGGACAGGGAAGTGTGGTGTGCTGCAGCCCATAGGGTAGCGAAGAGTCCAACATGACTGAGCAACCAAACAACAAGTACCGTGTAGAAATAATACCTATTTTCTACACATACCAGAGAAATAGTTTACAGAGTGAATCAACAGATGTTTGTAAAACATACAAAGTCCTGGTTTAACATGAATTCAACTTATTAAGTGCTTATTTAATGGGTCAGGTGGACAGCTAGGTATAATACCCAGAGATAAACACAGGAATCTGCCCAT
Source organism: Aepyceros melampus (assembly GCA_006408695.1). Taxonomy (NCBI): domain Eukaryota; kingdom Metazoa; phylum Chordata; class Mammalia; order Artiodactyla; family Bovidae; genus Aepyceros; species Aepyceros melampus. The sequence continues at coordinate 41,706 of SJXQ01007378.1, read as the reverse complement.
AGTTCCTCATTTTGAGTATGAAAATATTACACTTATAAACACTCTTGTATACAAAAAGAACTTCCCGTCTCTCAAGGTTTCCTCTCAAACACCCATATCTGGTGGTCGCTGGGTTTTTAAACATTGTTTTTGTGGGTATGTTTTTTAAAAGTCATTGTTTTATTTTTCCTGCAGTATGTCCCAAGTCTCACCCACATCTGGTTAGTTCCAAAACTATTCAACTTCAAAACTGGTCCAGCAACACAGCCGCCTGCAGATGAGCCTAGGAACTGTCAGAGACCTGCCGAGGTGTTGTAGGGCATGGGCCATGTCCAGAGATGGAAATGTGGAAAGCAGTCCCTCCCAGTACCACTCACCTCCATGTCTGCCAAGCACCTTGCTCAGACGGGACTCAGAACATTTTTTGCCTTAACAAAGTATTATGCTGCATCTTTGAATTACACGAACATTGCCCAGTGAATGTCTTTTCTGTCCTCTGATTTAGAAGGGTATTGCTGTATGTCATGCTTCTTTTGGATACTTATAGTAAAGAGGCTAACTTATGTACATAATTCTGAATTTTAGTTCTTTGGAAGGGACTTGCACCACTGATGGATAGCATGTGCTTATTTCCATTTCAAATGAGTAAACTCTTTTAAAACAAGTTTGGCCGTATCCCTCATGTTCTTCCTTTGCTACCACAAATAATAATTACCAAGTAATATGGCTCTAGGAAATAAAGAGAAAAAAGGCCATGCTGCCATGCCATTAAAAAAACAGTGACCAGAGAATACACTACCAATAGTCACAAACACATCATATAATGAGAAATCTGAAAACACACCGTGAAGGAGATGGAAACATCTCATGTATTATCTGCTAACAGGCTCAATGACGCAGTCTGGACTAAAAGATTAGGGCTGTACCCTACCATATTTGGGCATGCTTATTCAGAAAACATCATTAATATGAAGATTTCCTGAAGAAGCACTATACACTGGTCACCTAGGTACATATCCTCATTTTCAACAACTTGCAGAGCTTGCAGAACACCCTACAAATATGAAGACTAGAAGGCTTTGCATTTCTTCTTTCCACAGAGCACAGAGTAATGGGGATCTGTAAAACAATGGGTAAACTAGGGTCATCTGTCTGGTCTACAGTACATCTAATAATAAGCTCGTCTGCACCGAAATTGTAATGAGAAACTACATTGTGCTCATCAATCAGCACACAACAGTTAGTAAAGTCCCAAGTCCCACTCCACACAGTCCCTGAGCCCCAAGAGGCAAAAGCTGACTCCTAAGAAGAAAATTTAAACAAAGCAGTCAAAAAATTTAAAAGAAAGGAATAGGGATACTCAGATTGTTTCCTAAGTCCTCCTCCCCAATTTTTAAAATCAATAGCAACTTGGAGAGGAAAACTAGAATAAACAAAGATATGCTGGGAGATCTAGATGCCAATTAGCTTTACTCAAATCATAGAGTAGTTACTCTTTTCTGGTAAAAATCTTAAAAAGTAATAGTTCCTATGGGGAGTCGTAGACCAGAACCCAGATGTTTAACCACATAATTACATAACTAAATGGTTACCCAAGCAATATTTAATAAAGTAAATATCTCAGCATCATAAAATCTGGATAATTTTCATTTTTACAGGTTTTTTTAAGTACATTTTGACCACCAGGGTTATATTTAAAATCAAGACCAAAAAAATTTATAAATAACAAAAGTTACATGATATCTAGAGCTGGAATCATCTTATACATCAGAAAAATGAGGTTAAAAACAATGGTGGGTTGAGCACAGGTTTCAGGATCTCAACTCAATAGAGCTCAGTGATTCTTCCACTATAACTATAATAAAAAGCTCCTTCATGGTAAAAAGGAGATAAATTAAAAGACTGTTTTCTGTTCAGTCATGGACTTAAATGCTTAAGATAATACATTGCAAGCATTTAATAGCAAACAATAAAAAGATTTATTTACAAGTAAACGCAAGTTGACTACCATGCATGTGAAACAAGTCATTGTGCGCCCAGTGCACCAGGCACTCAAGGATTTGTTAAAAACAAACATTAAAAATTAAAATAAAAACATACTCTTATAGGACTTCCCCATTTAAAGTTATTTTACATTAAGAAAATTTCAACAATTACTTATGAATTGTTGATGATAATTTTTTAATGTAAAAAGAAGCAATATTATACAAATCTCCTATTTTCATTCATGTTTCAATTTTTCTGAATGCTTATTTCTGGGCTCTTTGTCAATATCCAATCCCTCTGATGCAAGCAATAAAATAAGACAGAAGGACCAGTACACCTTATTTTGTAAAGGTTCATCTTTTAACACTAACACTTAGAAGAGTGTCATTCACTTAAAAACTCTGATCTATCTCTTCTTCCAGCTGTGCATTTCCTTTCCTATACAATTTCCAAAATTATGTTTTTTAATCCACTGAATCTAGTAAAAACAAACACTGAATGTACAACATGTGTAACAGGCTCCCTTCTAAATTAAGATAGATGACAATACCATAAAACACAGAATAAGTGACGAAAGGTAATTCCAGACAGAGAGTAGCAGGAAGAAAAGGAATATGCTTTAACTACAAAATATATCAATTATCAATGATGAGTTTGGCTAGTAGGCTAGATGATTACAAAGCACTTTCAAAGAGTAGGACAAAAATTCAAAACCATATGTCCACTGAAGTTGTAAGCATATATATAAAATGAATATATGAAGGGAAAACATAGTCACAACACTCTCCAACATAAATTGCAGGAATATCTTTTTTGATCCATCTCCTAGAATAATGAAAATAACAAAAATAAACAAACGAGATCTACTTAAGCTTTTTGAGTTTAACCCAAGCACGGCAAAGGAAACAAACAAAATGAGAAGCTGACCTACAGATTGGGAGAAAATATTTTATGGATGTCCTTAAAAAAACAAAAATAGAGCTACCATACAACCCTGCAATCCCCACTCCTGGGCATATACTCAAACAAAAAACATGATCTGAAAGAATACATGCACCTCAAAGTTCACTGCAGAACAGTTTATAATAGCAAAGACATGGAAGCAACCAGAATGTCCATCAACAGAGGAATGGGTAAAGAAGACGTAGTGCATGTATACAATTGAATATTACTCAGTATAAAAAGAATGAAATAATGCCATTTGCAGCAGCATGGATGGACCTAGAGACTGTCATAGTGAGTGAAATAAAGCAGACACAGAATGAGAAATAGTGTATGGTATCCCTTATATGTGGAATCTAAAAAGCAATGATACAAATGCACTTATTTACAAAGCTGAAACAGACTCACAGACTTAAGAAACTTATGGTTGCCAGGGGGAAGGATGCAGGGAAGGGATAGTTAGGGAGTTTTGGATGGATATGCACACACTGCTATATTTAAAATAGCTAACCACAAAGACATGTTACATAGCATGTGGAACTCTGCTCAATGTTATGTTGCAGCCTGGGTGGGAGGGGAGTTTGGAGAATGGATTCATGTATATGTATGGCTGAGTCCCTTTGCTATCCACTTGAAACTATCACAAAATTGTTAACTGGCTATACTCCAATATAAAACAAAAATATTAAAAAGTATACATATATTTTTAAAGTAGAGTTGATCAGTTTCACAAACCTAGCATCAGCAGTGCTACTGCATATCTAAATCCCAGTGAAATGGAAGCCAGTGTATACTAATGTAGGCTCTGACCAGGAAGATCTATGAACTAAGTAGTTGGAATAAATCATCTTCCTAAGATCGCACATACCTAACTCTAAGAAGTCCAGGAATCTGACAAAGGCTCACAAGTCTCTCCTTTACTTTAATATTATCAAAGCCTTTAAAACAGTGCTTCTCAAACTTAAGAACTCACCAGAATCATTTGATTGAATCAAACAGATTGCTGAGCTCACTCAATTGAATCAAACAATTTCTCACACAGCAGATCTGAAGTGGGGTCTGTGAACACATTCCGAAGTGATGCTGAACAACATTCTGAAAACCTCTAATCTAAATAAAGCTTTACTTACGCCTCATGTGAAATAAGATGAACTTTTATTTCATCATAACTTTTATGAAATTCACGCATTGTTAAAATCCTCAGGCTTCAAATTATTTTCAAAGTAGTTAATGACAAACTAGTACATCTCAAAGTTCGAGGCAACCTAAGCACCATCCCCCCTCCTTTGCTTGGAGCTCTCCAAGGTTCTGATAGCTTGCAAACCTAGCAGTTCTAAATGTTGTACCAATAGATCAAACTAATGTTAATTAAGTCAGAATTCTTGACTTTGCTTCTCTGAGATTTTTTACTGTTATAAGACTTGACCAGAGACCTCATTTAACTTTCTTCCCAATGTACAAAAAAAAATGAAGTGCAAAAGGGTTGAAGGCTACTTTCTACAAGATAACGTAGTGATCCAAACCCATCCACCAGCTGATTTATTCTAAAAAGTGTTCTAGGTTTGTATTATACTCAAGAGTATTCATTCCTGCAGTCTTTTTGCTGATAGCCAACAAATTACATTCTTCTCCCACTTTGAAGAATTCACATTTCATATAAACGACAAGCATTACTGGTGAAAATTGGTAGCAATGAGCTACTTTCATGGAACTACAGACCATGAAAATGAGTAACGGGGTATTTTGAAACTTTCAGGTAGAGATTTTCATCATTTGAGAGGGAAAAGAGCCTAATGATATTAGAGAGGACCTAGGGGATGTGATCAGAGAAGGCAATGGCACCCCACTCCAGTACTCTTGCCTGGAAGATCCCATGAACGGAGGATCCTGGGGGGCTGCAGTCCATGGTGTCTCGAAGAGCCGGACACGACTGAGTGACTTCACTTTCACTTTCATGCACTGGAGAAGGAAATGGCAACCCACTCCAGTGTTCTTGCCTAGAGAATCCTGGGGACAGGGGAGCCTGGTGGGTTGCTGTCTTTGGGGTCACACAGAGTCGGACACACGACTGAAGCAACTTAGCAGCAGCAGCAGATGTGATAGTCGATTTTTTTAAAAAAGTCAGGTGCATCAAGATAATGATCCTTTTATTCTCTCTCAAATTATGCTTTTTCTTAGTCTTCTCTTATCTCTTTCTTCAGATTCTTCCTCCCTTGGTTTCTAATAACTCAAGAGACAACTGGACAAGTAACAGTTCAGGACATGAGAATGCTAATGAATCTAAACATATGAAAAGAACCTCAACCTCATTTATAAGAAATCTAAATTAAAACTACATTGAAAAATCAGAATAAAGTCTGTGTGTTAGGTAATATGGGATGAGAAGTATATAGGAACACTTTGTACTACTGTCACAACCTTCCTGTAAAAACTAAAATTTTTCCAAAATCAAAAATTTATTTAAAAAAATACTACATTGAGGTGTATTATATAGTACCTACTGAATTGCTAAAATCAGAAAATTCAAAAGCAGTCTTTTGACAAGGATATGGGGAAATAAGCTCTTTCATACCTTGCGAGAAGACATCCAAAATAGTATTAACCCTTACAGAGGGCAATTTGACAACTTCTGTAAAGAAAAGATATAATCATACCTTTATGAAATTCTTTATATTCATCATTATTCATTAAGTCACTAACTGTAATAACAGAAGACTAGAAACAATCCAAGTTTCCTTTCATAAGAAACTGGATAATTAACTGGCACATCTCAAACACAAAGGACTATTTACGCAGCAGCAAAAAGGAGTGGGGACACACTCTACATGCCAATAAAGGATAATTCCCAGACTACACTCTTACATACAAACACACAACATATGCTAGAGAGTATGTACAGTATGCTAAATTTTGTGAAAGAAGGGGTATAAAAATATAATTTCCTATGTATGTGAATTTGTATTACAAACTCCTAAAAAATACGCTAATAAAAGTGGTTACTTATAAAGGGAAGGTGGTTCAGAGTAGAGAGTAGATAAGAATGAGGTTGTTTTTGTATATCTTTTATTTTGGAAACTTCTAAATGCATTATCTATTTAAAAATAAAAATCATGTTACTCCATGACTCTAAAAATAATGTTGTGTTCTAATAAACTATTCTGGGTCAGTGAACCCTATGTACTGATATTCTCCCCCAGATTCTTCAATTCAAACCTCTTATCTTTCTCATTCACTTTCAGTCAATCTTTCAACCAGTACAGTACATCAGCAAAAAACATCACTCAAGACCTTTGGGTTCATACATATCTTGGCTTAATCAGTACAAACTAATCCTAAAATTATATGTAATAAGTAAGAACACACATTCTATTAATATTTAATAGTGTAAAATAATAAATAAGTCACAGAAAAAAAAATATGTCTCTAGCCCACTAAATGGATAGGAACTTGAGAAATAAAACAGTAGTATTCTTATAAAAAGATTTGTTTTAATATTAGCAAAATATTAACTGGACTAGAAAATAAACTCAATATATAGAAGATATTGGAAAGATTTAAAATAGAAATCTTAATAGACCTGAAAAAAAAATCCAAATATATAAAACACGAGTCAGAGAGAAAGGAATAATCTCCTTTACAAAAACAGATTCTTTAAAGAAGATGTCACCAAATATTCTTTTCAAAAATCATCCCTATGGTAGATATAAAATACCATATTTTATTCTTTAAAGATATAAATTTATTTATTTTAATTGGAGTCTAATTACTTTACAATATTGTATTGGTTTTGCCATACATCAACATGAATCCACCACAGNTGAAGATCTTTCTTGTACAGTTCTTCTGTGTATTCTTGCCACCTTTTCTTGATATCTTCTGCTTCTGTTAGGTCCATACCATTTCTGTCCTTTATGGAGCCCATCTTTGCATGTAATGTTCCCTTGGTATCTATAATCTTCTTGAAGAGATCTCTAGTCTTTCGCATTCTGTTCTTTTCCTCTATTTCTTTGCATTGATTGCTGAAGAAGGCTTTCTTATCTCTTCTTGCTATTCTCTGGAACTCTGCATTCAGATGCTTATATCTTTCCTTTTCTCCTTTGCATTTCATTTCTCTTCTTTTCACAGCTATTTGTAAGGCCTCCCCAGTCAGCCATTTTCCTTTTTTGCATTTCCTTCCATGGGGATGGTCTTGATCCCTGTCTCCTGTACAATGTCACGAACCTCATTCCATAGTTCTGTTACATATAATATTGTGATTCTTAAAAAAATTTATTTATTTTTGGCTGTGCTGGGTCTTTGCTCCTACGTGTGGCCTTTCCCTAGTTGCCACAAGTAGAGGCTCCTCTCTAGTTTGGTGTGCAGGCTTCTCATTTCAGTGCCTTCTCTCTTGTAGAGCATGGGCCCTAGAACAGCTGGGTTTGAGTGGTTGTAGCAAGAGGCTCAGTATTTCTGGCTCCTGGGCTCTAGAATGTGCGCTCAATAGTTGTGGTGTATGGGCTAACTTGCTCCGTGGCACGTGTGATCTTCCCAGACAAGGGGTCAAACCTATGTCCTTGGCATTGGCCAGCAGATTCATAGCTACTGAACTACCAGGGAAGCCCATGTTGTGATTTTTTATCAAGTACTACCGAACAGTGTAGGGCTTCCCTGGTGGCTCAGTGGTTAAGAATATGCCTGCCAATGCAGGAGATGTGGGTTTGATCCTTGGGCCAAGAAGATCCCCTGGAGAAGAAAACGGCAACCCACTACAGTGTTCATGCCTGGGAAATCCCATGGACAGAGGAGGCTGGCAAGCAATAGTCCATGGGGTCCCAAAGAGTCAAATGTGATTTCGCAACTAAATAACAACAGTATGATAGTGTAGTATACTAATGCCCAATATTATTTTTTTTTAAGTTTACCAAATGCTAATATAATTTTTTGATCAATCTTTTTTATTTCCTTTATGACTCTCAATTTAGAAACAGATTACAGGGTCATTAAAAATGAGGCAGTAAGATGATAGACTCAAGAGGCCGTTTCACACCCACATACAAAAAAAAACAAATTTGTGATCTTCAAGAGATAGGAAATATAAGTTATCTTCTCACTGACTAACCAGGAGGGGAGAGTGAAATACACACCAGCTCATTCATGCATTCGTGTGTACATTCATTCACTCCTTCATTTGTGCAGCATGTAAGTACCAAGTATCATTCCATTCGAGATGCTGCAGGTTCAGAGGTGAGGAGGATGACTGTGGGGTTTAGCGTGTAGTGGAACAATCCTTCGGTTCAGTGCAGTCGCGCAGTCATGTTGGATCTTTGCCGCCCCATGAATCGCAGCTCGCCAGGCCTCCCTGTCCATCACCAACTCCCGGAGTTCATTCAGACTCATGTCCATTGAGTCCGTGATGCCATCCAGCCATCTCATCCTCTGTCGTCCCCTTCTCCTCCTGCCCCCAATCCCTCCCAGCATCAGGGTCTTTTCCAATGAGTCATCTCTTTGCATGAAGTGGCCAGAGTATTAGAGTTTCAGCCTCAGCATCAGTCCTTCCAATAAACACCCAGGACTGATCTCCTTTAAGATGGACTGGTTGGATCTCCTTGCAGTCCAAGGACCAATCCTTACAAAACCCCAAATAACCAACTGAAAGATTTCTAGCTAAGCCAACCCATTGAATAGACTCCTTTATTTCATAAAAAGAAGTTATAATTTTGGAATAAAGAATTCTCTTTAATTTTATGTGGTTGTTTTAGATGTTTGGGCAAAACTCAGGGCCAGTGTTCACTTTGCTGTTTTGATTTTTGTACCTTGGCAAGGCAGGGATTATTGTGGGTGATTATTATTCTGAATATTTTTTCTGGATTAGACATGCCACCTACATTGTCCTTTCATAATCACCACGTTCTCCTATTAATTTTTATTTTGAAGTTCTTATTGTATGTGTGTTTGTCGCAAAGAGTTGGTCCGATCTTTGTGACCCCATGGTCTATAGTCCACCAGGGTCCTTTATCCATGGAATTGTCCAAGTAAGTATACTGGAATGGGTTGTCAGTCCCTTCTCCAAGGGATCTTTCCAACCCAGAGATCAAACCCTGGTCCACTACTCTGCAGGGAGATTCTTTACCATCTGAGCCCCCAGGGAAGCCCATAATGACATTATGTGAAGTATTCATAACTGAAAAATACCCTTTTCTTTCAAATGTAATTTGAATTTGCTAGTACAAGTGTTTTGCATAGGGAAAAACATTTTTAACAAGCAGGTGGCATTTAAACTAATTTATTGAGATGGCACAAGCCTAGGAAGCATGTTGAAATTTACAAATAAGATCTGACCAAAATTTATAGTTTGGTCCTCTGTAAATTAGAGCCAGGAGAAATAAATACAGCCATGACTCCAAGTTATAGAGAGTACTTACTGATTTGGATCATGAGAAGACCAGAATGATCAAAAGCAAACATTCAGTTCCCTCTTTATCTGGTGCTCAGGGAGTTAAGTGCTATTTGTTTCAAATCCTTGGCATTAACTCCATCTTTGTAATGAAGAGGACAATTAACATCTTTATCCATTCACTGTTAGGATGTGGTATGTTAATTAGGAAAATCACTCAATTAACAGCACTCGGTGAAACATGCCACTTGTTTCTCACTTTTCCGCATCTACTTGAACATACAAAGAATTGTCACATTGGAGAAAATGTCTAAAGGTCCTAGAATGCATCCTTGTATTTCAGCTGTACTAGGAACAAGTGTCCTGGTATTTATAACAAGGGCTGGTACAGTGTGCATACGTAGACATGATCCACTCTTCTTTAAAAACATTTACCTATTGTTTTTTTATTTATTAGGATGCCTTGGGTCTTAGTTGCGGCATGTGCAGTCTCCATTGCATCAAGCAGAATCTTTTGTTGTAGTGCACAGACTCTAGTTGTGAAACACAGGCTCAGTAGTTGCATCATGTGGGCTTAGTTGCTCCACGGCATGTGGGATCTTAGTTCCCTGACCAAGGATCAAACCCACATCCCCTGAATAGCAAGGCAGATTCTTAACCACTGGTGAAGTGAAGTGAAGTCAAGTCGCTCAGTCGTGTCCAACTCTGTCAAGTCGCTCAGTCGTGTCCAACTCTTTGCAACCCCGTGGAGTGTAGCCTACCAGGCTCCTCCCTCCATGGGATTCTCCAGGCAAGAGTACTAGAGTGGGTTGCCATTTCCTTCTCCAGGGGATCTTCCCAACCTAGACCACCAGGAAATCCCCATCACTGTTTTATTTCATTATACCACACAATTTTAAACATAAATATGAATATATAGAAATGTTCTCACCTCTTACACATTTCTGAGACTCAGAAAGGTTAATAACTCCCTGAAGACACATAACTGTTGTTAGTAGTAAAACCTAACTTTCAATTTTGAGTGGGATATATTCAGAATTTGGATTATTTTTCCAATATGGTAGATGGCCTCCCGACAATGCATAAATGTCACAGAGTAATCAGAACTGTGGTTAAATATGTACGAGGTTAGTCATCTTAGCATTACTTAAAATAATGAAAAATTGGAAGTAGCATAAATGTCCAACAGTTGAAAATAGTAAAGAATTTATGCTGCAAGGAAATATTATTCCACCACTAAAAATCATGTTTTTGAAATACAAAGCTATTTGAAGATCTTATAATACAAAGCAGAGAAGTAGAATCAAGTTACAATACAGTAGGGAGAATGAGTCTTTTTTTTTTTTTTTTAAGAAAAAATGTACACACACATAAAATGTATAGGAAAATAAGACTGGAAATAAATGGACTAAAACATTTTCAGATATTCTATTTCTTGATTAGGGACAATGAGTAATTTTAATTCTCTCCTGCATATTTATCTGTATTTTTAAAATTTTCTACAAGGATCATATGTTAGTTTTATGATTAAATGACGGAAAATTATATTTTCTAAAAGTGAAAGAAAGTGAAATTTTCTCAGTTGTGGCTGACTCTTTGTGACCCCGTGGACTGTAGCCTGTCAGGCTCCTCTGTCCATGGAATTCTCCAGGCCAGAATACTGCAGTGGGTAGCCATTCCCTTCTCAGGGGATCTTCCCAACACAGGGATCGAACCCAGGTCTCCCACATTGCAGGTGGATTCTTTACTGTCTAGGTTTGGGCTGCAAAATCATTGCAGATGGTGACTGCAGCCATGAAATTAAAAGACGCTTACTCCTTGGAAGGAAAGCAATGACCAACCTAGCTGCTGCTGCTGCTGCTAAGTCACTTTAGTTGTGTCTGACTCGTGCAACCGCATAGCCTGCAGTTGACCAGGCTCCCCCGTCCCTGGGATTCTCCAGGCAAGAACACTTGAGTGGGTTGCCATTTCCTTCTCCAGTGCATGGAAGTGAAAAGTGAAAGTGAAACCACTCAATTGTGTCCAACTCTTAGCGACCCCATGGACTGCAGCCTACCAGGCTCCTCCATCCATGGGATTTTCCAGGCAAGAATACTGGAGTGGGGGGCCATTGCCTTCTTCGTGACCAACCTAGACAGCATATTAAAAAGCAGAAACATTACTTTGCCAACAAAGGTCCATCTAGTCAAAGCTGTGGTTTTTCCAGTGGTCATGTATGGATGTAAGAGTTGGACTATAAAGAAAGCTGAGCACTGAAGAATTGATGCTTTTGAGCTGTAGTGTTGGAGAAGACTCGAGAGTCCCTTGGACTGCAAGGAGATCCAACTAGTCCATCCTAAATGAGATCAGTCCTGAGTGTTTATTGGAAGGACTGATGTTGAAGCTGAAACTCCAATACTTTGGCCACCTGATGTGAAGAGCTGACTGATTGGAAAAGACCCTGATGCTGGGGAAGATTGAAGGCAGGAGGAGAAGGGGATGAGAGAGGATGAGATGGTTAGATGGCATCATTGACTCAATGGACATGAATTTGGGTGGACTCCAGGAGTTGGTGAAGGACAGGGAGGCCTGGTGTGCTATGGTCCATGGGGTCCCAAAGAGTTGGACACGACTGAGTGACTGTACTGAACTGAACTAGGTTTGTCATAACTTTTCTTCCAAGGAGTAAGCGTCTTTTAATTTCATGGCTTCAGTCACTATCTGCAGTGGTTTTGGAGCCCCAAGAAATGAAGTCTGCCACTGTTTCCACTGTTTCCCTATCTATTTGCCATGAATGATGGGACTGGATGCCATGATCTTTGTTTTCTGAATATTGAGCTTTAAGCCAACTTTTCACTCTCCTTTTTCACTTTCATCAAGAGGCTCTTTAGTTCCTCTTCACTTTCTGCCATAAGGGTGGTGTCATCTGCTATCTGAGATTATTGATATTTCTCCCGGCAATCTTCATTCCAGCTTGTGCTTCTTCCAGCCCAGCGTTTCTCATGATGTACTCTGCATAGAAGTTAAATAAGCAGGGTGACAATATACAGCCTTGACACACTCCTTTTCCTATTTGGAGCCAGTCTGCTGTTTCATGTCCAGTTCTAACTGTTGCTTCCTGACCTGCATATAACTTTCTCAAGAGGCAGGTCAGGTGATCTGATATTCCCATCTCTCTCAGAATTTTCCACAGTTTATTGTGACCCACACAGTCAAAGGTTTTGGCATAGTCAATAAAGCAGAAATAGATGTTTTTCTGGAACTCTCTTGCTTTTTCCATGATCCAGTGGATGTTGGCAATTTGATCTCTGGTTCCTCTGCCTTTTCTAAAACCAGCATGAACATCTGGAAGTTCATGGTTCACATACTGTTGAAGCCTGGCTTGGAGAATTTTGAGCATTACTTTACTAGTGTGTGAGATGAGTGCAATTGTGCACTAGGTTGAGCATTCTTTGTATTTGAGATAGAACATAAAGTTGTAATACATGGACTCTGCCTTCAAGGAGCTTCCCGTGGAGTTAAGAAATGAAAAAGGGCATATATGTTGGGTATGTTAATCATATGCATTAAATTTATATTCAGCATCTCCTGTGTTTTGGATTCTATGTTAATCATAGTCTCCTTTAATCTGGACCACAGTTCCTGAGGCTGATGTTTTTATCCTCATTTTACTTAAAATATGAAGTGCAGAGAAAGCTGCATGATGTAAGTGGTGGGGCTGCTGTTCAATGTCCCAGTCCAATGTCTCCAAAACATCTGCCCTTGTGGCTTCTTAGGATAAGAAACTGGATCCCAGAGAGATTTACCTACTGGTGAAACTAGAAGAGCAGTTTAAATGGAGATATTGGTCAACTTTGATAAGTTTGATTAACTGATTCCCTCACCTCATACCCTGCCTTCTACAGGATTAAGTGACTTAACAGATTATTTTGTTATTGTTGTTTAGTCACTAGTTGTGTCCAACTCTTTGTGATCCCATGGACTGTACTGGACCGGACTCCTCCATCTGTGGAATTTCCCAGCAAGAATATTGGAGGGGGTTGCCATTTCCTTTTCCAGGGATCTTCCCAACCCAGGGTTCAAACCTGGTCTTCTGCATTGGCAGGTGGGTTCTTCACCACTAAGCCACAGGGGAAGCCCCCAACAGGTTATTTTATTGACACCTGAAAGCCAGAGATTGATAGGAAATGAGTGTTTTTTGTGCATCCTCTTTATGACATCTGTAGAATGACCATGGAGTCATATTTAATCATTTGCTTGTCCATTTATTCATTCCATATGTAGCTTCCATCTTGTAAAGGACAGCAACCAGGCTTGGCACTGGGAATACAATGTATGTAAGGTAGAATTACCACCCTCTTGATGCTCACAGAGGGGGTGATCTTCTGCACAATTAGTTCTATAATGTATGTGAGAAGTGCTGTTACAGAGGAGTGCAAATGGGCTGAGAGCCCACCAAGAATGAAGCCACTGACTCTTCCTGGGGAAACCAACCAGATTATAAGCTCATTGAGAGCAACAGCTCAGTTTATTTATTTTTCCCCCTACTGACATGGCCTGTGTGTTTGAGTTGGAAAAGATTTCTGGATACAAAGTATTGCAGAAGAGTGAGTTTCTTAAGAACAAAGAGAAAAGATAGTGATGGTGGTCTGCCTTCCTGGCAGATAAGGGAGAGACCCTTTCAAGAGGGTCAGCAGCCAGTTTTTATAGCCTCAAGGCAAAGAAAATTCCTGCGGATGGGTGATGTTAGGTGATTGATTGGTTAGGAAGCTGTGTGATGAATATTTTACCTAATACGGAGCTGTGGAGCCGGCTTAGATCAGAAGAGCCCGTGGTAACAGTTGCTATGGGGCTTGGTTAATTTCGGAAATGTGTCCCATGACCTCAGTACAGGGTTCTGCACCTACCTTTGGAACTATCAGTTCTGCAACAGAAGCCCAGTACATGTGTGTTAAGCTGTTGATGTTGACTGAGAAATTAGGAGTTAAGATAGGTCATCATTTAAGTTTCATGTGACTAATGTAAGCATTTTCCAGTTGGTTTTCGACTCACAACAATTTCCATTTCTGCTCCCTGCCCCTCCAACTACCTTCACGGCCCACATCTTCTGAAGAAAAAGTCTTAAGGAAAACATCAGATGATCCAAACAAACCATGACTGCTTCTTCCCTCTTCATCTTAAATCAATGGCAGAATCAAGGAATGTGAAAACACGATGGTCATCCACCTTACTCCATCTGAGCTGGGTCCACGGATAGGACCTTGTTCAGGTTCTATAAACCAATGTTACCTGTCTTATGCCTATTTCTAATTAAATAACACACTTTCTCATCTCTGGCTGACCCAGGACTGGCACTCATCCATGTGTATGTTAAAGAGGTTCTTCTCCTAGCCTTAGCTTGCATCTTTTTTAGCTCAAATGCCCTCTTCTTTCCCACCTCCCAATATTATTTTTCCATAACACTTACTTTACTATCAAACTTAAAAATATTCTATCAAAAAAATATTCTAAACTGAAAATAGTATTTGACCCACTGCCAGGAATTTACCTTAATGATTTACTTTCAAAAGTTTGTCCAAATACTTACATGGTGGTTTGATAGAGGCTTTGTCTATAAATTAGAAACTCTAGAATCCATTGAAAACTGCTAAAATAAATTCTAAAACATTAACATGATGAAGTTCCAGGCCACTGTCGAGGATTGCCACTGTCTATCTTGTGTATTTTGAATTGAATGGTCTCATCACACACTCACACCTAGTTTGCACTATTTAGTTCCTTCCCCCTTTTATCTCTGAACTCTTGATCCTGTCTATTCTCTAGCTACATTGCTTTCTTTTTCCTCTTGGAATCAGTCAATTCCACTTCTACCACAAGATAGACATTTTTTCTTCCCACATTGTTCTGTGACTGACTTTCTTGCCATTTGTGTCTCAGTTTGAGCATCTCCTCCACAGAAAGTCCTCTCTTGGCCATCCAGTCTAGGAGACTGCAAACTTTTCTGGGAAAGAGCCAGATAATGAAGAATTTAGGCTTTGCAAGCTAAGAGGCCATATCTTGAGCACACTGAATGACTGTTTTCATGGAAAACTAATGGTTTTTTACATTTAAAACTGTGAAACACATTTTCAGCTCTTGGGTTATATAAAAACAAGATGGCAGGGAGGACTTGGCAGAGACAGAGTTTGCCTGATTGCTGATATCATTTCAGGAAACTTCTCCAGTTATTTTAAATTACAATACTCTGTTACATTTATATTGTAACAAAAATTACTAGCCAATACTGTTTGCTTATTTTTCTGTATCCTTGCAGTAGAGCAGGGTGTGTTCAGGGCCTGTGAGAGTGCTTCAGGACTGATATGCTAACGTGGCAGTTGTTGAACAAACATTTGTTGAATGATTGGTAAAATTTCAAGGCAGACAATATACTCTTTGGGAGCAGGAGTCATGAGAGATTCACGGTACCTAGGGGTTATCTTGAGTTTGTGTTCAATGAATGGAAGAGCTCTTCAAATTTAGCCTGCATTAATATAATTTTGTGTAAACTCACTTCAAATAAGTTGTGCTATTTTCAAAGGAATGAAAAGTAAAACCTTTGTCTTCATGAGTTTAACACTTGTAGTTGTCGTTTGGCAGGTGACGTGAAAGTTCATGACATGAAATCATTTGCAATTTTGCTGAGAGACTAATGTGACTCCTAGAGGCTGGTGAACAGGTCTCAGTCTCTTGGACACTAATGTGACCAGAAGCCAGCATGCAGCCTAGGGTGGGTGCATTTGGGGGTGGGCTCAACTTATGATCTTCTGTGTGTGTGTACATGTGTGTGTGTGAACATTTTTTTTTCTTCTGCCAGAAAAGAGATAAATGATGTCTGAAATGAAGACAACTTTTAGAATGATGAGGTAAGTGAAGGAGACTAAAAAAGCATTATTTCTTAGCCAGAAAATAGACCTTTTGGATAAGAGTGGAATGTTAATTTCATTGCTGACTAGGATCTATGATATAAACAAGCCAGCCATATGTTCTTTATGAAAATTAGAAAAAGCAAAATTTTATGAAATGAATTCAGTACGTGTTTCAGCCAGGACAGAAGCTGATCATCAAGTGAGAGCTGGATAATTTGCATATTATATTGCAGTTATATGAAACTACATTGTATCAGGAAAATGATATATTAGCATGATGTTTATGAATCTGAGAAATTTCAAGGGTTCTAGGAACTCTCCCTCATGAGCTGAAGAATCTGCAGTTATTTAATGAGCTCACAGGGAATTAGCATCTTCATGAACAAGAGATGGAGATTAACCTATAAAAAAGAATTAATTAGATACGGTATTAATGCTGGCAGAATTCAAAACTAGAGGATGCTCGGTCCTATTGTTGAAATATCCATTTCCTGCTTTTTCCCCAGAAACCCCTTCACATTTCATTCTTATCACTGTGTTATGTTGATCCTTTCCCCCTCAATTCTCATGCCAGCCATTTTTCCCCTGAAAATGTTCTGCCATTAACAAATGCCTTACTGTTCAATGTTCTCTTTGAAAGTTCAGAAAATGACATAGACAATGTCTTATTATTAGCTTGCACAGTATGACCAGTGTCAACATTGTTATAGTTTGTATAATTTCATGGACAGAATCTGTTTTACTTAAATATCATTAGACTAATTTACTGTGGATCAGTGGGCAAGCTGATAACAATTAGAAGATTGTGTAGAAAGAGCCTATTTCAGAGGCAAAGCTGTTTCATCAGAATGATCAAAAAGTAGCAGCATAATATTTGATAGATTAACTGGTGTGTTTCATTCCTGACATTCCTTTTCACCTCTCCCCTTGCCCTAATTCAGCCACTACTATGCTGCTGGTTAATAAATTAAAATAGTATCTTGCCACATTTAAATCAGCTGGTCTAAACTCAGAGAATCTGAGTACAATTATGTTTGGCATTATGAAAGCTGACAACCAAGCATAAAACCTTTTGATTTGAAAAAATATAGAATTAGGCAGTTTTTCTTATTCTTGGAAACAGATTGAGATGATCTGGACTGGGGGATGAAAGAAGATAATTGGAGAGGAAAACAAGAGAGCTTCCACTTCTGCTCTGAGAATGGGGACATTACTCTATCACTGCACTGACTGAAAATTCCTGGATGGAAACGATTCAGGATGAGAAAAATTCAGATAGTTTTGGGGGATCTGCAAGCAGAGAGGACTTTTGCCCTGTGCTTCCTGAGTGGAACTCAAGGAAATAGCAAGACCTCAGGTTGCCTTCCTCTGGGGATTGTGTTTAATTATCTGCTCACTCATTTGTCCACTCAGCGTGTATTTTCTCCCTACCTGGTAGGCACTGTACTTGGTATTGGAAATACCGATGTGTAGAAACATGACCTCCAGGTACAAGCATAGGACCTGATGTTTTCAGCAAACCTCTTTGTCCAGAGTCAGCCCTGTCAAGCTGATGCTAGCTGCATTCCTCCAGTGTTCAAGACAAAACCTGGGGTCATCTTTGACCCATCTTTCTCTCACACTGTCTATCTAATCCAACAGGAGATTCTGTAGGCTCTGCCAGCTGAACTTATTTGCAAAGCAGAACTACAGACACAGATGTAGAGAAGAAACGTATGGATA
This sequence comes from Aepyceros melampus, assembly GCA_006408695.1. NCBI lineage: Eukaryota > Metazoa > Chordata > Mammalia > Artiodactyla > Bovidae > Aepyceros > Aepyceros melampus. Next base: position 23,820 of record SJXQ01007378.1, on the reverse strand, counting down.
CCAAGGAGGGAAAGGAAGAGTGGGATGAATTGGGAGATTGGGATTGACATGTATACATGACTATGTATCAGATAGATAACTAATGAGAACCTGGGCTTCCCTAGTGGTTCAGTCTATCAACAATTCACCTGCAGTGTGGGACACCTGGATTGGATTCCTGGGTTGGAAAGATCCCGTGAAGGAGGGCATGGCAACCCACTCCAGTATTCTTGCCTGGAGAATCCCCATGGACAGAGGAGCCTGGTGGGCTGCAGTCCGTGGGGTCACAAAGAGTCAGACACAACTGAGCGACCAAGTATACAATAAGAACCTACTGTATAGCACTGCTGCTGCTAAGTCGCTTCAGTCGTGTCCAACTCTGTGCGACCCCATAGACGGCAGCCCACCAGGCTCCCCCGTCCCGGGGATTCTCCAGGCAAGAACATGGGATTGGGTGCCATTGCCTTCTCCAACTGTATAGCACAGGGAACTCAATGCTCTGTGGTGACAAACAGGGGTTATATGTATATGCACAGCTGATTTATTTTGCTTTATAGAAGAAACGGACACAACATTGTAAAGCAACTAAACTCCAATTTAAAAAATACATGTATGTAGAATCCACACACTCCTCTCTACCTCCACTGGTACCGAAATAGCTTCCTCATGCGTCACCTTGCTCCAACCTTCTCAACATAACAACCAGAGTGGCCCCTTTATGATCTAGATCAGATGACCTCACTCCTTTGCATAAGACACTCCAGGAATCCCTCATTAGAGGGAAAGTCCAGCCTGATTAGCCCCTCCCCATGGCCTTTCTGAAGGCAACGCTGGCTTCTCTCACCCCTGCCCACTCTACTCGGCCACAGCTGGCCTTCCTGCTATTCCTGGAACAGGCTCACTCCGGCCCTCTGTCCCTCACATCTGCTGATCCCTCTGCCTGAAATGCCCTTCTGCCTCTTACCACCTGGAGAGCTCCTTCACCTCTCTCAGGTCTTTGCTCAAACAATGCCTTCTCAGTGAGCTCTCTTCTGACACAGAGTCAAACCACTGTCTGCGGCCTGCACTCCTAACTCTTTACCCTGCTCTACTTTATTCCATAGCACTTGTCAACTTCTAACATACAATGCAATTAGAACTGCTAAGTCGCTTCAGTCGTGTCCAACTCTGTGCGACCCCATAGACGGCAGCCCACCAGGCTCCCCCGTCCCGGGGATTCTCCAGGCAAGAACATGGGATTGGGTGCCATTGCCTTCTCCAACTGTATAGCACAGGGAACTCAATGCTCTGTGGTGACAAACAGGGGTTATATGTATATGCACAGCTGATTTATTTTGCTTTATAGAAGAAACGGACACAACATTGTAAAGCAACTAAACTCCAATTTAAAAAATACATGTATGTAGAATCCACACACTCCTCTCTACCTCCACTGGTACCGAAATAGCTTCCTCATGCGTCACCTTGCTCCAACCTTCTCAACATAACAACCAGAGTGGCCCCTTTATGATCTAGATCAGATGACCTCACTCCTTTGCATAAGACACTCCAGGAATCCCTCATTAGAGGGAAAGTCCAGCCTGATTAGCCCCTCCCCATGGCCTTTCTGAAGGCAACGCTGGCTTCTCTCACCCCTGCCCACTCTACTCGGCCACAGCTGGCCTTCCTGCTATTCCTGGAACAGGCTCACTCCGGCCCTCTGTCCCTCACATCTGCTGATCCCTCTGCCTGAAATGCCCTTCTGCCTCTTACCACCTGGAGAGCTCCTTCACCTCTCTCAGGTCTTTGCTCAAACAATGCCTTCTCAGTGAGCTCTCTTCTGACACAGAGTCAAACCACTGTCTGCGGCCTGCACTCCTAACTCTTTACCCTGCTCTACTTTATTCCATAGCACTTGTCAACTTCTAACATACAATGCAATTAGACTTTTAAAAAAATTATGTTTATTATTTATTTCCTCATCCCAGAATCCATGCTTCATGAACCTAGAAATTTGTCATTTTTGTTTATTGGAGTTTCCCAAGAGTCTAGAACAGGTCCTGGAACATAATGGATATCCAGAAGATATTTGCTGGCACAGGTGGTTGAAGAGGTCACCTCAAAGTGTCATGTCGGAACCAGTGGAATGATTTCTCAAGCACTTAGAAGTAGCCCCTGAGAGTGAAGGTCTCAGTCCCATGGAGTTCCCTGATCAGGGAGGCATGAAGAAGGGCTCAGAAATGGCTGCAAAGAGTTCATTTTTCCTTAATGCAGAAGTCAACTTTCATGTCATACCTTGTTTTAAAAATCCACCTATTCAGATTTTCTGATGCTTTTGAATTGTGGTGCTAGAGAAGACTCTTGGGAGTCCTTTGGACAGCAAGGAAATCAAACCAGTCAATCCTAAAGGAAATCAACCCTTAATATTCATTGGAAGGACTGATGCTGAAGGTGATGCTCCAATACTTTGGCCACCTGATGCAAAGAGCCAACTCACAGGAAAAGATGCCCTGATGCTGGGAGAGATGGGAGGCAAAAGGAGAAGGGGGCAGCAAAGAATAAGATGGCTACATAGCAACACCAACTCAGTGGACATGAATTTGAGCAAACTCTGGGGGATAGTGGAGGACAGAGGAGCCTGGCATGCTGCAGTCCATGGGGTCACAGAGTTGGATATGACTTAGTGACTGAACAATAACAAATTCAGATTTTCAGATTATGGTGTAATTTCTCAGATGTCTGAGGGGATATTATTAGATATTTACCCTACTATCCTGTCATTGCTTGCTCCAATAGGCCCAGTGTACTTACCTTGCAGACAATTGAATAGATTTGCTTCCATTTTTGCTTTTAAAAACCTTACTAAATACCTCCCTATGTGAGACATTCTCTACAAAGGAAGTGCACACAAGCTGAACTGCCAGCAGCCTCATGGATTTCTCCATCTGTGTTCCCCCGGGACATTTAAGAATAACGTGTCCAAAATGGAACACGTCCTCAACCTCTCAGTACACTTCTTTGTTCCTTACCTTGGCTAAAGTCATCTCCATCCATCTAGAGATCCAAGTCAGAAGCTCTGATTCCTTCTAGAACAGTGGTACTCAAAGTGTAGTCTGCAGATGAGTTAGACCACAGATAACCATCATAACAAGTTAAGGTTATTGAAAATACAGGAATTAGAAATTGAAAAGTACAGAATTAAAAATAAGCATTAAGATTTTTATAGTAAGTGGACATTTCTGGAGCATCCAGGCACATGATCATTTTATCTTACAAAAGAAATGGTCCACAATGGATTGGAAATCTGTAACTTAGACTTCACCAAAACACATTGAGGGGACTTCCCTGGTTAGGACTCTGTGCTTCCCACCGAAGGGGGCCTGGGCTCAATCCCTGGTCAGAGAACTAAGATCCCACAAAGATACACGATGCAGCCTAAAAATAAATAAGACACAGTGAGAAGTGCTATTCTGGACTGCTGCTTTCGCCTCTCCACTATCCAAGGTGACACCAATTTTAGAATATCTCCTAAATATACACCAAACCTGTTCTCTTCTCTACTTTAAGTCTAGTCTCTTGTTTCTTACCTGGCAGGTAACTGCTTTCTTCCTCCTTAATCCTTTCCACTCTTCCAACCATGACCATATTGCCTCCAGAGAATATTTTAGGATGCAGATACAATCACATGCCTCCCTGTTTGAAACCGAACATTGGTTTTCCACTAACAACAGAATAAAATATATGTTCCTTTGCATGATTTGCAAGGACCAATCTGGCCTTTTTCTATTCTCTAGTTTACTCTTTGCCACTCTCTGCTCTATAGTCTATATAATAATCATCAAATCTGGATTGCTAAAGACACTTTACTTTTTCAGATCTCTCCAATTTTAAGCACTCTGTTCCATGCAACTAGAATAACTGTCTGTGTTGGCTCCTTGGAAAAATTCTTTTCTGTAACATTCCACTCAACAGAATCAAATTGGAATTGGGGTCATGGAAGCAGGACAAAATTCTTTGGCGCAGTTGAGTCAGAAGTAAGTAAGAGGATGAGCACATCAGGGTTAGGATAAGAAGGTTTAAAGCTTGGGTGAGGGTTTCTGAGCCAAATGGAAGAGCCGGCATTGTTCTGAGAAAGTCCAGACCTAGGAAACAAGAACCAACTCAGTTTGATGAGAACAAGTTGTGGTGTTCTTGAGCAGCAAACTCCGAGGTCAAGAGAATGGGTGATAAGGTATACTGCAGAAGTGAAAGCTGTAAATCAAGCAGGATCCAGACCAGGGTCCCATCTGGAATCTCAGACAAGAGCAGGGAACATGCGCACTCCACTTGCCCTGAGGTCTGCTTATACTTTGTTGCTGTTCTAGCTAGTTTTTGCTTCCACATTCCCATACATAGAGTTTCTTATCCTGGGGTGCTTTATGTCAGGGAATCCGGTATATCCTCCTCATACAGCATCTCTCCTCAACTTCTTGCTATGGTTTGCATATGTGTGTATGCTTATATATTTATTAGCTGTTACCTCACTTTATTATAATTTTTTTATTTACACATTTCCCAACTCTTCTGCTAGCCTACAAGCTTCTAGAGTACAATACCTTACCTTTCTTATCTTTACATCCTTGGTGCTCAGCACAATTCATTGGCACGTAGCTGGCATTTCAACAAATGTTTGTGGAATGAGTTATTAAATGAATATACAAGTGCTCATTTAGGGCATTCAAGAAGTAGACTAGAGCAACCTTTTATTTTGTAATTTTTATTTTATATTGGGGTATATAGTAAGTCCTAAAGGAAATCAGCCCTGAATATTCATTGGAAGGACTGAGGCCAAAGCTCCAATACTGTGACCATTTGATGTGAAGAGCTGACTCATTGGAAAAGACCCTGATGCTGGGAAAGATTGAGGGAAGGAGGAGAAAAGGGTGACAGAGGATGAGATGGCTGGATGGCATCATTGACTCAGTGAACATGAGTCTGGGCAAACTCTAGGAGATAGTGAGGGACAAGGAAGCCTGACATGCTGCAGTCCAGGGGGTCACAAAGAGTTGGACATGACTGAGCGACTGAATAGCAACAACAAATAGGTGATTAAAAATGTTTTGTTAGTTTCAGGTGTACAGCTAAGTGATTCAGTTATACATGTACTTATCTCTTTTCTTTTTCAAATTCTTTTCCCATTTAGGTTGTTACAGAGTATTGAGTAGAGCTCGCTGTGCAATCCTGGTTCTTGGTAGTTATCATTTTAATGTAGGAGTGAGTATATGTTAATCCTAAACCCCCAAAATTATCCCTTCCTCTCACCTTTCTCTTTTGGTATTGATAATTTATTCTCTAAGGCTGTGAGTCTGTTTCTGTCTTGTAAATAAGTTCATTTGTATCTTTTTTTTTAGATTCCACAAATAAGCAGTATTTGTATAAGCGTATATTTGTATAGAGCAACCTTTTAAATGGTTCTTTAGTATGTTTCATAGTTCACTGTAAAATTTTAGGTGATGTCACCCAATCAGTGATCATTTGACCTCAAGTTTCCAATTAGCATTGTTCAGGGGGAAAATGCCCTACAACTAAGTATGCAAAACAGTATTGACCTGTTCTGGGAAAGTAAGTCCATGGCTAGATTCATATGAGACTTTAAATGGTTTGGGTTATGAATGAATCTTGTCCAAGGTCAGCCAACTTTGCTGAAATATTTTAGTAAATATTTTAGACTTTGAAGCCTGTACAGGTTTCAACTGCAGCTACTCAACTCTGCATTTGTAGCATGAAAGAACCCACAGACTATTCATAAATGAATTAATGTTGTAGTTTCTCAATAAAACTTTTTTTACAAAAATAGACCATGAGCTAAATATGCCCTGTGCTCTGTAATTTGTTCACCCCTGATGTCATCAGTTGTTCTGGTACTTTGTTATCAGAAGGAATCAGAGTAGGGAAGAAAAAAAAGACACTGATGCTTTTTCAGTGAGCTAGCTATTTGAGGTTCAATAGCTCAGTCATTTCCGACTCTTTGTGACCCCATGGACTGCAACATACCAGGCCTCCCTGTCCATCACCAACTCCAGGAGCTTGCTCAAACTCATGTCTATCGAGTTGGTGATGTCATCCAACCATCTCATCCTCTGTGTCCCCTTCTCCTCTCGCCTTCCATCTTTCGCAGCATCAAGGTCTTTTCCAGTGAGTCAGTTCTTTGCATCACGTGGCCAAAGTATTGGAGTTTCAGCTTTAGCATCAGTCCTTCCAGTGAATATTCAGGACTGATTTCATTAGGACTGACTGGTTTGATCTCCTTGAAGTCCAAGGGACTGTCAAGAGTCTTCTCCAACACCACAGTTCAGAAGCATCGATTTTTCAGCACTCAGCTTTCTTTATAGTCCACCTTTCACCTTCATACATGACTACTGGAAAAACCACAGCTTTGACTAGATAGACCTTTGTCAGCAAAGTTATGCCTCTCCTTTTTTAATATGTTACATCCTCTTGATGAAAGTGAAAGAAGTGAGTGAAAAAGTTGGTTTAAAACTCAACTTTCAGAATATTAAGATCATGGTATCTGGTCCCATCACTTCGTGGCAGATAAATTGGGAAACAATGGAAACAGTGAGAGACTTTATCTTTTGGGGCTCTAAAATCACTGCAGATAGTGACTGCAGCCATGAAATTAAAAGATGCCTGTTCCTTGAAAGAAAAGTTATGACCAACCTAGACAGCATATTAAAAAGCAGAGACATAACTTTGCCAACAAAGGTCTGTCTAGTCAATGCTATGGTTTTTCCATTAGACATCTATGAATGTGAGAGTTGGACTATAAAGGAAGCTGAGCACTGAAGAATTGATGCTTTTGAACCATGGTATTGGAGAAGACTCTTGATAGTCCCTTGGACAGCAAGGATATACAACGAGTTCATCCTAAAATAAATCAGTCCTGAATATTCATTGGAAGGACTGATGCTGAAGCTCAAATTCCAATACTTTGGCCACCTGATGCAAAGAACTGACTTATTTGAAAAGACCCTGATGCTAGGAAAGATTGAAGGCAGGAGAAGAAGGGGGTGATAGAGGATGAGATGGTTGGATGGCATCACTGACGCAATGGACATGTGTTTGAGTAAACTCCGGGAGTTGGTGATGGACAGGGAAGTCTGGCATGGTGCAGTCCATGGGGTCACAAAGAGTCAGACATGACTGAGCTACTGAACTGAAGCGAGGTTGGTCATAACTTTTCTTCCAAGTAGCAACCATCTTTTAATTTCATGGCTGCAGTCACCATCTACAATGATTTTGGAGCTCTTTTTTTTTTTTTATATTTGAGGTTAGTTGTCTCATTTATTCCTCTGCTAAGAAGGAAAACATGGTATTATCCCATTTTCTGGATTAATTAAGTAAACTTCAAACTCTCTAAGTGACTTGATAAGGACACATAAGCAACAAGTCATAAACCTTCGATTTCAAGGTGACTTCAAAATTTATTCTTCCTTCACTAAAATGCACTGTCTCCACTTTGCTGTCAACTGAACCTTTGTTGCGAGAGATGTAAGTTGTGCAAGTTTAAAGATTTCTTTGGTCCACCCGGAGAGACCTGGCTGTGCTGTGGTCATAAGCTCAGTCATCTCAATTATCTTAAGTTGCCAGTGTGGGTTACGAGAGGCTGCTTAGATCTTTGGGCTGTGCAGTCACTTTTTTGTTTTTTTTTTTGGTGTGATTCTAAGAAGTTAGTAATTTTCCAGGAAGAGCAGAGAGAGAAGGCTGGGTGCAGATAGGGCAATTGTCACTCATTCTGTGTGTTCATCGCAGGTCAGCAGAGGCCCCTACTGCACACAGTCCTCATTCTGAGACCAGATGTGGGGAGAGTCCACCCACTGGAGCATTACTGGGACCTGTGGTGGGGGATGGGAATAAAGCAGATGATGCATATATTTTACAAGTTTCTTCCCAAACTCGACTCTCTACACATTTGTTCTGCTCATTCTTCATTGGCTGAAGTAAGTCAGATGGTTTTTTAAAAATTAATTATTTCCTTTTGGTTACATTGAGTGTTTGTTGCTGTGCACTGGCTTTCTCTAGCTGCCATGGGCAGAGGCTACTCTTTGTTGAGCTACTTGGACTTCTTATTTCCATGGCTTCTCTTTTGGAGCACAGGTTCTAGGCACAGAGTCTTCAATAGTTGCAGCACATGGGCGCAGAAGTTGCAGCTTGCAGGCTTGGTAATTATGGTTCATGGGCTTAGTTGCTCTGGGGTATGTGGAATCTTTCTGGACCAGGGATCAAACCCATGTCCCCTGCCAATGCAGGTGGATTCCCATCCACTGTCCACCAGGGAAGTCAGATGATTTTATCTAACTTCAAGGGAGCACATAGCCTGCTGTGTACTCAGGAGGAAGAAAACTATAAATATAAATGAATAACACTAATGGCTACAAAGATTTTAGCAGCAAAATTAAGACTTCTGCTAAGTAGATTAAATGTCAAAAGTTTTTATATCTGAAATGATGCCAATGTGTGTGGGAGAAAGCGGAGGTCCAGACGCCTTCAGAACATATTAATGTTAATATTACCTTATGTGTTAATTACAAAACATTCTTTTCTGGCTCATTTACTCCATTGTATATTTAGATAGTGAGTACCTTCTTTTTGGCAGTGGGAAATGGAGGCATTCTACAAAATATTGGATATTATTTAATATCTTGTGGGTTCTCAAAGTTTAAAGAAAATTTAGTAATGTTAGAAGTAGCATTTATATGACAATCCTGTCAGTGTCCCTACATGGAAAGATAGCATGGAAATAATACAGCCAGTTTGGTAACTAATGACAGGATATTGAATTTGGGTAAACTTGGCTTTTTGCATGCATTTGATACAAAGTCAAATTCTGTCCTCAATGACCCTTACACAGTTTTCACAACTGAGTTTTTTATTACTATGTGTAAATGTTGGTTTTTAGTTACGAAGTTGTATCTCACTCTGCAACCCCATGGACTGTAGCCCTTCAGGCTCCTCTGTCCATAGGATTTCGCAGGCAAGAATACTGGAGTGGGTTGTCATTTCCTCCTCCAGAGGACCTTCTCAACCCAGTATCAAATCTGGGTCTCTTGTGTCTCCTGTGTTGGCAGATGTGTTCTTTACCACTGAGCCATGTGGAAGCCCATATGTAAATGTACCTGATGCTCTATCACCTCAACCCTAAGGACGTGAGTGATGCTAGAAAACTGGAGGGTAATTTGCACAGGCTCTATACCCATGACTTTTTTTCACTGGCTGCCATTCCCAGAGGGCTTTTCACATATTACACAACCTGGCTTCACTCATCACCATGGCCACTGGGTTGCTGAAGGTTCCAAGACTTCTGGGCTCATGTTAATATTAATGCTGCTTCTCTTTGGTGTCTGTTAACACTTACGAGGGGATGGTTGGAGATACTGAAGACAGCAGAACTTTCTGCCTCCATCCAGAAGTTGAAAAGGAAAGGACTACATTCCGGGGTTCATGTATTAGCATGATGGTGTTACATACAGTGATTTCACATTCTCGCCTCTTGAGCTTCTCTTTGTACGGGTCATTAATGCTAAAAGGATCCAAGGTATTCAGAGGGTAGATGTCTGAGATTATTCAAGTTTAGTATATGCCTCCCTTTACTGTGGTACAGTCTACTATATTGGACCCAGGGTTCTGTTCAGTCACTTAGTCGTGTCTGACTCTCTTCGACCCCATGGACTGCAGCATGCCAGGCTTCCCTGTCCATCACCAACTCCCAGAGCTTGCTCAAACTCATGTCTATCGAGTTGGTGATGCTATCCAACCATCTCATTCTCTGTCATCCCCTTCTCCTCCTGCCTTCAGTCTTTCCCAGTATCGGGTCTTTTCCCGTGAGCCATTTCTTCGCATCGGGTGGCCAAGGTATTGGAGTTTCAACTTCAGCATCAGCCCTTCCAATGAATATTCAGGACTGATTTCCTTTAGGATGGACTGGTTGGACCTCCTTGCAGTCCAAGGGACTCTCAAGAGTCTTCTGCAACACCACAGTTCAGAAACATCAATTCCTTGGTGCTAAGCTTTCTTTATAGTCCAACACCCATACATAACTACTGGAAAAACATAGCATTGACTAGACAGACCTTTGTTGGCAAAGTAATGTCTCTGCTTTTTAATATGCTGTCTAGGTTGGTCATAGCTTTTCTTCCAAGGAGCAAGCATGTTTTAATTTCATGGCTGCAGTCACCATCTGCAGTGATTTTGGAACCGAAGAAAATAAAATCTGTCACTATTTCCATTGTTTCCCCATTTATTTGCCATGAAGTGATGGGACCAGATGCCATGATCTTAGTTTTTTTAATGTTGAGCCTTTCTAAGTGATCAACCCATTGTTAGAGAAAATAAATAAATAGTCTTGTTTAGAACTGAACTTAAACCTTAGAGATAAAGCAGAGCAGGCCTCTGACCTTGCTTCTAACCTGCCTGGACACTGCCCTGACTGTGAGTGAGTGCCTCCTGTGACTGCAAGACTTGTAGATAAGATGGGGGAAGAATTTTGAGATTGTTGAACTGCTGGGGCCAACCAAGCCCCAGGATTAACAACATTCCAAGTTTTACAAGACAAAACAAACGGCATTAACATCAAACCAGGCTTGCAATTTGGTCATAGATTGATGATATCAGTTTGCATCCTGGGTTTATAAGCAGGAACCCCAAACTACAGTCTTTTTAAGTCTCATCCAGGGTTGCGCTGCCTGGGACCTTTTCCCATTTGGGACTCCAGATGAGCTGTTACATAGGATTTCCCAGAGCTGTTTGAGTCTGGATGTTGGTCAAAACCCAGTTTGGTGATGCGTTTTCTGCTGTTTCTATTTCTTTTCTTTTAACGTTAGTATGTTGAAAATAAGCTAGATAATTCTTTAATAAATATTGCTATTATTTATTTGTATAGAACAATTGGCTTATTTTGTTAACAAATCCTTTCAGTCTGAGACAAAAGTGAAAACTTTTGGCAAAACACCCATTAATCATAGCACCATAGGAAATGCCATGTTGGGACCAATGGAGCAGCCAGCCAGTATCTTATTCTTGCCTGCCATTCTAACCAATAATTTTCGAGACGAGCGTACATTAGTTATCCTTATGAAGTCAATCTCAAATGTACCAACATTTTTTTTTTAAATGTAAGGAGGTTTCGTTATTTTCTACTTTTTCTGAAATCATTTTATGGATATAATTGTGAAAAGAGCTTTATCTAAATTTTCCTGTAGTATTTTTTCATTTTAACATCACCCATTATCTTGTACAAGATAAAGCCTATTTGACTTCTAATTTGACCTCTATTACTCTTGGAGGCTTTCCTGGTGGCTCAAAATGTAAAGAATCTGCCTGCAATGCAGGAGACCCGGTTTGATCCCTGGGTAAGGAAGATCTCCTGGAGAAGGGAATGGCAACCCACTCCAGTATTTTTGCCTGGAGAATCCCATGGACAGAAGAGCTTGGTGGGCTACAGTCCATGGGGTCACAGAGAGTCAGACACAACTGAGTGACTAACACTCTCACTTTCACTTTTCATTCTTGGAGAAGGGGAGAAGGCTCTTTTGAGTTGGAAAGTTAATATATATTTTCTCTAGATTCATGCCTCTCCCTTCTCCTCCTGGTTTATGCCCTGGGAGGCTGATCTTTGTAGATTACATAAACACCCCTTGCTTACCATCTGACTTCTTTTACGTTTTAGCCTATGGGAGACACTGGCAGAAAATCAGGCAGGAAAAGAAAAAGGTTAAGGCATTTAGTTCCTTGTCTCCTCAGTGTGGACCGAGGTCTGCCTTGGTCCTATCAATATTTCTGCATCAAAGACAGAAGATGAGATGGTTGCAGGCATCACTAGTTCCATAGACATGAGTTTGAGCATGCTCTGGGTGATAGTGAAGGACAGGGAAGCCTGGCATGCTGCAGTCCATGGGTTCGCAAAGAGTCTGACATGACCGTGACTGAACACATCAAAGACCACAGCTCCTGCTGGACAGTCCTCTCTACAGAGTCAGCTGTCACTGAGTTCCAGTATCTGCTCCACACCTTTCCTCTTTAGTCCGGAGCTCAATATCCCTCTGTTACTTGTCCTAGGGTGCTTCATCAGCCCTTCTTTGTTACTCTTAACAATAACCTTTTGCAAGTAGTCACTTTGATTAGCTCTCTTCAATTGCCCTTTTCCAACCAGCCATCTTTTCCCTGCTAGGTTCCTGACTGATGCAGGATGGTTTGTGCCTTTTGTCTGGATGCTCTCTTGCTCCAGGTGGTTTCAGAGAGACTGAGTGACTCTGATGGAGCTAGAATGGTCTTGTATCCTAAGGAATGATTTTGTTGAGCTCTATAAAGGATTTGCTGGCGGGAATAATTGGGATTTTTTTTCCCCTCCTCTGTGCCTAAGGAAAAAGCATATGCCTTCCTATATACCAAAGAGGAAATTGAAATGAATACAGTCTTGGACAGTATATTAGTTTTCTGTTGCTGCTGCAGCAAACTACCGCAAACTTAAGTGCCTTAGGACAAATTATCACCTTACAGTTCTAAAAGTGAAAAATTGTAAGTTGGTCTCACTGGGCTGAAATTAATACGTCAGGGACTTGCTCAGTGATCCAGATGCTGAGTCCACACTCCCAATGCAGGGAGCCTGGGTTGCATCCCTGGTCATGGAACTAGATCCTGCATGTCAAAACTAAGACATGGTGCAGCCAAATAAATGTTTTTAAAAATAGAAAAACAAAACAAACATGTCAGCATAGCTGCATCCTTCAGGGATTCTAGGGGAAGAACTGTTTTTCCTGCTCCTAAAGTCTGTTGCATTGCTTGGTTGATGGCTCCCTTCCACCTTCAAGGCCAGTGATAGCTCACTGACTCTTTCCACACAGTATCACTCTGACTCTATTTTGCCTTCTGCTTGGTGGCTCAGACAGTAAAGAATCTACCTGCAATGCGGGAGACCTGGGTTAGCTACCCATTATAATATTCTTGCCTGGAGTATTCCATGGACAGAGGAGCCTGGCAGACTACAGTTCATGGGGTCACAAAGAGTCAGACATGACTGAATGGCTAACATTTTCATTTTCACTTTGAAGGCCACTTATGATTACATGGGGCTCACCCAGATCATCCAGAATAGGTTCCCAGTACAAGCCTTCAGTTAGTTAGCAACTTTAATCACATCTTCAACATTAATTTGCCCTTTCCATACAACATATCATATTCGCAGGTTCTAGGGACTGAAACTTAAAACAATTTTTGAAACTGTTTATTTATTTTTGGCTGTGCTAGGTCTTCATTGCTATGTAGGAACTTTCTCTACTTGTGGTGAGCGAGGGGTACTCTCTAGTTACAGTGTGTGGACTTCTCATTGTGGTGGCTTCTCTTGTTGCAGAGCATGGACTGTCAGCGAGTGGGTTTGGCTGCATGGATCTTAGTTGCAGCATATTGGATCTTAAGTTGAGGCATGTGAGATTTAGTTCCCTGACCAGGGATCAAACTCAGGCCCTCTGCATTGGGAGCACAGCATCTTAGCTGCTGGACCACCGGTGAAATCTCCAAGGACCGAGACTTTGGCATCTTTGGAAGCATTATTCTTCTAACCACATAGAAAGGATCAGTTCGGTTCAGTTCAGTCACTCAGTCGTGTCCAACTCTTTGCGACCCCATGAATTGCAGCATGCCAGGCCTCCCTGTCCATCACCATCTCCCGGAGTTCACTCAGACTCACATCCATTGAGTCAGTGATGCCATCCAGCCGTCTCATCCTCTGTTGTCCCCTTCTCCTCCTGCCCTCAATCCCTCCCAGCATTAGGGTCTTTTCCAATGAGTCAGCTCTTTTCATGAGGTGGCCAAAGTATTGGAGTTTCAGCTTTAGCGTCAATCCTTTCAATGAACTCCCAGGACTGATCTCCTTTAGGATGGACTGGTTGGATCTCCTTGAAGTCCAAGGGACTCTCAAGAGTCTTCTCTAACACCACAGTTCAAAAGCATCAATTCTTCGGCGCTCAGCCTTCTTCACAGTCCAACTCTCACATCCGTACATGACCACTGGAAAAACCATAGCCTTGACTAGATGGACCTTTGTTGGCAAAGAAATGTCTCTGCTTTTGAATATGCTATCTAGGTTGGTCACAACTTTCCTTCCAAGGAGTAAGCGTCTTTTAATTTCATGGCTGCAGTCACCATCTGCGGTGATTTTGGAGCCCCCCAAAATAAAGTCTGACACTGTTTCCACTGTTTCCCCATCTATTTCCCATGAAGTGATGGGACCAGATACCATGATCTTTGGTTTCTGGATGTTGAGCTTTAAGTCAACTTTTTCACTCTCCTCTTTCAGTTTCGTCAAGAGGCTTTTTAGTTCCTCTTCACTTTCTGCCATAAGGGTGGTGTCATCTGCATATCTGAGGTTATTGATATTTCTCCTAGTTCTATGCAACTCAGACATTAGCATCTGTCATTATAGGGTGGGAAGTATTACCTAGCAGTTTATGGACTTTAAATTTGAGAGTATGTATTCTGACAGCTTCTCTACTACCAACTAGCCATGAGACCTTGAGAAAGCAAGAACTATACTGAGGAAGTTGAATTTTCTTCTAACTCCCACAGACAGTGGTTGTTTTAATAGATAAGGGAAACACATTGTAAATTCTAGTACTCCAAAAGAAGGCTAGAATTTCTGTTATTTACTTAGAGTTTCAGTGGAAAAGATTCAAAACCTCTGACCCATGTGTACCAACACCTTTTCAACACAGTCAAGTCACGAATTATGATGATATATTAATGGGCCCACATGTCATGTTGACCTTGACTCTGGCCTATGAGTTTTTCCTATGCAATCTGCCTATGGACCTACACTGACTTTGCTACAAACTTGGTCTGCATTTATTCAGTGAGATCATTAGCTTTTCTTAAAACCAGAATGTGCTTTTGAAATAGGAGTTGGCGTGTGTGTATGCCATAATAAAAGATTTTCCCGAAGCTTTGGAGTCGGTTCTCACCTCTAGCCTCTCCAAGAGGCACCAAAAAGCAATGTGAAAGTGTGAAAATAATAAAACAGAAACAATCCTAGAGCATCCCAAGAAGACGTGGAAAGGATTTTCTAGTTCTTTTAACACATCATATGTGGATCGGATGATGTGAGGTTGAGGCTGCTGATACACAGAGAGCTGGGGCCCTTGTTCAAAATACACTGAAATTCAGAGCCATATTTTCTGTGTTGAGATACCTGTTGGGAGTTTGGAGCATGTATGTATATGTGTATATATGTATGTGTGTGTGTGTGTACATATATATATATATATAATTTTAAAATGATATCAGACCACTTTTCCCAATTGTTTATTTTTTATTTTTCCCCTCCAAAAATCATAGTAATAACCTTTCCTAACTACACTAAAAACTGCATCCATGCCAAAACCATTACAAAAATATATGCTAATTCAGTGCTGTAGTAACTGTCGTGACTTGATTTGCCTTAGAAATGACATCAACCTAGAAACAGGGATTGAATTTGACGCTCTGAACAAATTCTAACAAGGGATATAAGTAGAGCTGCCTGTGTCAAAGCCCAGGACTCCATCTCCTGGCCAAGGATGAATGACATCTTTAGAAGCACCTTGTTGAACTGAAGTGAAAGAAGAGACCACAGGGAACGTTGAAGATCACATCTATCCTTGGAATGTGTTTCGCTGTTGGTACACAGACATGACTGGTGACTGAGTCCTTTAGGATTTGAGGGTAACTGTATGACCCCTGGTGTAGGTACTCTGACTTACAGGGTATTGGAGAGCTTCCTTCCCTGGATCTTGGAAAACACAATCGATTCTCACCTTCAAGTATTCTTTGAATCAGGACGCTTACTCCTTGGAAGAAAACTTATAACCAACCTAGACAGCATATTCAAAAGCAGAGACACTACTTTGCTGACTAAGGTCTGTCTAGTCAAGGCTATAGTTTTTCCAGTAGTCATGTACAGATGTGAGAGTTGGACTGTGAAGAAGGCTGAGCGCCAAACGATTAATGCGTTTGAACTGTGGTGTTGGAGAAGACTCCTGAGAGTCCCTTGGATTGCAAGGAGATCCAACCAGTCCATTCTAAAGGACATCAGCCCTGGGTGTTCTTTGGAAGGAATGATGCTAAAGCTGAAACTCCAGTACTTTGGCCACCTCATGCGAAGAGTTGACTCATTGGAAAAGACTGTGATGCTGGGAGGGACTGGGGGCAGGAGGAGAAGGGGACGACAGAGGATGAGATGGGATGGCATCACTGACTCGATGGACATGAGTCTGAGTGAACTCCGGGATTTGGTGATGGACAGGGAGGCCTGGCATGCTGCAATTCATGGGGTTGCAAAGAGTCAGACATGACTGAATCGCTGAACTGAACTGAACTGAACTGACCCAGACATCACTGGACCGGTTTTTCAAGAGGCAGAAAGAATTGAATCCAGCAAGGAACCATAACCTGTGTCATCAGCATCAGGCATGAGTGAATGGCAGTTTGCCTGCTGTCTTCTATTGCTGATGATCCTTCAGCTCTACCATCGCCCACCTCCTCTCCCTCCTCCAGTCAGTAACTCTTCTTGCCTGTTTACTCAATGCCAGTCCCTGGAGGTCAGCTGTTGTACTGTACTACTGTATTTTTCAAAATACTATATTGTAAGTTTACAAATATTTTCTTAATTTTTTGTGTGTTTATTTCTTATGTATTTGTGTGAAAAGTATTATAAACCTTTAATACTTTTATAGGACTATATAGCCAATTGTGTTGGTTGGGTACCTAGGCTAACTTTGTTGGGTTTAAGAACAAATTGGACTTACAAATGTGGTCTTGGAACAAAACTCACGTGTATGTAGGGACTTAATATGGCCTTGTGTGTTATGACAAGGTAGCAGAGGAGAGTCATGCACAGGCCCTGTGCTGTCAAGGAGATGCAGAGATAAGATGTGAGCCTGAATAGATGATGAGCGCCACAAGGGCATACTCAATGAGTGTGTGTTGAAACCAAAAAATCAATCTTCTGCTTTTCTATCTGTTCAGTTCAGTTCAGTCGCTCAGTCATGTCCAACTCTTTGCGACCCCATGAATCGCAGCACGCCAGGCCTCCCTGTCCATCACCAACTCCCGGAGTTCACACAGACTCACGTCCATTGAGTCCCTGATGCCATCCAGCCATGTCATCCTCGGTTGTCCCCTTCTCCTCCTGCCCCCAATCCCTCCCAGCATCAGGGTCTTTTCCAGTGAGTCAACTCTTCACATAAGGTGGCCAAAGTACTGGAGCTTCAGTTTTAGCATCATCCCTTCCAAAGAAATCCCAGGGTTCATCTCCTTCAGAATGGACTGGTTGGATTTCCTTGCAGTCCAAGGGACACTCAAGAGTCTTCTCCAACACCACAGTTCAAAAGCATCAATTCTTCTGCACTCAGCCTTCTTCACGGTCCAACTCTCACATCCATACATGACCACAGGAAAAACCATAGCCTTGACTAGACGGACCTTAGTCGGCAAAGTAATTCTCTGCTTTTGAATATACTATCTAGGTTGGTCATAACTTTTCTTCCAAGGAGTAAGCGCCTTTTAATTTCATGGCTGCAGTCACCATCTGCAGTGATTTTGGAGCCCAAAAAAACAAAGTCTGACACTGTTTCTACTGTTTCATATCTCTAATTTTCTTGAAGAGATCTCTAGTCTTTCCCCTTCTGTTCTTTTCCTCTATTTCTTTGCATTGATCATTGAGCGCAGGCGGCCGAGGCGGCCGCTGCACTTGAGCGCAGCCAAGAGCTACCCGACGTCTGAGGTCAGGAGCAGCGGCCTAGAGTGTGAGGCTGCGACGGCGCAGGAACAGCCTAGAGGAGCTACCCTGCGTCCGAGGTCAGTGGCGGCTGGGAGGAGCTACCCCGCGTCTGAGGTCAGGGACCGCAGCCGGGAGGAGACACCCCGCGTCCGAGGTCAGTGGTGGCCGGGAGGAGACACCCTGATTTCGAGGTCAGGGAGGCGGCCGGGAGGAGCTAACCCACGTCTGAGGCTGGTGGCGGCAGGGAGGAGACACCCCACGTCTGAGGTCTGGGGTGGCCGGGAGAAGCCACCTCGCCCCCGAGGACATGAGCGGCAGCTGAGACGAGCCACCCATGCCCGAGGCCAGGGCTGGCAGCCGGGAGGAGCAACCCGAGGAGTGGTGGCTAGGCAGGCACAGGAGGGCCTAGAGGAGCTACCCTACGTTGAAGGTCAGGAACTGTGGCGGTAAGGAGATACCCCTTGTCCAAGGCAAGGAGCAGTGGCTGTGCTTTGCTGGAACAGTCGTGAAGAGACACCCCACGCTCAAGGTAAGAGAAACCCAAGTAAGATGGTAGGTGTTGCAAGAGGGAATCAGAGGGCAGACACACTGAAACCATACTCACAGAAAACTAGTCAATCTAATCACACTAGGACCACACCCTTGTCTAACTCAATGAAACCAAGCCACACCTGCGGGGCAACCCAAGATGGGAGGGTCATGGTGGCGAGGTCTGACAGAATGTGGTCCACTGAAGAAGGGAATGGCAAGCCACTTCAGTATTCTTGCCTTGAGAACCCCATGAACAGTATGAAAAGGCAAAATGATAGGATAGCAAAAGAGAAACTCCCCAGGTNTTGTATTGCAAGGAGATCAAACCAGTCAATCCTAAAGGAAATCAACCCTGAATATTCATTGGAAGAACTGATACTGAAGATCCAATATTTTGGCCATCTGATGCAAAGTGTGGACTCATTGGAAAAGACCCCTTGGTTGGAAAGATTTAGGCTAGGAGGAAAAGGGGGCAACAGAGGATGAGATGGTTGGATGGCATCACTGACTCAATGGACATGAATTTGAGCAAACTCTGGGAAATGGTGAAGGACAGGGAAGCCTGGCATGCTGCAGTCCATGGGGTCACAAAGAGTTCGACATGACTGAGTGAAGAACAGGACATTTTAGTAAGAACGTTGGTGGACAGCCTTATAACTTTTAAGTGAAGAAGCACAAAATGTTTGTTAGAACCAGGCAGCCACTGTATTAAGACCAAAAGCTTGTAATCTAACAGAAGAAGCCAGTGACTTGCAAGCAGGGAAATAGAACTCTTGAAAGACAGTCTCAGCACTCAAGGGCTCTGATGTAACCTTTGAACAGTATTCTCAGTGTTTCACAGTATACATATTCTGTGGCATACTCAGTAGAGGCAAGAAGAAATTTATTTTTTAAGAAATAATTTCTGGGTATAATTTTTTTTCTCCCTACTTCATTCTAGAAAAATTAGGCAAAATGTCATAGAAAAAATATTATTTTATAATTTTAATAAAGACAGTAGTAATAGAGAATATAACTTATAAAACTGCTGAAAATATTTATAAGAAGATTCACCATAAGTTAGTGATTAGATTCAGGAATGGCTCTCTTAAAATGCTTGTGAGTTTCCCATTTTGATATATTCATTAGACAAGAACACTGTAGTCACTTTATAATTCTTGCACCCAAAGAAACCATAGATTTTCCTTAAAATACCTTTTAAAATAATGCATTTATACCAATTATCTGAATTTGTTATACCTACTATCTGTCACTTATCTCTTTTAAAAATAAATGAGTTAGTACATTAGACAGTAGTTTCAAATTAAAACTAGAAAGGCTGGTCCATCCCATAATTCCCCTAAGATCATGAAGTCAGCAAAACTGCTTTTGATATAGCATATTTCATCAAGTAATCATTAAGGCATATTCTCCCTAGGTATTTTTGAACACCCACTTATGTTGTTTTTAATGAAAAATTGCCCAGTATACTAAGTTGCTTATGAATGCTGTACCAGTATTTTCACTGTGTTCTGTAAGTTTTCTGATAACCTACTTCCTTCTAAAATAAGTGAGTGTTATATAAAATAAAGGGTAGACCCATTAGTTTTGAATAGATCACATTCTTTAAATAGAAAGTTCACAGATAATTTGGATAATATTCAATTTTAAGTAACAAGTAATTAAAAGCTAAATATTTAACTCTCAATGAGCTGTCAGTAATTCATATTTCTTTTCAAAATATTAAGTTAAAATGACTGCAAATACCACATTTTCCTCAATGAATCATGTTTGCTATGTTCAGAAATACATTTACCTTTTTAAAAAAAAAAGTTGTTCAATGGAAGTGATTTATTTGGATCAACCCCTACTCCCAAAATCATACTCTGAACCTTTATTTTTGCACCTACCATGAGCTAAAGATTGATCATTTCATTTCAATATAATAGGGCAAAGCTACTTATAAAACTCAGCTTTAAATTTCTTCACCTATATATGTTACATGCCCCTAGGGATGCTGTAAGAATTAATGAGTTTGAAAAGTACATTGACCTTTCTAATGAAACATGCTCTATAAAGTACAAAATGCTATTTTACTTTGCTCCAAATAAAATACACTGCAAATAAAAATATTAAAGATCAAATTAAGGCAAATTGACAATACAAATTATAAATAGAAATCACTGTCTCCAATAAAGTTTTGTTCTAGCTTAAGGAGTTTGTTCTTGTCCCAAATAGCTCTTATTAGCTTTGCTTCTATATCTAAGAAATTAGGTCATTTCTTAAGACTATTATACCAGTAGTGTTAGTGTCTTATGGCTGAATTAGATTATTCATTGTATTTTTCTCTAGCCAGTATATGAGACTCTAATACAACTAGTTTAAGTTTTTTAATGATAGGGTTTAGGCCAGCGCCTGGCATGTAATAACCTATGTCATAGATTATTTTGTTCAATTTGTCTATTTTATAATGGGAGAAACAAACTGCACAATAACTTGACAATAACACTAATGCTTTTGAAACTTCATCATCTCATCTTTTAATAGTTTGGAAAACTTCAATAATGTAAATCATAGATTAAAGAAATTTCTAAAAGTAATAGTTCGCTAATTCTTGTATCTAAATAAGCAATGATAGAAAGAGTCAAGCATTCAGGTAGAGAGGGTTGGGAAACAATCAGAAACTGTCTATCACAAAATTTCTTTGCAATATTTTTAAAACACTACATAATTTTCACTTATTCAATAATATACTAATGTGTAATTTGTTGTAAAGATAAATTTCCCTTAAATTTAAAAATGTGATAATTCAGGATGACATACATATTTCAAAGGGATGCTCATTCTCTTTATATCATCCCAAGTAAAGACTTTATTAATCAGTTACTGATTATCTATTTCTACCCATAAGAATATAAAGCTTGTTCAACACAGGGGCAGTATCTTTCTTGTTCTTTTCTGTATTCCCAGGGCTTAGAATTACACCTGGTATATTATATGCATTTGAATATATTCATTGAATTAAATAAGTCAAGGTAGATGAAATGGACCAATTCCTGTAAAAACAGTCTATTTTTTGTGAGAATTGTGCAATATCAACATTCACTGATGAATTCTACTAAACATTTAAAGAAATTATACCAATTTTCTACAATATTTTTCAGAGGAGAGAAGCAGAAGACATACTTCTGAACTCATTTTATGAGGCCTGAATTATACAAATTCCCAGCAATATATGAAAAGAATGGTACTCTAGGACCAAATAGGATTTATCCTAGGTATGTAGGCCTAGTTTGAAAATCAATTAATTAACCCATCATA
Source organism: Aepyceros melampus (assembly GCA_006408695.1). Classification (NCBI taxonomy): domain Eukaryota; kingdom Metazoa; phylum Chordata; class Mammalia; order Artiodactyla; family Bovidae; genus Aepyceros; species Aepyceros melampus. The sequence continues at coordinate 2,246 of SJXQ01007378.1, read as the reverse complement.
TTATGCTACAGAATCTTGAACATATTAATAGATACAGAGAAAACACTTGATAAACTACTACACCCACTCATGATTAAAAAAAGAAACTCTCAGCATACCAGGAAGATGAGAGCATCCTCAATTTTGATTTTAAGAATTGATTAAAAACTACAGTAAACATTATACTTAATGGTAAGAAAACTTGAAACTTTCTCACTAAGGTTGGGAACTAGATAAGTATGCAACCTTTCACTGTTGCTTTTCAATATAATACTGGAAGTTCAACCTAATGCAATGACAAGAAATTGGGGGGAGGGAACAATTAAGATTGGAAAGTAAGAAATAAAACTGTCTTTGTTCACAGATGTTTTTTCAATGTACATAGAAAATACAAAATAATTGACAACAATAACCAAAAAAAAACCACACCTGAAACTACTAAGTGGCTACAGCAACATTGCGAGATACAAGAGTAATGTACAAATGCCAGCTGCTTTCCTATGTATCTGTAATGGACAAGAGGAATTTGAAATTAAGAGTACAATATCAATTACGTTAGCATCCCCAAATGAAATTGTTAGTTACAAATCTAAAAAAAAAAATGTCCAAAATCTCTAAGGGAAAACAACAAAAAATACTTTGATGAAGAAATTAAAGAAAAACTAAACAGAGAAATTTCATGTTCATGAATAGAAAGACTCAATATTGTCAAGATGTGTGTTTCCCAACCTCACCTATAGACTGCAGTCAAAATCTCAGCAAGTTATTTTATGGCTATCAACAATTTGACACTGAAGTTAATATGGAGAGGTAAAATATCTAGAATAGCCAACTTAATATTTAAAGAACAAAGAGGAACAACACTAGCCAAATCCAAGACTTACTGCTGCTGCTACGTCGCTTCAGTCATGTCTGAATCTGTGTGACCCCATAGAGGGCAGCCCAGCAGGCTCCCCCGTCCCTGGGATTCTCCAGGCAAGAACACTGGAGTGGGTTGCCATTTCCTTCTCCAATGCCGTAAAGTGAAAAGTGAAAGGAAGTTGCTCAGTCGTGTCTGACTCTTAGCGATCCCATGGACTGCAGCCTACCAGGCTCCTCCGTCCATGGGATTTTCCAGGCAAGAGTACTGGAGTGGGGTGCCATTGCCTTCTCTGCAAGACTTACTACAAAGCTACAGTTATCAAGATAGTGTGGTATCAGCAAGAGAATATCCAATTAAACCTAATGGGACAGAACAGATAGTCCAGAAGTAAACCAATGTAAATGTAGTGAACTGATCTTTGACAAGGGGGCGAATATAATACAATGAAGCAAAGACAGTCTTTTCAACAAATGGTGCTAGAACAAGTGGACATCAACATACAAGAAGATCTTACACCCTTCATGTTAATTAACTGAAAGTGAATCATAGACTTAAACGTAAAACCCAAAACTATAAAACCTGCTAGAAGATAACACAGGAGAATACCTAGATGACCTTGGGTATGGCAATGATGTAATAGTCCAGAAGTAAACCAATGTAAATGTAGTGAACTGATCTTTGACAAGGGGGCGAATATAATACAATGAAGCAAAGACAGTCTTTTCAACAAATGGTGCTAGAACAAGTGGACATCAACATACAAGAAGATCTTACACCCTTCATGTTAATTAACTGAAAGTGAATCATAGACTTAAACGTAAAACCCAAAACTATAAAACCTGCTAGAAGATAACACAGGAGAATACCTAGATGACCTTGGGTATGGCAATGATGTTTTTTAGTTTCAGTACCAGCAATAAAACCTATGAAAGAAACAACTGATAGACTGGACTTCACTGCAGTTAAAAACTTCTTTTCTACAAAAGTAAATGCCAAGTGAATGAGAAGGCAAGCCAAAGACTGGGAGAACATGCTTGCAAAAGACACAGATGATAAAAGACTTACGGAAAATATACAAAACTTTACTGAAAATATATATCTCAACAATAAGAAAACAAATATCCTATTAAAGAGTGAGCCAAAGATTTAACAGATACCTCATGAAAAAAGATATAACAAGCAAACCTTTGAAAAGATATTTGACATCCTACGTCATTAAGGAATTGTGAATTAAAGTAAAATGAGGATACCACTACACACCTATTTAGTTCAGTTCAGTCGCTCAGTCGTGTCCGACTCTTTGCGACCCCATGAATTGCAGCACGCCAGGCCTCCCTGTCCATCACCAACTCCCGGAGTTCACTCAGACTCATGTCCATCGAGCCAGTGATGCCATCCAGCCATC
>SJXQ01007377.1:21775-41015 GCA_006408695.1 Aepyceros melampus | reverse complement strand
TGTGTAGCAAAACGAATACAGTATTGTAAAGCAAAACAAACTAAAAAAATAAAAATTAATTTAAAAAAAAGAGAGAGAGTTGACTTCATATTCAAGACCATGTATGACCATATATTTAAATTCAGAATATCAAAAAAAATGGGAAAAAATCCAACTTGTAAAAATCATGCATTTTGAAAATGATATATACATGAAAATACCACATTTTGAAAAAATATATACACAAAGAGAGGAAAAATGGGGAAGCACTCAGGCTTTAAGATACCTTGATGAGCCATTAAAGGACACTGCCGTTTGTCTGTATCCCAGAGGCTGTTATATCTAGGAGCAGTGCCCCAAAGCAAGACTGGGAGCACTAAAAGGAATGGTCAGAAGATTGGGGATTATCTTACATTTGTAAATGAAAAGTGCCAGTGTGAGTCCAGGAATATCTCAGGCAGAATGATTTTAGGAAAGAGGACATAAAGTTGATGTAGAAATTACCTAGGTAGCTTTTTGGAACTCTCCATTTGATAAGCAGTGATTTAAAAACAAATTTCTGAGCCACCAGGGAAGCCCCTTGGAAATGGGAGAAAGCCGATAAAAGAGGGAAGAGAAGAGAAACAAGAATGAAAGAGGCAATGACTTAATTTGGCAATAGGTCACAGTCTAGTAGAAAGTTGCACAGGGAGAAATTAATGATACAGGAGTGGTCAAGAATTTTTAGCATTATGGTGGTTGGTTCCCAGGGATTCTCACATTCTGGTACTCACCTATTTGTCTAAATTATCTTTCTGAGTAAATAATGGACCTCAGTTCAGATCAGTCACTCAGTTGTGTCCAACTCTTTGCCACCCCGTGGACTGCAGAACGCCAGGTTTCCCTGTCCATCACCAACTCCCGGAGCTTGCTCAAACTCATGTCCATTGAGTCAGTGATGCCATCCAACCATCTCATCCTCTGTCATCCTCTTCTCTTCCTGCCTTCAATCTTGCCAAGCATCGGGGTATCTTCCAACAAGTTGCCTCTTCTCATCAGATGGCATCATATTGGAGCTTCAGCATCAGTTCTTCCAATAAATATTCAGGGTTGATTTCCTTTAAGATTGACTGGTTGGATCTCCACACTGTCCAAGGGACTCTTAAGAGTCTTCTCCAACACCACAGTTCAAATGCATCAACTCTTCATCACTCAGCTTCCCTTATGGTCCAACTCTCACATCTATACATGACTACTGGAAAAACCATAGCTTTGACTAGATGGATCTTTGTTAGCAAAGTAATGTCTCTGCTTTATAATAGGTTGTCTGGGTTTGTCATATCTTTTCTTCCAAGAAGCACGCTTCTATTAATTTCATGGCTGCAGTCACCATCTGCAGTGATTTTGGGACCTAAGAAAATAAAATCTGCCACTGGACCTACGGACTTGCTTTTAACAAATAATATTACAAAACTGATTAGATGTCAGTTCTAAGATTAGATACAAAAAAACACATAATTTCAGTTCCTGTCTCTCCCCCTCACCCTTATACACCTCACCCTGCCAGAAGGTGGGGGGAAGCTGGAGGTGGGAGGACAAACTGCCATGTTGTTAGTAACTCCATGCAGAGGTCTTCATGGCAAACAACTGAGATTTCCCAACAAAGAGCCAGACCTGAGGCCTGCTAACAGCCATGTGAATGACCTGGAAGGCTCCCCTACTGGGATAACTGTAGCCCCAGCCCATCCCTTGCATTGCAAACGTGTGAGATATTCTGAGTCAAAAGCACACAGCTAAGCTGTACATAGATTCTTGACCTCAGAAACTATGAGACAATAAATGTGTGCTGCTTGAAGCTACTAGGTTCTGAGATAATTTGGTATACAGTCATAGGTAACTAATATAGACATGATTATCTAATATGCTATATTTGAAGTGCTTACTTCAAGTATCAAGTAAGAAACAAAAAAGTAGTATAGAATCCTTAAGAATCAGTATCAGAAGTCATGATATTAACAATAAACAGATGTACACATATTTATGGGCTTCCCTGGTAACTCAGATTGTCAAGATTCTTCCTGTATTGAGGAGACCCTGGTTCGAGCCCTGGGTCAGGAAGATTCCCTGGAGAAAGGAATGGCTACCCACTTTAGTATGCTTGCCTGGAAAATTTCAAGGACAGAGGAGCCTGGAGGGCTACAGTCCATGAGGTTCCAAAGAGTTGGATATGACTGACTGACTAACACTTTCACTTTCTTTCACACATATTTATGAAAAGTAAAATTAATTCAGAAAGGTAAAGTCTCTGATAAGCCTTTCTAATTCTCAGCTAAAGTCACCTTTCTTCATCTTCTGTTCATTCCCATCTCGTATGTGTGTCCACTCCCATTTCCCACAGTGTAGACCACCTGCCTATGTGGGCACACACACTGGAGAAGCAGGTTTACCATTGCTCATGGATAAAGATTAGGCACGTTATGAAGTACCTGAGGTGATCGGACATAATGAAGTGACTGAACTGAATTGAGGTGATTCACATCACAGTACAAATTCAGAAAAAAATTGCCATTTTTGGTAGTTTTCTGCAATCATCCTGACTCGTGAAAACTAATCTAAATAATCCATGCCACTCTTCCACCTATTTTTTTAATGTATATAATAAAATCACGTATTTGTCATCTGAAGAATTCAGTTACAGAAAAAATGACTACAGTTAATAAAGCTGATGAGAACTCTCCTTACAGTATATTCGACTTCTGATTTCTCAGTTTTGATGAAATAGCATTTCTGAGCCACAGCAGGAGCTTTCTTTTTATAAGATTCCAGCAAAATGTCAGCACCCCCTCATGAAGATAGATGTCAACATTATATCCAGAGCAGAGATACTGAAAACGACTGGGTTATTTATTTTAAGGCTTCAAAATATGAGGTAACATTCATTCCATGCATCTTAAGAATGGTTTTATTTATTCATATACTTGAACCTCTTTATAACACTGTCCTCAGATTCCTTGTTTCAAATCGCATTGCTTTATAACTTTTCTTTCTGACTTTTAAGTAGCTCATACAGAATCCACCACACACTCATTCTACACTCCATTTCATAAAAAGGTAAAAGTTTTTTTAATCCAGAAATATACTTTAAGATATATGCTTATTATCAAAGAATTTCTCCTCTTGTGGCAGTGTATACTCTGCACAAACTAAACCACATTACTCACACTGAGTCTATGCATCCATTTGGAATATACTTACGTAGAAGAATTTTTCCATCAAATAAAAAAGAGCCACAGATTTTGTTCTTAATGAAAGAATCCATTATACATTTAAGTAAATCTGACTCTGCTTAAATAGTCTCAATGCTTTTTAAAATTAAACTTGGCTTATTGTTTGTTTTCCAGGGTGATCATTAAAGGACAAAGCAAAATGTTAGAGCGAAGCATTATTGGCAAGCTTTGCTTGTTTGCATCTCTCTGTAAATGAGCAGCCAATGGAACTTCTGTGCTTATGACAGTGTTCCAAGCAAACCATCTCTCTCAGCCTAACATCGTTTCGACCATTAAAGTCTTACTGATCATCAGTTCATCCTGTTCTCTTCATGTCCATTGCCGCTGCCTTACTTCAGACTCTAATCACATTCTCCTTTCTCTTAAATTTTAATGTTTTATATTTTGAAATAATTTTAAACATACAGAAGACTCTCATAGCCCCTTAAATAAGAACAGCCAATTGTTAACATTTCACTACATTTGCCCCACTGTGCCCCGCTCCATATACATATATACACACGTTTATACACATAGACAAAGTGTATATATACATGTACATAAATATATGCAACCCGTGGAGTGTAGCCTGCCAGGATCCTCTGTCCATGGAATTCCCCAGGCAAGAATACTGGAGTGGGTTGCCATTCCCTTTTCCAGGGGATCTTCCTGACCCTAGGATCAAACCCAGGCCTCCCACATTGCAAGGCAGATTCTTTACCATCTGAGCCACCAGGGAAACCCCAAATATACACACATACATATCTAAGTCCTTTCCAGAAACCTTTTAAAATGTTTTTAATTAAAGGATAATTGCTTTACATTATTGTGTTGGTTTCTGCCATATAAGAGCGTGAATCAGCTTGTGTTTATACATGTATCCTCTCCCACTTGAACCTCCATGCCCCCACCTCTAGTTGTCACAAAGCACCTGGTTGAGCTCCCTGTTATACAGCAGCTTCCCACTACCTGTCTTACATATGGTAATGTATATGTTTCAATGCTATGACAGTAAGCTACAAATGTAATACCCCATTATCCTTAAACTAAAAGACACATCTATATAAACTACCATATAACCCTTCAAATCAGGTATTCAAAACTGTTAACACCACCACCCTCTCAGACCCCACTGTAAATTTGCTTACCATACCAGTGTTGTAGACCAAAGATGACTGCAATGACTTCACTCTTTCTCCCACTGATTTCTGTTGTCTAATTACCCCTCCCTTGAATCAGGGTTGACGCCAATAATTACTCACCAAGATTGTGCGTGGTGTCTTGAGCTGCCATAGAAAGAAGTCTGACATCCTGACACCACTATGCTGGAGTGTCTGCAGCTCAGCAGTTCCTTTGAAAGCCCCAGCTGAACCCAGTCTTTTGACCATCTCTGCCAAGGCCTTAGGAATGTAACTGAGGCCATTCTGGGCTCTTCATTCCTCCTACCTGCACCTGTTCAATACCACACTATAGAGAACAACTGTTCAGGTAAGCCTTGCCCAAATTCCTGACCTAAAATGCCATTAAATATAACACAATGACCATTGCTTCATGTCATTACATTATGGGGAACACTTTGGCCCAGAAACAGATAAAACATCTCCAATGTGTCTTTTCTTTCCAGTCTAAGACCCTAGAAATATACTTATACTTACTTAGTGTGTATTACAGACCCCTTCAATCTGGAACAATTTTTGAGTCCTTCTCAGTCTTTTATGTCCTCACAGTTATAAAGAGAACAGGCCTTACAGTCTGAAGGGTGGGTTTTGAGCTGGGCCCATCAATAGAGCCTTCAGGGGCCAGACTCAGACCATGCATTCTTGGCAGGAAAACCACAGAAATGACAGTGTTCTTTGTGGTGCATTACATCAGGAAATACACAATGTAACTTGTTCCAGCATGAGTGATATCAGTGCTGATGACCTGGCTTGTGGTGTCTAGAAGCTTTCTCCACCTTAAATTCACAACTTTTCTAATTGTAATTGAATAGTGTTTGGTGAAGAGGTGTTATACTAATAACCTGTTCCTCAAATTCTATCTACCAGCCTTAGCATCCCTGGACAGTTTCCAGCTTAATCAAACACATCTGATGACTGTTAAATGGTGAATCTCTATTTCCAACATTTTTTAGAGCTCTGAGGAATAATTTTCCATTTCTCTGCATTTACCTTCTTGCTTGCTTAATTAATATATATGAACATACTAATACATTAATAGTTTTGTTTTTAAAATCAATAATTAATGACTATCACTATTTTAATACTCAAGCCCTCCTCTATTCATCCATTGAGACTGCCTTCAAACTAGTTATTTTATTCTTTTGCAACATTTTATTTTACTTTTATGTACAAGCTGAACAAGACTTTGGACCTTGTCTGCCACAACCTGTCATCAGTCATTTCTTCTTTAAGGGAGGGTGATATTTAGAAAGCAAATCTTGGGCATGTGGGTCGCTCACTGCTCCTGAGACATCATTGTTTCTAAGCCTGCTAAGAACTAGGAAACATTTGTATTGCATCTAACATAATGCTACATATGTAATACATGCACATACTAGTTTACCCTGAGGTCCGATTATCTAACAACCAAGAGTTATTTCAAGTCTTCCTCATATCCATGATTATATTATATCCCCTCCATATCTGAGAAACAACTCAATATATTCATTCATTTCTTCAATTTACTTATTTGTCTACTTTAACCCATCTTCCAACATATAAGCCATCTCTCCCTGTCGCTACTTCCGCAGCAGTCCCTCATGGCCCTGTGTCCTCTTTTTCCAGGCCTGCCGTCGCATGCCACCATGGAGGAGCTCCTCAACTCAGGACAGATTCTTCCTCTGATCCACATCCCTCCCTCATTGTTCCATGTCTTTGACCGCTGTACTGACCATTCCAGGAAGGTTGCAAAGAGAGTAAAAAGTGGGGAAATGGGAAGCAAGTAGACACCTTTGTTCTTCTTTGTGACACAATAAGTTCAAAAAAAAAAAAAGTTTTGGCATATAATTGATTTACAATATTGTGTTAGCTTATGAAAACAAAAATGAACATAAACCAATGGAATCAAATGAAACTGAAAAGCTTTTACACAACAAAGGAAACCATGAACAAAAAGACAAGCATCAGAATAGGAGAAAATGTTTGCAAATGAAGTGACTGACAATAGATTAATCTCCAAAATATACAAACAGCTTAAGCAGCTCAATATTAGATAAGCAAACAGCTCAATCAAAACATGGGTGCAAGATCTAAATAGACATTTCTCCAAAGAAGACACAAAGATGGCCAAAACACAGGAAAAATGACCAACATCATTGATTATTAGAGAAATGAATATCTTCTTAACAGTTCTTCTTGCCCTGATCCATCCCCTATCTCATCTTTTCTATTCTACAAACTGTAGACAGATTATTCTTAGAAAGAATATAATGTATAGTGAAAAAATAGGAAATTGAAAATAATCCAATTATGTATTCTTATTCTTTCACTTACTTGTGTTACTATGGACTTTTGAGTTATCAGAGTCTCAGTTTAAAATAAGGAAATAGTGCCTATCTAGAAGATGTGTTCAGAGAAAGCAATGGCACCCCACTCCAGTACTCTTGCCTGGAAAATCCCATGGATGGAGGAGCCTGGTAGGCTGCAGTCCATGGGGTCGCTAAGAGTCAGACACGACTGAGCGACTTCACTTTCACTTTTCACTTGCATGCATTGGAGAAGGAAATGGCAACCCACTCCAGTGTTCTTGCCTGGAGAATCCCAGGGATGGGGGAGCCTGGTGGGCTGCCGTCTATGGGGTCACACAGAGTCAGACACGACTGAAGGACTTAAAAGCAGCAGCAGCAGCAGATGTGTTGCAGTTTCAGGATGAATATGCAGAGTGCCAAGTACATAATTGTTGCTGTTGTGGCAGTTGTTATGATGAAAAATTTAACATGATTCTGAAACTCCTGTTTAAAACATTTTAATGTAGAATCCAATAAAAATTTAAAGCCTTTCAATACACCTCATCACCTACAGTATAAAATCTAAACTCTTCTTTTATCTTAAGCGATTTTCCATGACCTGGCACCTCCAGCCTCACTTGTCAACTCCCTCCAATTGTCACTTACACCACAGTCTACCTAACAGTCTTGTGTTTCCTTGACTTTAGTGTTTTTCTCTTTGTATGCTTTGAACATACTATTACCTCAACTGAAATATATCTTTTCCCAAATATCCAACTATTGCTACATTTTTACTTATACTTTACTTACACTCATTTGAAGTTAAGTTCATCTCCCTCTGGAAACCTCCCTTGACCATATCCAAAATATAATAAATAAAATTAACTTTTCCATTAATTGGGCTAAGACTCAGTTGCCTTTATTATGTATAACATTTGTCACACATGTGGCAATTAATTATACACACATACATACACCTACATTACTAGATTGTGAACTCATTGAGGATAGTTCAGGTCACCAACAATAAATCTTTAGTAAATAATTAATAAAATAGCATAAAACTGTTATGATCATTCTAGAAGATCTCTACCCTATAAAGAAGAAAAATAAGGCTCAGTAGAGTCACTAATTTGTGTAAGTTTGCAGCGTCTAGTAGAACTGACATCAGAGCCTAAGCCATTAATATATCTGTAATGCAAAAGATACATAGGATCTTCATGATATAAACATGAATATTCATCATACATACATGAATATCAAGATAAATGTAAAGAAACTATCATTTTAAGATAGGCTTGTCACATTTATATCTCATTTTTACTCTGAGACAATGAAAGTGAAGTGAAAGTGAAAGTTGCTCAGTCGTGTCCAACTCTTTGTGACCCCACGGACTATACAGTCCATTGAATTCTCCAGAACAGAATACTGGAGCGGGTAGCTGCTCCATTCTCCAGGGAATCTTCCCAACCCAGGGATCGAACTCAGGTCTCCTGAATTGGAGGTGATTCTTTACCAGCTGAGCCACCAGCAAAGCTCAAGAATACTGGAATCAGTAACCTATCCCTTCTCCAGCGGATCTTCCTGACCCAGGAATCAAACGGGGGTCTCCTGCATTGTAGACAGATTCTTTACCAGCTGAGCTACCAGGAAAGCCCTTGACACAAGAAATCATAAAGTAGCTTAGCTAAACCATTAATATTTACTTTTATTACTTTTGACACAATGAATCATTAAAAGCTACTTTATAATATTGTATTATAATACAATACATAAGCTACTTTATAACATTGTATCCTTGCTAACCAAGTAGCTTACAGAGGATTTGAACGGACACTAGCTCCTCCCTGGAGCACACGCCCTAGATAAACAGCTTGAAGAGTCACAAATAAATGTAAGTTCATAATACAACTCCTCTAATGGCCCTTGTGACAAACAGTTTCCCCACTTTGCAAAGTCTTTCCTTATTGTGCTTCTTAGATAAAATACTCAAGAAGCCTATCAAGTTCCTACTCTTTTTGGTTTCAACTGATTTATCTGGACTTACTTTAAGAAGCCCAAAATTCTCCAGCTATGGACTTTATTCAAGGCCTATGCCCCATGTCCTGCAATTTCTCTGCTTGCATCCTGCCTTAACCTCCCCATGAGGCCCCTTAAGGTATGCCATGTACCTTCTCCAGGAAGTAATAAACTTCTCTATCTCAATTCCCTTGTAATCTGCTGTTAAACCAAGGCTCACCATATAGGACCTCAGGGTTCTATGCTAACAATGATAATTTAACAAGGTCACAAAGGTGGATCACATGCCAAGAAAATGAGCTAAACATCTTATATACATGAACTCATTTAATGAGTCACAGATAAGAGAAATGATGTCCAGAGAATCTGAATGCCATTTACACAGCCAGTGAATGGCAGAGCTGAAACTTTTCTGTTCTAATTTAAAGTTCATTTTACTGAACCACTTCACAATCCTAGAACTTTCAAAATATAAAATACAGGCACCCTTTGTATCCATGAAGACAACACAAACATAGATTTGGGTACCAAAAAATTAGACTGGAAGTAAATTTTAGAAAGAGGAATTAGTAACAGAATAAGGTGGGAGTTAGTAGTTTTTATTCTGAAGAAGATCAATATAGTAAATATTGTAGGGTTTGTGAGCCATAAAGTCCCTGTCACAACTATTCAGTTCTGTGGTCATAGCAATAAAGCAGCCAAAGGCAATACATAAATGAATGAGTGTGGCTGTATTTCAATAACATTTTATTTATAAAAGTAGGTAGTAGACCATAGGCTGTGGTCCCCTGGACTAAATAAAAAAAATATTTTTAATCAGAAAAAAATATTGAAAAACTATTGAGGCATTTTACTTCAAGACCTATATTTCAAAGGAGTAGGTAGTATAGAAATGCCATAATACAAGGAAAGAATACAAGTGCAAGGCAAATGTGAAAACTGTTGGTTTTACAGAAAATGCCAAGAACAAAAACAACCGTGAGGCAGGTAATGTATAAGATATTGCAGAGGCTTCCCTGCTGGCTCAGATGGTAAAGAATCTGCCTGCAACGCAGGAGACCTGAGTTCGACCCCTGGGTTAGGAAGATCCCCTCAAGAAGGGAATGCAACCCACTCCAGTATTTTGGCCTGGAGATTCCATGGACAGAGGCAATTGGTGGGCTACAATCCATGGAGCAGCAAAAGAGTCAGACACGACTGGGCGACTAATATGTATAAGCTTGATGGAAAGAGTTTCTCAGAAACATCTGATCACTAGTTTACAATCACTGGGAAATGAGAAGTAAATATTGTGTCTCTGCTGCTACGGCTGCTGCTGCTGTTGTTGCTAAGTTGCTTCAGTCGTGTCTGACTCTGTGTGACCCCATAAATGGCAGCCCACCAGGCTCCCCTGTCCCTGGGATTCTCCAGGCAAGAACACTGAGTGAGTTGCCATTTCCTTCTCCAACCGATGAAAGTGAAAATTGAAAGTGAAGTTGTTCAGTCATGTCCGACTCTTCGCGACCCCATGGACTGCAGCCCCCCAGGCTCCTCATCTGTGAGATTTTCCAGGCAAGAGTACTGGAGTGGGGTGCCATCACCTTCTCTGATTGTGTCTCTAGGTATATGTATTCATGTAGAATTATTTTACTGTGAAAGAATCATTTAGCATCTAAGACCTTTCTGAAAACTAGTCTCATAAATATTGTTATAAGGAAGAGTCAGTCAGTTCAGTAGCTCAGTCATGTCCAACTCTGTGACACTTTGGATTGCAGCAGGCCAAGCCTCCCTGTCCATCACCAACTCCCAGAGCTTACTCAAATTCATGTCCATCAAGTCTGTGATGCCATCCAACTAACTCATCCTCTGTCATCCCCTTCTCCTGCCTTCAATCTTTTTCAGCATCAGGGTCTTTTCCAAGGAGTCAGTTCTTCATATCAGGTGGCCAAAGTACTGGAGTTTCAGCTTCAGTATCAGTCCTTCCAATGAATATTCAGGAATTATTTCCTTTAGGATGGACTGGTTGGATTTCCTTGCAGTCCAAGGGACTTTCAAGAGTCTTCTCCAACACCACAGTTCAAAAGCATCAATTCTATGGTGCTCAGCTTTCTTTATAGTCCAACTCTCACATCCACACATGACTACTGGAAAAACCATAGCCTTGACTAGACAGACCTTTGTTGGCAAAGTGATGTCTCTACTTTTTAATATGCTGTCTAGGTTGGTCATAAGTAAGAGTAATTGACCTCAAATGTTAGTGGACATCAAAATCACTTGAAATGTTCATTAAACATGTTGACACAGTATCTCCAAGTCTTGGATAGAGCACCCCAAGTTATTTTCATGGGGATGATCCAGAACCATGCATGAGAAAGTCTTAACTAAAGCAAGGATGCCATGTATGGCATGTATTATACCAAAGAAGAGCTTTCGGGAAGCAGAAAGTAGATTCTACTGGCCACCAGGGATAGTAAACAATGAGCAATAGATTTGAAAATAACACTGGTTACCTTCTAAGATGGGATATGGTTCTCAAGAGAGAGAGTTTTTCTGGGAAGTTTTATGTTTAGGAATTCAAGATTAAGAAACTGCTCTCATCCAGATTGACGGTAAACCAGGTGCCTGATCATTTAGCAGTGGTATCGTATCTACTGGCCTTCTGAGTTTCTCAATGTTCATTTCCTACTGCGTCTATAATAAATTAAAACAAACTTAATGGTTTAAGTAGAAAATTCTCAAAGAGATGGGAATCCCAGACCACCTGACCTACCACTTGAGAAACTGTATGCAGGTCAGGAAGCAACAGTTAGAACTGGACTTGGAAAAACAAACTGGTTCCAAATATGAAAAGGAGTACATCAAGGCAGTATACTATCACCCTGCTTATTTAACTTATATGCAGAGTACATCATGAGAAACGCTGGGCTGGAAGAAGCACAAGCTGGAATCAAGATTGCTGGGAGAAATATCACTAACCTCAGATATGCAGATGACACCACCCTTATGGCAGAAAGTGAAGAGGAACTAAACAGCCTCTTAATAAAAGTGAAAGAGGAGAGTGAAAAAGTTGGCTTAAAGCTCAACATTCAGAAAACAAAGATCATGGCATCTGGTCCCATCACTTCCTGGCAAATAGATGGGGAAAGAGTAGCTGACTTTATTTTTTTGGCTCCAAAATCACTGCAGATGGTGACTGCAGCCATGAAATTAAAAGATGCTTACTCCTTGGAAGGAAAGTTATGACCAATCTAAATAGCATATTGAAAAGCAGAGACATTACTTTGCCAACAAAGGTCTGTCTAGTTAAGGCGATGGTTTTTCCAGTCGTCATGTATGGATGTGAGAATTGGACTGTGAAGAAAGCTGAGTGTCGAAGAACTGATGCTTTTCAACTGTGGTGTTGGAGAAGACTCTTGAAAGTCACTTGGACTGCAAGGAGAGCCAACCAGTGCATCCTAAAGGAGATCAGTTCTGGGTGTTTACTGGAAGGACTGATGGTGAAGTTTAAACTCCATTACTTTGGCCATCTGATGTGAAGAGCTGACTCATTGGAAAAGACCCTGATGCTGGGGAAGATTGAGGGCAGGAGAAGGGGATGCAGAAGATGAGATGGTTGGATGGCATCACTGACTCAATGGACATGGGTTTGGGTGGTCTCCGGGAGTTGGTGATGGACAGGGAGGCCTGGCATGCTGTGGTTCATGGGGTTGCAAAGAGACAGACACAACTGAGTAACTGAACTAATGGTTTAAAAATCAAAACAATTTATAGATTTGCAGATCTACAGTACAGTCTGAAAAGGGTTTTTTTGGACTACCACCAAGGTTTGGACAAGGCTGTGTTCCTTCTGAAGGCATTAAAGACAATCAATTTCCTTGCCTATTTTAGCTTCCAGAGGTCAGCTACAGTTCTGTAATCCCTTCAGCCATCTTCAAATCCAGTATCAGAGCATCTTCTCATCTCTGATTCTAACTCTTCTGCCTATTTCTTCCACTTTAAAGGGATATTGTAATTATATTAGGCCTAGTCAAATAATTCAGGATAATCTCATTTAAAAATCAACTGGTTGGCAAAACCAACATTATATTGTAAAGTAATTAACCTCCAATTAAAATAAATAAATTTATATTTTAAAAAATAAAAAATCCACAACCTTAAAAAAAAATTCCTTATCATTTTCTAGCTAATTTAGATGCAGTCCTACATCATAAATGGATACACTTTAATTGTGTGTACACATTTACCCATTTTATATTCCTAATTGAAAGTAACTTCAACATTTCCTTTTTTCTAATGCAACAACTTCTAATGCAATGACTTCTTTCTTCAAGTATTTCATTTTATATAAAAAGTCTTTCTTTAAAAGCAAAAAAAAAAAAATCAACTGGTGAGCCACCTTCCCTATTGCCATGTAACATATTTACAGGTTCTTGGTATTAAGACTCAGACACTTTGGAGAGGAAGGAGTACCCATAATTCTTTCTACCACACCCATAGGGAAGCTTTTTCTCCAACCACAAGAAAATAAGGAATAGGAAAAAAAAGATTCTATAAGAAACAGAGAGTAGACTTTTTTGAATGTTAAGGGTATTGAAGGTGCCATGTAAAGTAGCACCATAACAGAGTGTAAGTTGCAGCCTAGTACAATTCAGCAGTGGAAAAACCAGAAAGAAGGAAGCAATACAACACATGAAGTTACAGAGGGAAATAATATGGTCACAGAGCATGAAATGAAAGACCTGTTGTCAGAAAGGGAAATGAAAGTGTGTTATGGTCTGAAGGTTTGTGCCCTGCTCCCCATCATTCATGCACTGAAGCCCTAATCCCCAGTGTGCTGTATTTGGAGATAATACTCTAAAGAAATAATTAAGGTTAAATGAGATCATAAAGGTGGGGCCCTGATGCAATAGGATTAGTGTCTTTTTGAGAAGAGACACCAGAGAGAGAGCTTTCTCTACCTCCCCATGTAAACAAACCAAGAAATAGCCATGTGAGGACACAGAAGGAAGCTGACCTCCTGCAAGTCAGAAAGAGATTCTTCACCAGAAACCAAAGGTGCCAGAACCTATTTTGAAATTCAAGTCTCCAAAACTGTGAAAAAAGAAGCATCTGTGTCCCCCGACAACCAATCCAGCCTTTGGTACATTATAACAACTTGAGCAGTCTAATATAGGAGGAGAAAAGGACAAAAGTCAAGGCAAATAACTATGAGCCCAATCAAGAATACAGATTCATGTGGATAATTTATAGATCTCAAAGTCTGGAAAATGTATTCCTACGATTAAGTTACTAAGTCAAACCTAATGCCAGGTCAATTGTCAATTTATTCTTTTTTAAATAAATGTTTAGAAATATCCCCTGGAAAATATTTTATAATAATATTGTGTTTTTTTTTTCATTCTTTTAATAAAACTCATTTAGGATAAAACCAGATATTTTGGAATATTTATTGTGTATTTATCCTTATAGGTTACTAATGTATAAAATATATAAATGTGGATAGATCTATATATTTAGATGCATCACTTTATAGTTAATTGGCATGCATTTTTATTCAATAAGAGAAAAATTATTCCAAATTGCAAATTAAGAATTGAAGCCTCACTGAAAAATAAAAATTCCATTTGCCTCCACAGGTCACTGTTTTGTATTCACAAGTCAATCATTCTCTTTGCTTGAGTAAATTTGTTTTCAAAACTAAGTATTTAATATGCATTACACCTTTCACTATATGTAAGGTCAAATAATCATAGAACTTTAGAATCTGAACACAAGATATTGCATTTTCCAAATCCTTCAATTTATTACTAAAGAAATAAGCATTCATAAAACAGACAAAAATATTCTTGTAACCTATAACCCTCTGGTTTTCCCCTTGCCTATAATTTTGTTTCATGCTAGAAAGTATAGCAGCTACATCAAAAACAGGATGGTTTGGGTAGGCAATTGCTTAGAAAGGGTTTATGGGAAATGGGCTAATTGGAATCCTGTTTGAACTTGAACAAATACCACTTTGCAAGTATCACTGAATCTAGTAAGCTGAGCTTGAACATGTCAGAACTACATAAAATATGTGGAATAGAAGTCTATGAACATCGGCCATCTGTTGGCTTTTACACAGTGTCTAGCAACTTTTGCTAAGAAGTCACAGTCATAGTGAATGGGATATGCTGAGCTCAAGGGAAACATTGATTAAAGTAACATTAATCTATACTAGTCTACTTAGAGATTCAAACACATCTGAAACAATGAAATAAAAACTTCTCATATTTTTATTTATATGTAAGAAAATCCAGCATAGTAGAAGAGCTTACTGCTGAGACATTCCCTGCTTACAGTCGACCTCAAGAGAAGATTCTAAAATGCTATGTTTGAGGTAAATTGGGCAATACTATTCTTATTATTAACTTATTCACTTTGGGCACTAAGAGTTTTGATTAAGAGTGACACATACTCCTTTAGAATGTTCAAGATTTGGACAGAATGAGAATCATGCCAGTAATTGAGACTGATTGTACAAGTTAATGCCAACTGCAGCCTTTTTATTATACACAATGCTAAGTGTAGGAGAGAGGAGGAGGGGAAAGCTAACAACTGATTTTCTTTCTCTCCTTGACAAACAAAAGAAAATCCCTAAACGCAGCCACTCACATAGTCCTGGATTGTAACATGCATAGTAACTGAACTTTGTACTCTCTAAATTTCAAAGCTACAGATTTAGATTTGACTACCAATAAAAACCACACAAACCCTGAAATTTGCTTCTTTATCAATTGATTTAACAAGCCACATTAGTCAAACCATCTGCCAATATGGATGGCTCCCAATCTACACTATTAGAGCTCTGCCAAACTTGTTTCTCATTTGCTTCTCCTCTTGATTCTTACTACATTTTAATGAGGTTAAAGGTAGAAAAATAATCATTTACATTTATACAACCAGCTCATTCTTATCATTCAAAAGAATAAGTCAATAGAGAAATCTTAGTGAAAACACTAATGAGTAACAGGAGTCAATCCTAAATTGAAAAATAAGATGCAGAATTGAGGAAAAAAATTAGATTTCATTAATATCTTAATGTAAACTCATGAGTAAATTTTAACTATTAGCTTTTTCAGTGTTCTAATGACATGAATATTTAAGAATGTAAATAATAAACATGATATATAATAATTGAAAATAAGGTAGTTAGCAGTTCTCCAGCCAGAAGTGATCAGATAAAATAAAAAAGAGAAATCATAGATATACATCAAATAAACCTGCTCATTGCATTACAAAAATTTCAAAGGATATGTACATGCCTTGTAACTTCTGTAACATTAACCTGAGAACATTCATGAGGAAGATTGTGTAAGCAATCATGCCTGCATCAGTTATCACCAGCTTGATATCCAGATATTGAGGATGGAAAAACCACATCAATACTAACCTAGTCCCCTGAGACAAAAGAAAGGGTATTAGCATAGACTATCCTCTTAGGCTTCTTCCATTTTGAAATTACTACAGCACCACCTGAGAACTTTACATACAAAAGCCCAAGAATTTGGCTATCTTATTTTGTGTTTCATCAGGATGCCAAGTCATTGTTCCTTTGTTTTCTTAGAATTTTTTTTAAAAATCACTAACAAACATTATTTATAAAAACACACCAACTACAATAATAGTCAGATAAGCTCTAACTTGTAAGGACACAGAGTTTCACTCTACTGGGTACAGAGAATGGGAAGAATACTAAAGACACTAAGTCCTGAAGGATTTCATGAGAAGAACAAGGCACAGCTGTGGAGGGAGACATTTTAGCAGTGTGCAGAAACTCAGGGAAAACTCCACAGGGGCTACAAGGTGGAAGAGTATGCAGTTGTTTAAAGAACAAGAAGGACTAGGGTAAATTAAGAAGTGAAATTTAAGAGTGAAATCCCTGCAGGAAGATGGTGTAGAATGTTTTAGAAATGTGTCTGGAAGAGAACAGAAACCCAGCCTCTCTAGAGAAGAAAATAGTAGAGAATTAGGTGAAAGGCAGAGTAGAGGGAGACAAAGTTCATGTTCAGTATTTAGAGGTTTGTTTTTAACCCACATTTCCAAACCTTAGTTTCAGTATCAACAAGCAAATAATCTAAATTCCTAGACATGGATGTGAGGGTGGGGAAATAATCTGAACAACTGCAACAAAACCTAAGAGACAGTCAAGAAGTGGGTTCACTCCAGGAAATTTTTATCACCTTTCCTAGCTTATAGGTCAACAGTAGGAAACGTTTCTAGGCATTCGGAACAACGGCAGGATTTTAAGCACAGTGACAATTTAAATGATGCATTAAAATTCTTATTCATATATGTTATATCACTTAATCTCTCAGGAAAGAATGTTATAGGCAAAGCAGTGTTATGGAAAATTTATCTGGGTAGAACTTAAAAAATCTATTAGAAAAAGTAGGAGATACATTAGAAGGCTATTACTTAGAACAACAACAACAAAAAGAAAATCACTAAGAAGATTGTGAAGGAAGAAACCTAGTACACTTCAGAGAAATTAAGAAATTTAAAGTTACCTTCAGAACCAGAGCATAAATTCAGCCAAATTGAGGAGCATGGTGGACTTAACGTTGACTTCTTGAGGAGGGGATTAGTACACACCTCTTGCTTAGCTTTCCACTGATCCAGAAGATAAAAATACAAAGAAATTCCAAATCATTAGGCTCAGAAACAGGTACTTCAGGTCTGAAGAAGAGAAAGCAGACACTATAAGCCAAACAAGGTATTAAGTCAATGCTTCTCAAAACTACTCTGTCAGCATGACCTGAGAACTGTTAGCTATTGAGATCACTGAGTTCTCTGCCTCGTCTACTAAACTACTTACTCCTGAGGTAGAGACTGAGTCTGTGGTTTAACAAGCTCTCCAGGTGAGTCTGATCTACGCCCAAGTTTAAGAGCCAGTGGTATAGCTAATGTTATCAGGAACAAAATTACTGAATTCAGCTCAAGACCTGAGAGAGCAGCTTCTTGACAAAACAAATCTAGTTAAAAATCTTATTGGGAAAAAAAAAAAAAATCTTATTGGTTCATTCCAGGGGGTAATTAAGTACTTCAGCTGCACATGTGCAAATCACGCAATCTTGTTAGAAATGATGTCCCTGAAAATGCACAGAAGCATAAATTGAACACAAAAATCAAAGTCACTAGTATTTTATAAGACCAAATCAATTTGATTTTTCATTTAGCTCTCTTTGGAATTGCCCAATGCTAGCTCCACCTCCTAAGCACACAATCTGCTCTATTAAAAACCCAGGGAAAGGAAGGTATTTGATAAAGTTTTGTTCTATCATAACATGTAGTAATATGTTCCTGAAGATTCATATTCAACTGAAGAATATATTCTATAATAGTTCATTTAATAATATATTTTATTACTATTATATTCAGAATTGCTCCTCTCCAGTTTTTTTTTTTTTCAGCACATGCCTGGCAAACTATTTCTAAACTACTTAGACAAATGCAGTAGAAATAAAAATTTTAAAAGCCCATCTCATAGTACCTATGAATCTTTACTATGAGATGATCAATGTTATATTCTTAACTAAATATATAATTTTATTTTGAAGTGCCAATTGTTCTAGTTTCCCCATAGAACAGCCTTTCCAAAAGGGAAAAAAAAGGAGCGAGAGAAGCTAAAGTCATTAAAGCTTTGATCTCTTACTTATTTTACTCAAAGTCAGGCTAGTTATAAAAGTTCTAACATGCCACATTATGTTTTATTTCTGCATTATTACTTTACTTTTATATAGAACTTAGGAATCATATCAAAGGAAATATTTTAAATCATTCCAGACTCTAGGTTAGTATGAGGCAGCTTGTATTTATTTATGAAATTTCCCATCCTATAACTATCCAAGTTTCATTAAATTTGGTGATCTGAAAAAGAAGGCTCAGTTACCAAATACACCCAAATTGTAAAAGTTTATATTAAAATATTTAGCCTTCTGCTCTGAGGTAATTGTTTGGTTTATGGAAATCCTCATAAAATTAGTCAAAGAAAACTTGTCCTTAAATATTGTGTTTTCAAACTCTTTTGTTGGCAGCAGAGATGCTCAGAAATCCCTTCATGAGAATCATCCTTTTATTGGGAAGTAAATTCCTCCTGTTGTCAATTCAAAGCTTTGCTATATCTTGAGATTATCTTTTACCTTCTACAAAAAAAGATGGAAAACATTTATTACCATTACAATTGTTTTCTCATATAGCCATCAAAACTTAAGACTTCAAAATGTGTTTTTGTTGTTTAGTCACTAGTCATGTCCAACTCTCTGCGACCCTGCAGATGGCAGCACATCAGAATCCTCTGTCTTCCACTATCTCCTGGAGTTTGCTCAAATTCATGTCCATTGAGTCAGTGATGCTATCTAACCAAAACGTGTAGATGGCACTAAAATGATATTTGTGCTTTCCTGATGGGATAGGGTTATTAAAATGGCTTACATATAGAGAACATTATTATAGTCATTCAATTTTATTATGTTTGTTATAATATATTATATTATATATTATATATATTATATATACATATTATATTATATTATAT
>SJXQ01007377.1:838-21745 GCA_006408695.1 Aepyceros melampus | reverse complement strand
CGTGAGTCTGAGTGAACTCCGGGAGTTGGTGATGGACAGGGAGGCCTGGCGTGCTGCGATTCATGGGGTTGCAAAGAGTCGGACACAACTCAG
This sequence comes from Aepyceros melampus, assembly GCA_006408695.1. NCBI lineage: Eukaryota > Metazoa > Chordata > Mammalia > Artiodactyla > Bovidae > Aepyceros > Aepyceros melampus. The sequence continues at coordinate 21,652 of SJXQ01007377.1, read as the reverse complement.
CGACTGAACTGAACTAAACTGATATATATATAATTAATATATATTATATATATTATAATATATAATATTGTATTATAATATTATAAGTTTGTTATAAACAGTGGAAAGGAGAAATGAGATTTTAGAACTCCATATTTCTGTAGTACATAGCCATATTGAGCAGCTGAACCTTGCTATTATATAAGTGATGTAGATGCCTAAGGAACAGCCATATTTTCATTTAAAATCATGTCAAATTTAAAATTGTTACATCAGTATAGTTCTCTCAGACTTATACTTACCAAATTTATTGTTTCCCCCATTCTAATTCTAGAGGGAAAGTTAGAAGTCTTAAAAAAGCATTGTTTCCAACATTTAAAATTTAGTATCTTTTTATCCTCCTTCCTTTCCAACAAAAGAAGAGGAGAGGTCAAATAACTGAGTTTTCCAAATTAGAAACACACACATGCATATATGTAGGAGCCAGGACATATATCACTTCAGACATTCAAGTAAGCAAGGATACCAGGCAATATTCAATGGCATTATGTTAAGTAATAAATGAGTGAGAGATAGTCTCTGAATCTGGATGGCAAGACTAAGTATTATCAAATTCTCCCCATTAAATTTTATATATTTTACAAATCCACCTAATTACAATTAAAATCCAAGGAGATTCTCTTATAGAACTCAGTAAGATGATGTTTGTACATAGCTGTACTAGATAATGTGGGACAATACACCAGATACGGGAAAAAGACAACAACCCTATTTAAAACTGAGAAAATTAAACAGAGATCAATTAGCAGAAAAAGAAATAAACAGATCCTTTGACTTGTCAGTGATCAGAGAATTGTACATTAAAATAATAATGGAATATCATTTTTCCATCCAACTGTTCAAAAGAAATTTATAAAAAATCCCCAATACCTGATCTTAATAGAGGTATGGTGAAATAAGGTAATGTTCCGCAGTAGTACCTATCAAACTCTAAAATATTTACAGGTTTTGATAAAGCAAATTCTTACTAAGAATCCAACCTTCAGAAATATTTAAACAGAAAGCAGAATATAAGAGTATTTCAAGACAACATTTTCACAGCAAAGCATCGGAATTGTAAAATTCCATGTTTGACATGGGATGAGAATGTGCTAATATATACATTGTTTGTATTACATTTTCAAAAAGAAATACTATGTGCATATATGTAATGATATGCAGGCTATTAAAAATTTTATAAATGCAATGGAAAAAATCTGAAAGGATAACAATAATGAAATCACAATAATAATAATACAAAAAATACTGAATAATCACTGTATGCCAGGTACTGTGTTATGTATTTTTATAAACTATCTTGGTTAGTCCTCTTATCAACCATGTAACTATGTAGTACTATTTCACAAATTTGAAACCTGAAGATAAACATCAAAGTTTCAATAAAGTACATGGTGGAGTGGAAATAGGGATGAGGGTGACTACTCAATTGAACATAGATTTATAGTTTGCACTATTATGTAATGTCATTGGAATTTTAAAGAAACCATGCATATGTTAGTTTACTAATTAAAAATAAAATAATAGTTATACTACAACCAAGAACATGTTAAATACTATAAGCCATAACATGATAATAAGGTTTCACAGAGAGACAAAGTTCTGATTGAATAAGAAATATCATTTATGAAGGAAGCAACATTTGAGACAGGCCATGAAAGATGGGTAATTTCAAAAGGTGGAGAGTACTTCCACAGAACCTCTAAAGGAATGACAGAAGGGCAAAAATGTAAGTACAAAATGAATCCAGGAAATAGCGAACTGCTTTGGGTTCTGAAAAAGTATTTAACAGAATATCGAGAGAGAAGAGTTATAGGAGGGCTTGTGTGGGTGTGTTAGTCGCTCAGTCGTGTCCAACTCTTTGCGACCCCACAGACTGTAACCCGCCAGATTTCTCTGTCCGTGGAATTCTCTAGGCAAGAATACTGGAGTGGATTACCATTCACTTCTCCAGAGATAGGAGGGCTTAAATGAATCTTACATCTCTGAGAAACAATGAAGCAGAATAGGAGATACAGCTGAAGAGCCAAGAGGGTTTAAAGCATTTGCTTTACTTAAGAAATGACTAGAAAGTCAACCCTTTGGATTAAACTAACACAGAGATTCTTCAGGCAATTCCCAAACTATGGGCCACAGATACTTGGAATTAGGCAAGCTTTATGCAGGAGGTTCTCAAATCCGCATACTTACTAAATTTTTAAAAAATGTCTACAGTATAAGGTCTTGAATTTTCAAAGTGGGCCTGCTTCCAGGCTGGCTGCCACAATAGAAAAGGTGATGGGGTCAGTTTCTTCTTCTTCTTTTTTTTTTTTCCAACTGAAGCTCTCATTTCTGCTTTCCCACATCATGGGCTATTTCTAGGTCCTCAGGATTGAAACGGGAAGAAAAAGAGGCAAAGGACAAGAAAACTTCCCTTGACTGACACAGATATAATTTGGTGTTAGTTTCCCTTAGGCTGGCCAGTTCAAACAAAAACAAACAAACAACAACAACAAAAAAATAACCATTCTTTTTACAGGAGATTATTTACAGTTCTTCAGGGTACTTCCATTGCTGGGGACTCACTAGCAGTATCCTTAGCCAAGGCTCCTCATGCTGTGGGCGAATGCTCTTTGTTCATAAAACTCTAAGAAAAGATTTTCTTGGGGAGGTACCTTATTCCTCTTGAACAACAGCTTACATTTTTTCCTGGAAAATGGATCATCCTTGGCCTGAAATAGCTCTGGGCACACAAAGTATTTCAAAAGCTACCATGTCTCATTCTATTATATGGGTTGCTCTCTGGCTACCATCTCTTGCCTCTTGGCTTTCTCAGGTGTGGATATAAAACTATCTTCATTCAGCCAACTGGAGACATAGGTGAAGTTCTTCACTTTATCTCCTTGAAGACCCTCTAGGCTCATGTAAGGAGGAAATTACCTCTTCAAGGTAGAAGAAGGGGTCAACAGCATACTAGCATTCTTTCCATAGAACCATTCCCTTGACACACACAAACACATGAATTTGGATAGTTCTATGCCAGCTCTTTAATCTACTTGAACTAGGTGAGGAGCTGAGGATTACAAAGATATATTGGACCATCTCTCCATCCCCCTTTGCAAGTCCTGATGAGATTCCATCGTTGCATGGGAATAAAGAGACATTTAGCAGAAAAAGTCTTGGAACTTCTAGAAACTAATGTTGAGTCCTATTTTAACATCCAGTTACAGACCTAAGTAATCTAGAAGTCTGAAATTAAACCTGGAAAAATTAAAATTGCACTCTCCGTGTTGTTTCTTATCTCCTCCATATCTCTGCACATGTTGTTCTTTCTACATAAGTTAATGAGCCTTAACAAATGTATACTCTGTGTAACTACCATGCCAATCAAAATACACAACATTCACTTTGCACTAGAAAATTCTCTCCTGCTCCTTAGCAATGATTTTTCCACCCTAACGCCACCTTGGGTTACCACTATTTTGAATTCTATCTTTATAGGTTAGTTTTGCCTGTTTCTGAACTTCATATAAATAAACTCATACAGCAAGGGTTGGCAAACTCTAGCTTCATGGGCCAAACCAACCTTGACACCTATTTTTGAAAGTAAAGTCTTAGAACATAGCCCCATTTTCACCTTGTTTATTACTGATTTCATGCTATCATGGCAGAGCAGAGTAGTTGTGACAGAGACTATATGGCTCAGAAAACCTAAAGGATTAAATTAAAAACTCTACAGAAAGTTTGCCAACCCTCATCATACAACATTAACTCTTTGTGTCTGGCTTCTTCCCCTAAGCTTTTTTAAAAGACTCATCCATGTTGTACATATCTCTATTTTTTTTTCAATTAAGCATCCCTTCTTATTGCTGAGTAGTATTCCACTGTGTGAATATAATAATTTGTTTATCAAATCCTTTGTGGATTAAAATTTGTAAAAGTCTTGGCTATTAACAATAATTGATCTAATATAACATATATATTACAAATAATACAAAGAGTGCCATAATATAAACAGAATGGCTTTTTTAAAGTGTTGATATTGTTGCTCAGTCATTTAGTCATGTACGACTCTGAGACCTCATGGTCTGCAGCATGCCAGGCTTCCCTTCCTTCACCATCTCCCAGAATTTGCTCAAACTCATGTCCATTGAATTGATGATGCCATCCAGCCGTCTCATCTTCTGACATTCCCTTCTCCTCCTGCCCTCAATCTTTCCCAGCATCAGGGTCTCTTCCAATGAGTCATCTCTTTGCATCAAGTGGCCAAAGTACTGAAGCTTCAGCTTTAGCATCAGTCCTTCCAATGACTATTCAAAGAATAAATGCACTTAATTTTGCCAAACCCCAATTTATCACTTTTTAATGTTTACTGCTTTATATGATCAAAGGAATCTGCCTACTCCAAGGTTATAAAGAATCTCTACTATTTTATACAAATATATTTATTTTGGTTTTACATTTATGTCTATAGCCCATAGTGAATGTATTATATGTAAAGCATTAACTCAGGTTTTAGTTTCTTTTTTTTTCAATGCAGATATTCAGTTTTCTCAGTATCATTTGTTGAAAATTATCATTTCTCACAAAGACTTCCCTTCATAACTTTGTTGAAAACCAACTAATATACTATGTGTAATTCTATTTCTGGAATCTCTCTTCTATTCCATCAATTTTTAAGTCAAGCAAAAAAAATTACTCATTTTTCCCTTTGTAAAAATTGTTTTAGCTATTCTAGGTCCTTAGCATTTTCATGTAAACTTTGAATTATTGTTCAAATTTCAACAAAAAGGACAAAAAGGATCTGCTGGAATTTTGATTGTTATTCCCTTGACTCTTCAGATGAATTGAGAGAGATTGGACATCTTGATAATGTTGAGGTTTCCAATCTATGAATTTGGTATATCGCTTCAAATCATTTGTTGAAAATTATCATTTCTCACAAAGACTTCCCTTCATAACTTTGTTGAAAACCAACTAATATACTATGTGTAATTCTATTTCTGGAATCTCTCTTCTATTCCATCAATTTTTAAGTCAAGCAAAAAAAATTACTCATTTTTCCCTTTGTAAAAATTGTTTTAGCTATTCTAGGTCCTTAGCATTTTCATGTAAACTTTGAATTATTGTTCAAATTTCAACAAAAAGGACAAAAAGGATCTGCTGGAATTTTGATTGTTATTCCCTTGACTCTTCAGATGAATTGAGAGAGATTGGACATCTTGATAATGTTGAGGTTTCCAATCTATGAATTTGGTATATCGCTTCACTTGTTTGCATTTTCTTTCATTTCTCTAGGTAATGTTTAGTTTTTCAGTTCACAGGTCTTGAACATCTTCTGTTTGCTTGCATATATTTTACACTTTTTATTGGAAATACCTCTCTATTTTTATTTTATTTTCTGTTTCTTAGTTGCAGAATTTAAAAATATTATCATTTTTATATTGATCTTCTATCATGTGAATTCACTAATTTGACTTAATTTCATCACTATTTTAGAAATGTCTTGCAATGTTCTACAGAGATAATGTTCTGTTTATAGAGAAAGTTTTAATTATTCCATTCCAATATTTATGTCTCTTTTTTCCTTTGCATTTATGGAGTGGCTAGACAATTTTATTATGTCATTATTTGTCCTCCAAGTTATCCATTGTGCATTTTATTGAAAATGCAGGTCACTCTTTTTCCAGATTCCTGTTTCCTCCCTAGCCAACAATAAAAGAAATGATATATATTTTTGGCTCTGGGTTTGGGCAGTACATCACATCTAGTATCAATTTCCCTGTGAGTCAAGTATGCTACAATTACAAACAACTCCAACCTCCCAGTGACTGACTACAAATATTTTTTTGTTCATTTATATAAGAGCTGCTGGTTAACTGAAACTCTATTCCAGCTGTGGTTCAATTACATGTATTCTTTATCCTGATCCAGGTTGAAAGAATAGTTTCAATTTGGCAAATACCCATTTCAGTATCCTGTACTATCCATCTGTTAAGCTTAAAACTGTTTTCCAGAATCTATTTCCCTCTAAAACTTCATACTAGAATTGATTATAAGACAATTTTGCTTTATATATGCAAGGCAGAAGTGAACCAGTGACCATTATTGCCTGAAGAACATCAGAGTAAGATATGATGAACAGATGAGAAAGTCAAAAGTTTATGGACTCAATACAGATAAGACTAGTTACACATAGACTGCGTGCACTGTAATTTAGTCTTGTTCTTTTTTGCTCTGCATTTAAGTATCCTTTTCGAATGCTATCTTATTGACCAATAGTGGTGTCAGGAATACTAGATCACCTTACCTGTCTCCTAAGAAACGTGTATGCAGATCAAGAAGCAACAGTTAGAACCAGGCATGGAACAAGGACTAGTTGAAATTTAGGAAAGGAGTGCATCAAGACTGTATGTTGTCATCCTACTTATTTAGCCTATATGTAGAGTACATCATGTGAAATGCCAGGCTGGATGATGCACAAGCTTGAATCAAGACTGCCGAGAGAAACAGCAACGATCTCAGATATGCAGATGATACCACTCTAATGGCAGAAAGCAAAGAGGAACTAAAGAGCCTCTAGATGAGGGTGAAAAAGGAGAGTAAAAAAGCTGGCTTAGAACTCAACATTCAAAAACCTAAGACCATAGCATCCAGTCCCATCAATTCATGGCACATAGATGGGGAAAAAGTAGTAACAGTAACGGATTTTATTTTCTTGGTCTCCTAAATCACTGAGGACAGTGACTGTAGCCATGAAATTAAAAGACGCTTGTTCCTTAGAAGAAAAGATATGACAAACCTAGACAGCTATGACAAACCTATCAAAAAGCAAAGACATCACTTAGCCAACAAAGGCCCATCTAGTCAAAGCTATGGTTTTCTAATAGTCATGTATGGATATGAGAGTTAGACCATAAAGAAGGCTGAGTGCTGAATAACTGATGCTTTCAAATTGTGGTGCTGAAGAAGACTCTTGAGAGTCCCTTCAATAGCAAGATCAAACCAGTCAATCCTAAAGGAGGTCAACACTGAATATTCATTGGAAGGACTGATGCTAAGGCTGCAATACTTTGGCCACCTGATGCGAACTATAGGCTCATTGGAAAAGATGCTAATACTGGGAAAGGTTGATGGTGGGAGGAGAAAGGGAAAACAGAGGATGAGTTGGTTGGATGGCATCACTGACTCAATGGACATGAGTTTGAGTAAACTCAGGGATAGTGAAGGACAGGGAAGCTTTGCATGCTACAGTCCATGAGGTCACAAACAGTCATACATGACTTAGCAACTGAATAACTCACCAGTAAATGTTTGGCTGTCAGTGCACATAGCAAAATACCTCCACACAAACTTTTCTTTCTTTGTTTAACTTCTGAGATTCATTTATGATTTCTCTGGTATTCAAATTCTCTGTCTGTATCTTCTTTACCTCTTTTGACATGTAAGTTCTAATTCTCAAAATAAATTCCTCATCCTATAAAACTCATCATAATTGTTCCCCTTGTAATTCCTGACTGATACACCCATTTTCTGACACACAGGACATTTAAATTAATCTCTTGGATATGGCATAGATCATCACTCTTCATATACCATTGGCATTGGCCAAAACATGTTGCATTGGCCACATAGATCATTGATATGAATAGGAACGTGAAGATATAAATATTTGTCAAAATAATATAATCTAACATTATTATATATCCTTAAAGCAAGCACTAGGGTATATGTTTAAAATAACCATTGAGAGCCCCAGAAAGGTTTGAGGATGGACACAAACTTATTCAAATTACATGACTGACTATATGGAAAGGATATTTTGCACAGTCAACTCAAGATATAGCTATAAGAGAACAAAGGAAACTGGTAAGTAGTGATTCACAGGCGTTCATGATAAATGGCAGCAAAGTAAGTAATTGTTCATATTAAAGTTTCAACTGTCCTTAAATAATCTTTCCATATTCCTTTTTAAAAATCCAAAATCAAAGAACTCCTTGGAGTAATGTTAGCAACAAAGCCAAATAAAACATCTCTCATTTGTACCCCTTCCTCAACAATAATTAGGCATCCACCACAGTACCTTGATAGGAGCTATGGGATTGAACACAAGATGCCACAGGACCCATAAACAGCCTTGCCCACCCATGTACTGGGTAAGAGGATACAGATCTCAGTATTAGCTGTGGATCCTGAAGTGTCCTGTGAACTGGCTCCAGCTCCCCTCAACCACAGTCCAGGAGACTTTGGAGAACACTATCTTAGACAACCACCCACAGACAAAAGAGCTTTTGTGGAAGTAAAACTTTCCAGTGGAGAAGTTCCAGAAGACCACTGGAGGGAAAACACACACACACACACACACACACACACACACACACACAAATTTGGACACATTAAAGAGAGAAACAGGAAGAGTTTGATTTTATCTGAATTATCCTCTCTCCCAACATGGTACTGCTCAATGCCAAGAGAGATCATCTCAGTCTATGATTCTCCTACAGGGAAAACTAAAAGTGTATGAGTGAGTCTCTGGCTTCCCCAGCTATACAGAATGCAGCCAAAGAAGCCCATTTCTCTCTCACATCACCCATGACTAATACAACTGGGGAGTGAGAAGAGACTGAGACAGCAGATAGAATCTTCAGAAGGTGTTAAAGGGACATGGATCTTACCAATTACACTCTGACTGTATGAATAAGCCTGCTCATAAGCCACTGGGGATGCCTTTCACATAGACCCCAAACCAGCCAATTGTCACCCCTAGTGTTCTACATGATTTACCCACATATATCCCCAGCCTGCAGCCAGCGCCTTGTACGTACTTCCAACAGCAATGACAGAAAGCTTTGACAGACAGCTAGTGAGCATTTGCAGAAATTCTGACAGAATCTCTGGATCAGGGAAAACCAGCAAATTTGAGTTTACTTCTGACCTTGGAAAACTAAAAGGAAGACTGTCAGCACACAGGCTGATGCTTTGCAGAATCAAGAAAAGTCATATAATCTTAAGAATTTTGTCACAAGAGTGAGCAAGAAACATCAAGCAGGCATATCCACAGAGGTTCTGAGAAAGCCTCAGAATTTCTAGTGGCTGATAGAAGGTATTTCTTTTCCAAAGTAAGTTGATAAAGACTAGGAGAGATGATTGCTACTTCAAATGTGAAGACAGCAACACAAACCCTCAAGAAAAATGAAAAGTCAAAGAATGAACACACCACCAAAAGATCACAGTAGTCCTATAATAACTGACCACAAAGCCATGAAGATATACAGTTTACTCAGTAAAGAATTCACAATTCCTGATTTAAGGAAAGTAAAGGAGATCAGGCCTGGGTGTTCACTGGAAGGACTGATGTTGAAGCTGAAACTCCAATACTTTGCCACCTGATGCGAAGAGCTGACTCATTGGAAACGACCCTGATGCTGGGAAAGATTGAGGGCAAGAGGAGAAGGGGACAACAGAGGATAAGATGGTTGGATGACATCACCAACTTAATGGACATGGGTTTGGGTGGACTCCGGGAGTTGGTGATGGAAAGGGAGGCTTGACGTGCTGTGGTTCATGGGGTCACAAAGAGCTGGACATGACTGAGCAACTGAACAGAACTGAATGAACATCACAATTCCTAATTTCAAACTATACTATGAAGCTTTAATAATCAAAACAGTATGATACTGGCATAAAAATAAAAACAGAAATCAATGGAATAGAATCAACAGCCCAGAAATAAATCCTCCCATATACAGTCAACTTGACAAGGGAGCCAAGAATACAGAAAAAAAAAAAAAATCAAAAGACATTCAGTGTCCTAATTATCCATCAACAAGTGAATGGATAAAGACAATGTGGGGTGTGTGTGTGTGTGTGTGTGTGTGTGTATATATAATGGAGTATTACTTGGCCATCAAAAAGAAATAATACCATTTGTAGCAATATAGATGGCTGGAGATTATCATACTGAGTCAAGTAAGTCAGACAGAGAAAGATCAATATCATATGATATTGTTTATAGATAGAATCTTAAAAAATGATAAAAATGAACTTATTTATAAAACAGATTCACAGAGAATGAACTTATAGTTAGCAGGGGGAGAGTGTTGTGGGGGAAGGATAGATTGGGAATTTGGGATTGACATGTATACACTTGCTATATTTAAAATAGAAAACCAACAGGGACCTACTATAAAAATAAAGTTTTAAAAAATACAAAAATTACAAATAAAATAGATAACTAATAAAGACCTATACCTAGTATATAGCACAGACAATTGTACTCAATACTCTGTGAGTACCTGTATGGAAAGAGAATCTGAAAAAGAGTGAGCATATGTATTATACAACTGATTCACTTTACAGTACAGCAGAAACTAACAAAATATTGTAAATCAACTATACTCCATTAAATTTTTTTTATCATATGATATTGTTTATAGATAGAATTTTAAAAAATGATAAAAATGAACTTATTTATAAAACAGATTCACAGAGAATGAACTTATAGTTAGCAGGGGGAGAGTGTTGTGGGGGAAGGATAGATTGGGAATTTGGGATTGACATGTATACACTTGCTATATTTAAAATAGAAAACCAACAGGGACCTACTATAAAAATAAAGTTTTAAAAAATACAAAAATTACAAATAAAATAGATAACTAATAAAGACCTATACCTAGTATATAGCACAGACAATTGTACTCAATACTCTGTGAGTACCTGTATGGAAAGAGAATCTGAAAAAGAGTGAGCATATGTATTATACAACTGATTCACTTTACAGTACAGCAGAAACTAACAAAATATTGTAAATCGACTATACTCCATTAAATTTTTTTTAACTCTGTTGGAAAAATTGGACAATCACATGCAGAAGAATGAATTGGACCCCTGCCTTATAACATACATAAAAATTCACTCAAAATGTATAAAAGACCTAAATGTAAAGCCCAGATCTATAAAACTCCTAGGAGAAAACATAGGGGAATATTTATTGATATAGATTTTGGCTGTAGTTTTTTTGATATAACATCAAATTCACAAAAAAAGCAAAAATCAAAACACAGGACTACATCAGATTAAAAGTTTTTGCACAGTAAAAGAAACAAACAACAAAATGGCGACCTACAGAATGAGAGAAAATACTTGTAGTTCACATAAATGATCAGGGATAAATGCCCAAAACATATAAAGAAAACACACACACAATCTGATTTAAAGTAAAGTAAGTGAAGTCGCTCAGTCATGTCTGACTCTTTGAGACCCCATGGACTGTAGCCTACCCGGTTCCTCTGTCATGGGATTTTCACTTTTTAATATGCTGTCTAGGTTGGTCATAGCTTTTCTTCCAAGGAACAAGTGTCTTTTAATTTCATGGCTGCAGTCATGATCTGCAGTGATTTTGGAGCCAAGAAAACAAAGTCTGTCATGATATCCATTTCTTCCCCATCTATGCAGTGATGAGAACAGATGCCATGATCTTTGCTTTTTTAATGTTGAGTTTTAAGCCAGCTTGTTCACTCTCCTCTTTCACTTTCATCAAGAGTCTGTTTAGTTCCTCTTCAGTTTCTGCCATAAATGTGGTGTCATCTGTGTATATGAGCTTATTGATATTTCTCCTGGCAATCATGATCCAGCTTGTGCTTCAGGCTGGCATTTCACATGATGTACTCTGCATATAAGTTAAATAAGGTGAAGGTGAAGGTGAAGTCGCTCAGTCATGTCTGACTCTTTGCGACCCCATGGACTGTAACCTACTAGGCATCTCTGTCCATGGGATTCTCCAGGCAAGAATACCAGAGTGGATTGCCATTTCCTTCTCCAGGGGATCTTCCCGACCCAGGGATCAAACCCAGGTCTCCCACATTGGAGGCAGATGCTTTAACCTCTGAGCCACCATAGCCTTAATATGAGTGCAGTGCAAGTTTCGTCTACTGTTGAAGCCTCAGCAAGGAGATCCAACCAGTCCATTCTGAAGGAGATCAACACTGGGATTTCTTTGGAAGGAATGATACTAAAGCTGAAGCTCCAGTACTTTGGCCACCTCATGCGAGGAGTTGACTCACTGGAAAAGACTCTGATGCTGTTGAAGCCTAGCTGGTCGAATTTTGAGCATTACTTTGCTGCTGCTGCTGCTGCTAAGTCGCTTCAGTCGTGTCCAACTCTGTGCGACCCCATAGATGGCAGCCCACCAGGCTCCGCTGTCCCTGGGCTTCTCCAGGCAAGAACACTGGAGTGGGTTGCCATTTCCTTCTCCAATGCCTGAAAGTAAAAAGTGAAAGGGAAGTTGCTTAGTTGTGTCCAACTCTTTGCAACCCAATAGATTGTTGGATATGAAATAAGTGCAATTGTGTGGTAGCTTGAACATTCTTTGGCATTGCTTTTCTTTGGGATGGGAATGAAAACTGACCTTTTCCAGTTCTGTAACCACCACTGAGTTTTCCAAATTTGCTGGCATAATGTGTGCAGCACTTTCACAGCATTATCTTTCAGGATTTGAAATAGTTTTAGTTGGAATTCCATCACCTCCACTAGCTTCATTCATAGTGTGCTTCTTTAGACTCACTTGACTTTACACTCCAGGATGTCTGGGTCTAGGTGAGTTATCACACCATCATGGTTATCTGGGTCTTTAAGAATTTTTTTGTATAGTTCTTCTGTGTATTCTCCATGTTATTGCAAATGGCAGTATTCCCTTCATTTTCATGACTGCATAATACTCCATTATATCTATCTACTTATCTATCTTCCATCTTCTTTATCTATTCATCTGAAGAGGGTTACTTAGGTTGTATCTGTGTCCTGGCTATTGCAAACAATGCTGCAGTGAATATGGACATGCACATATCTCTTCAAGTTCCTGATTTCAATTATTTTGTCTAAATATCCAAAAGTAGATTGCTGAATCATACGATAATTTTACATCTAATTTTTTTTTTTTAGGAACATCTACACAGTCTTCCTTAGTGACTATACCAATTTACATTCCCATCAAGAGTACATGAGGATTTACTTTTATCTATCTCTTCTCTGATATTTTTTGTCTCTTTTTGATAATAATGACCTAATAAGTGTGAGGTTCAAATAAATCAATAAAGAAGATGGAAGGTCAATAAGTAGACAGACATAATGGAATGTTATTCAGTCATGAAAATGAAGGAAATACTGCCATTTGTAATAATATGGATAAATTTTAAGGGCATTACACAGTGAAATAAGACAGAGGAAAAGCAACAGTATATGATATCACTGATATGTGAGATTTAGAAAAATAAAACAAAAATCAAACTCACAGAAACAGACAGCAGAAAGGAAGGTGCCAGGGGCTGGGGGGTAGGGGAGATAAACTGTCATCAATAGATGCAAACTTCCAGTTATAGGAAGAATGTAGAAGTCGCTCAGTTGTGTCCACCTCTTTGCAAGTCCATGGACTGTAGCCCACTAGTCTCCTCTGTCCATGAAATTCTTCAGGCAAGAATACTGGAGTTGGTAGCCTTTCGCATCTCCTAGGGAATAAATATAAGTCCTGGGGAATCCATGTATAGTATAGTGATTATAGTTAAAAATGCTGTAGTATATACTTAAAATTTACCAAGAGAAAAGATCTTTAACATTCTTACCAAAAAAATGGCAATTACATGAGGTGATGAAGGTACTAACTATTATGGTTACCATTTCTCAAAAATAAGTGTATCAAATTATCACATGGCACACTTTAAATCTATGCATTGTTATATGTTAATTATATCTCAATAAATCTGGGAAATTTTTAATTCAAAAAGAATCATTAACAGATTTTCAAGGATAATATTTGAACTAAATATGAAGATACTGAAATACTACACTATTCAAAGATTGTTACATCCTATACATTTTCCATATCACAAAAAAAAAAACGGTTTCAGGGGTTAGTTTGTCCCCTCAACTAGTACTTCATATTAGAGAATGTTATTCTTGGTCAACAAGGCACTGCTTTCTCTCTGTAACTTTTGTGTGTGCTTGAAAAAGGGAAAGTGGTTGTTCCTCAGTCATGTCTGATTCTTGGTGACCCCATAGACCGTAGCCCACCACATTCCCCTATCCATGAGATTCTTCAGGAATACTGGAATGGGTAGCCATTCCCTTCTCCAGGGGATCTTCCTGACCCAGGGATCAAACCCCAGTCTCCTGCATGGCAGGCAGATTCCTTCCAGTCTGAGCCAGCAAGGAAGCCCAAGTGTGCTTGAAAAAGAATTTTTTTTTCTTTTTCAATTTTACTTTATTTTACTTTACAATACTGTATTGGTTTTGCCATACATCAACATGAATCCGCCACGGGTATACACGTGTTCCCATTCCTGAACCCCCCTCCCACCTGCCTCCCCATACCATCTCTTGGGTCATCCCAGTGCACCAACCCCGAGCGTCCTGTATCCTGCATCGAACGTAGACTGGCGATTTGTTTCTTATATGATATTATACATGTTTCAATGCCATTCTCCCAAATCATCCCACCCTCTGCCTCTCCCACAGAGTCCAAAAGACTGTTCTATACATCTGTGTCTCTTTTGCTGTCTCGCATACAGGGTTATCGTTACTATCTTTCTAAATTCCATATATGTGTGTTAGTAGGTTCTTAGCAGAAGGCAAATGCTACATCTTCTCTATGCTATTCTTTACATCTTTTTCTACTGCAGTTAAAAATCACACTTCTGAAACAGGGATCCTGAAGGATCTTCTCACTTGGTTATAGTTAGTAACACATGAACCTTTCTAAGCATTCTTAGGAACAAACCGAACAACCTAACTGAGGTGGCAGAGAAGTCAGAAGGGTTGTCTCCTGCTGTGCCATTTTAATTGCTTTCTGACTTCACAGAAAGCTGACATTTTCAATGAAGACATCAACACTAAGGCAGAGCCAACACCCATAGCTTTATACTGCCTCACATTCCAGTCTGTTACAAATATTTTTAGCTGGATCAAGTCCATAGTGCCAAATATGCTCTATTACATCCATTCCCATGGAAACAGACCCGATGTCAGAAATACAGGATTATAAATTCACTGCCTGATGGAAACAAAGAAAGGAAAATCTTCTTTGCTACAAGAATAGAGCTCTTATTTGAACGGCAGTAAGAAAAAATCCTGTAGCAGGAATAAGGAAGACATACAAAACAACCAAAAAATTACCTTTTGTTTCAAAATGTTGAGTTTTCCCAAAAGGAAAAACTATAGTTTGAAAGCTGGAATTGATCTATTAGACACATTTAATGATAAAATAATTTCAAGTGATGTCAACTACTTAAGGCTGGAAGTTATTTTCAGGGCTGGTCATTCTTTTTTTTTTTTTTTTTAACTGAACAGCAACTTGTATGGAAAACCATGCTTAGTACAGTAACCCACGTACGCACTATTCCACAGTCTCTTAACTCTGCCTCTCGCCTTTCAACCATGTCACTCAGAAACCCTAATAACTTTCCTCCTCTAACAGAAAATCATGGAAACTCCATCATCTGGCCTTCAAGCTTATCCCGAGTCCAACTCCAAGCCCATTAGGGCTTTATTGTATGCACCGCCTGTGCAAGTCAAGGCAAACAGCCAGCTGGCTGTGTTCACCGCTTGTACATTGCTGCTATCTATATGTTGCTCCTGTTTTTCCCCCTGAAGCAAAAGTTTTGACCCATCATCTCCACATTTTAAAGTCCACCTATCATTCAAGTCATGCATCAAATGTGACTTCCATTTTGAAATCTTCCTTCATTGGCCCTAGCCATGAAAAATTTCCCTCCTCTAGTTCCTTATTTCTAATATTCTCATAAACTTAAGACCTACTGTTTTGAATTGCTTTTCTTTCCTAGATATTTTTTTTCCTTTATCACTAGACTATAAACCAATACATAAATTTTAAAAACACACAATTACTGTTTAGTAACTATTACTAAAAATAACCAGCAATTAAGATTCTGAAATTTTCATCTACATAAAAATTTAATATAAATGTATCAAATTCAGGGAGCACTTAAAACAGGAACAAAAGGCCCTTGTAAATCTCAGTGCTGCATTGAAAGGGCTGGGATAACAACTCATCCAAAATACTCATATTTGATTCAGAAGAGTTTGATAAGTCAGGATGAGGATGGCTGATACTTTAGTATCCTTCTTTTATAAATGAGAAAATGTATATGGTTTACCCAGTCACAGTGGAAATCAGAGCTAATATTGGCATGTGGTTTCATTTATGAAATCATTAAAATATTTCCTTTGATATAAGCTGGAAGGTTTATAGAATTCAAATATTCTACTTTATTTCTCTAATAGAAATGCAGACTTCAAACTTCAATTACTGTTAATAAGTAAATGCTCAGGAAGAAACATTTTCTTATCTCTATTGCCAGAATTGCCTCCAGATCACAGATGACTGACAGATGTCAGGGTTGCTACCTTCATAGATCAACCTCTTATTTTGCTATTAATTTGGGACCCCTAAAAGTGATTTAAAGAACATGTCCAATTTTTTAGGATATTTGCCTGGAATCAGTTAAAAGGCCTCTAGGTACTTACAATTAGCAGTTTAAAACTTAGACATTACTGAATTAAATAAAATCCATTTTCCAAGCCTCTTGCCTTCTAATTTGATGATTACTTTCCTTCATGTTGCAACTGATCTTGTTTAACCTAAGCATTCCTGATAGAAAAAGAGATAAATATTTTTAATTTAAAAAGAATCACAAACCTGATATTTTTAACACAAGTATGTATAAACTGAGTTTATGAGTGGATATAACTTCAACATTTTTAGACATTCTTTATTGCCTTCTTGATTTGCAGCTTTGATGAAATAAGTTGTCATGTTGCAGAGGCCCACGTAGTGAGGAGCTAAGAAATGCCTATGGAGAAGGAAATGGCAACCCACTCCAGTATTCTTGCCTGGAAAATTCCATGGACAGAGGAGCCTGGCAGGCTACAGTCCATGTGGTTGCAAGACTGAGCAACTAAACCACCACCAAGAGATGCTTATAGCCAATAGCTAGCAAGGATTTAAGTCCTTTAATCCAATGATGCACAAGGAAATGACTTCTGCCAACAGCCAAACAAGTGAGCTTGGAAGCATATATTTCCCCAGTTGGGCTCTGACTACAGTCCCTAAACCACCATCAAGAGATGCCTACAGCCAATTAGGTAGCAAGGATCTGAGTCCTTCAACCCAATGATACACAAGGAACTGACTTCTGCCAACAACCATACAAGTGAACTTGGAAGCATATATTTTCCCATTTGGGCTTTGAGATGACTATACTCCCTACTGACACCTGAACTTTAGGCCTTGTGAGGAACTTGAAAAGCAGAGAACCCAGTGAAGACTTGACCATATTCCTGACTCACAGAAACTGTGGTATTTTAAATGTGGTTGTTTCAAAACACTAAGTTTTGATATATTTTTTAAATATAGCAATAGATATTACATCACATGCAACAAAGTTCTCAGGAAGCTGATTCCATCATCAGAACCAAAGATATAGCTCATAACATAGGCAAAGCAATCAATATATTTCTTATTGAAATACATGGTGACTGACTTAGACATGTGGCCTAAATTGCACATTCATAATGAACCTTAAACCATCACAGATAATGCTAATGGGCATGCTTAGGAAATCATACAGCCCTGGCAGTAGCCAACAGTCTTTCTGAAGTCACAAAGGGAGACAATCTTACAATGAATTTGAATCCAAACCAGAGTGACAGAAAGAAATTTGATCCTCAGTATTGCTAGATATGACATCAAGCCTTGCTTGAAGTGAGTGAAGCTCTAGGTTTTTCAGATAAATATTACCTAACCTAGGAGGAAATGAATTGATGATAATCTGTAGCAATAAAATTTGTATTCCTCATATATTTAACTAATTACAAAAGGCATTAAAGAGCACCCTAAATCTTTTCCAAGTAAGTGATAAAATATACCTCCAATAACAGTAATAGTCATAGTCATAAAAAGTATATAATGAAACTAAATATTGAAATATGATAATTGACCTAAAATGAACATCAATGAAAGTAACAGATAAACAATTCAAGAAAACATCAACACAATTTAATTATGTTTGATTGCTTTGTAATAATTAAACATCAAAGTTGATACTTTAAAGGATACTTCTGAAGCAGCCACATAAAGTACCTAAAAGCCAACTTTCTTTGAAGATAAGTTATAAAGTCTATTAAGAAGAAAAATAAAAATGCCCCCTGTGTAGAAGGTTTGGAAATTGAACGGAAGCTTAAATAGCTTTAGCATTGTCTAAACTGTATAGGGAAATTTTCCATAACTTCAATACTTTTCAATATTACTTTCAATTCAATATTATACTTTTTTCCACCTATTTCCCCAACTTAATAATAAAATTTTCTATTGGAGTACATTATCCAAAAGAATGAAAAGAAAATTAAATCCTGAAAGTTATAAGAACAAAGAAAGGCCCTTGTTAGTGAAAAATGGATCACTGTTTCTTCTCTGTGATAATGTCTGCATAGCCACCTACCCAAGTAGCCAAGCTGTTCCACTGATCTGAGCCTTTTAGTATCTTCAACTAAAGAGATCATAAATGAGTGTGTATGTGCTTAGTCACTCGATCGCGTCCGACTCTTTGGGACCCCATGGACTGTGGCCTGCCAGTCTCCTCTGCCCATGGGATTCTTCAGGCAAGAATACTGGACTGGGTTGCCATGTCCTCCTCCAGGGGATCTTCCCAACCCAGGAACTGAACTGAGGTGTTCCTCATTGCAGAAGGATTCTTTAACCATCTGAGCCACCAGGGAAGCCAAAAAGAGATAATAAATAATCTGACCTAAATGTTCTGCCCTATTTGCACAAGCTTGACAATTTTTGAAAGTTCTAGAAAACCCTATCTTTGGGACCCCATGGACTGTGGCCTGCCAGTCTCTGCCCATGGGATTCTCCAGGCAAGAATACTGGACTGGGTTGCCATGTCCTCCTCCAGGGGATCTTCCCAACCCAGGAACTGAACTGAGGTGTTCCTCATTACAGAAGGATTCTTTACCATCTGAGCCACCAGGGAAGCCAAAAAGAGATAATAAATAATCTGACCTAAATGTTCTGCCCTATTTGCACAAGCTTGACAATTTTTGAAAGTTCTAGAAAACTCTAATATTTCCCTGTAAAATTGCAAATGTCAATTATTTTTATAGCCATGTAAAGCATTCTACTGGGGCTTCCCTGGTGGCTCAGTGATAAAGAATCTGCTGCCAATGCAGGAGATGTGGGTTCAATCCTTGGGTCAGGGAGATCCCTGGAGAAGAAAATGGAAACCTCCTCTAGGATTCTTGCCTGGAAAATCCCATGGACAGATGGGCCTGGTGGGATATAGTCCACAGGGGTAAAAAAGAGTCCTACATGACTGAGCAACTAAGCATAGCACAGCATAGCACAAAGAATGCTTTTCCCTGGAGGAGAAGGGAACGACAGAGGATGAGATGGTTGGATTGCATCACCGACTGGATAGACATGAGTTTGAGCAAGCTCCAGGAGTTGGTGATGGGCAGGGAAGAATGGGGTGCTGTGGTCCGTAGGGTCACAAAGAGTCGGACACTACTGAGTAACTGAACTGAACTGAAGGCGTAGGATACCAAGTCATGTTGTGTATGGAAAACAGTCCTACATGACTGAGCAACTAAGCATAGCACAGCATGCACAAAGAATGCTTTTCCCTGGAGGAGAAGGGAACGACAGAGGATGAGATGGTTAGATGGCATCACCGACTGGATAGACATGAGTTTGATAGACACCAGCTCCAGGAGTTGGTGATGGGCAGGGAAGAATGGGGTGCTGTGGTCCGTAGGGTCACAAAGAGTCGGACACTACTGAGTAACTGAACTGAACTGAAGGCGTAGGATACCAAGTCATGTTGTGTATGGAAAATGAAAAAAATGAACCAGGTCACTGGAAAAGAAAGCATCTGAAATCTGTTAAGATACAAGGCGAAATCTGAAACAATAGATTCCTAAGATGTACCTTTTACCCCCATTCTTGTGAATCTAGTGGCTACAATGGAAGGAGGAGCAACAGAGGGGAAACTGAAAAAAATCATGGTAATTTATAAAATGGGACTCTGCTTAACTTCTATAGGGAGCCATATAAAATGTGCCTAAATCATCACCTCATGGGCAGCATTATTATCCTCCTCCTCATCAAACTTTCCTCCAACACCTGGTTTCTGTTTTAATTTAGGTGAACTTAAAAGCCCAACAGTCATAGCTACAGGGAAGATCAGCCCTGGACATCTTAACTCATTAAGTCGAGTGGATCTTGGTTTATACCAGAACTACAGATACTCATCAAATATGGTCTTATTTTCTATATCATAAGGATCTAGGTCCAAAACAGTTTGCAAACACTTTCAATCACAATCATTATGATACAATTCAATCATGGTCAGCATTATTATCCTCCTCCTCATCAAACTTTCCTCCAACACCTGGTTTCTGTTTTAATTTAAGTGAACTTAAAAGCCCAACAGTCATAGCTACAGGGAGGATCAGCCCTGGACATCTTAACTCATTAAGTCAAGTGGATCTTGGTTTATACCAGAACTACAGATACTCATCAAATATGGTCTTATTTTCTATATCATAAGGATCTAGGTCCAAAACAGTTTGCAAACACTTTCAATCACAATCATTATGATACAATTCAGTTCAGTTCAGTCGCTCAGTTGTGTCCGATTCTTTGCGACCCCATTAATCGCAGCACACCAGGCCTCCCTGTCCATCACCAACTCCCGGAGTTCAATCAGACTCACGTCCATCGAGTCA
>SJXQ01007376.1:190077-201202 GCA_006408695.1 Aepyceros melampus | reverse complement strand
AATACTGGAGTGGATGAACTTTCACTTTTCCAGGGGATCTTCCCAACCTAGGATGAAACCCAGGTCTCCTACATTGCAGGCAGACTCTTTACAGTCTGAGTCAACTAAGTACTCTATTTTAAACACAGATTTGTTTATTTTTTAACGTATAGATAAAAATAGATCATTAGGGTTATCAAACATTTTAACAATTTGCCATTCAACTTGCCTCTTTTGTATACTTTACCAACTAAGGATTTACTTTATCAAAATATTCAGTTTGACTTTTTTCCCTTGCTCAATCAAGAAGCCCAGTTTTCCAGTATCACTTGCTTATACACAGTGAAAATATAAGATCCCTACTGAATTAAAATTACGTGTTTTAAAATCCAAGTAACCAATAAAGTGATAGAATTAATCATTTCAAGTTATTACGAATCAGTTCTATTTAACATACATATTACAAGCAGTTCAGAGATGTGGCAATATCTTTTATTTATTTAGGATCAGAAAGCCTATGTTTAGTTAGTGGCTGTCATTCTTTGGGAGTATGACCTTTTGCAAATTCAAGGTGGTTAGAATATGGGGAGAGCTATTTTTCCCTTCTTGTCCCTGATGGCCAAATGACACCTGTATACACAAGAGTTTCCTTTTCAAAGAAAACTTAAATCTAACTGGAGATGCCTGCACAGGTGATGGCTTTCTAGCTGTTTTTCTTTTCTTTTTTTTTTTTTAAGTTCATCTTTTTTTTTAATTTTTATTTTTTAGTTTGTTTTGCTTTACAATACTGTATTCGTTTTGCTATACATTGACATGAATCAGCCACGAGTATACATGAACTCCCAATCCCGACCCCTACTTCCCCCCTCCCACCCCACACCTTCTCTCTGGATTATCCCCGTGCATCAGTCCCAAGCATCCTGCATCTGCATCAAACCTGGACTGGCAATTCGTTTCACTTATGATATCATACATGTTACACTGCCACTCTGCCAACCCATCCCACCCTCTCCCTCTCCCATAGAGTCCAAAAGGCCGTTCTATACATCTGTGTCTCTTTTGCTGTCTTGCGTACAGGTTTATCATTACCATCATTCTAAATTCCATATATATGTGTAAGTATACTGTATTGGTGTTTTTCTTTCTGGCTTACTTCACTCTGTATAATCGGCTCCAGCGTCATCCACCTCATTAGAACTGATTCAAATGTATTCTTTTTAATAGCTGAGTAATACTCCATTGTGTATATGTACCACAGCTTTCTTATCCATTCATCTGCTGATGGACATCTAGGTTGCTTCCATGTCCTGGCTATTATAAACAGTGCCGCAATGAACATTGGGGTACACGTGTCTCTTTCAATTCTGGTTTCCTTGGTGTGTATGCCCAGCAGTGGGATCGCTGGATCATAAGGCAGTTCTATTTGCAATTTTTTAAGGAATCTCCACACTGTTCTCCATAGTGGCTGTACTAATTTGCATTCCCACCAACAGTGTAAGAGGGTTCCCTTTTCTCCACACCCTCTCCAGCATTTATTGCTTGTTGACTTTTGGATCGCAGCCATTCTGACTGGTGTGAAATGGTACCTCATTGTGGTTTTGATTTGCATTTCTCTGATAATGAGTGATGTTGAGCATCTTTTCATGTGTTTGTTAGCCATTCGTATGTCTTCTTTGGAGAAATGTCTATTTAGTTCTTTGGCCCATTTTTTGATTGGGTCATTTATTTTTCTGGAGTTGAGCTGCATAAGCTGCTTGTATATTTTTGAGATTAGTTGTTTGTCAGTTGCTTCATTTGCTATTATTTTCTCCCATTCAGAAGGCTGTCTTTTCACCTTGCTTATAGTTTCCTTTGTTGTGCAGAAGCTTTTAATTTTAATTAGATCCCATTTGTTTATTTTTGCTTTTATTTCCAGTATTCTGGGAGGTGGATCATAGAGGATCCTGCTTGATTTATGTCAGAGAGTGTTTTGCCTATGTTCTCCTCTAAGAGTTTTATAGTTTCTTGTCTTACGTTTAGATCTTTAATCCATTTTGAGTTTATTTTTGTGTATGGTGTTAGAAAGTGATCTAATTTCATTCTTTTAGAAGTGGTTGACCAGTTTTCCCAGCACCACTTGTTAAAAAGATTGTCTTTAATCTACTGTATATTCTTGTCTCCTTTGTCGTCTAGCTGTTTTTCTTATGTTTTCCTTTTCTTTTTTCTCTTTTCTGTTGAAAGTGGAGATTGAATTGGAAACTTCAACCTCACTTGAGCAAATATCTGTGCCTGTGACCTAGAATATATTCCCCTCTGCAGTCAAGCAATACCTCCCTCTCTGTCTGTTTTGGTCTCCTGACATTGGTGGGTCTCTGTGCCTCTTGTCCTTTTTTAGTTGCAAGATTGAAAGCACTGTTTTTGATATACCACTGAAGATAAAAATCATCACCTTTTGGCTTCTCTTAATTTTATGCTTCTTGAACTTATATGACCATAAAAAGAGCCCACTTTTTCAGATGGTACAGCCTATTCTTCTATAGTCTGCACACTAGAGTAGAAAGCCACTTACGGTTTTCCCTTTGAACACTAAACCAATTGAAAAAAAAATGGAAGAGACATCTAGCAAAACAAATACAGTATTGTAAAGCAAAACAAACTAAAAAAATAAAAATTAAAAAAAAAAAATACCATCTTGGTTGCCATTAAAAATGGATCAGATAGCTCCACTTGTACCTAAGGTCAAAATAGACGTTCTCACACCCTGCCATCTCTATAGATCTTATTCAGTGAAAGATCCAGCCAGCATTAAAGTGTGTCTTAGCTTTTTCTTTTGTGTTTAAATTTCCTCTGAGGAATTGATTGAGAAGTATAGTATGTCGAGGAACATTTGAGACCCCGTGAACTAGCCCATCAGGCTCCTCTGTCCATGGAATCCAGGCAAGATACTGGAGTGGATAGCCATTCCCTTCTTTGGGAGATTTTTTCCCCATCGGGGGAGCCTGGTGGGCTGCCATCTATGAGGTCGCACAGAGTCGGACACGACTGAAGTGACTTAGCAGCAGTAGCAGCAGGGATCAAACCCAGATTTCCTGCATTGCAGGCAGATTCTTTACCATCTGAGCACCAGGGAAGCCCATATTAATGGGACCACTACCTAAATACTATATTCTATCGCTGCTAGCTCCATAATATCACAAGTCATTAATAACCATTTTCTTTGCTCTAAAGAGTATTGACACATAATTAGTACAAAATAGTGCATAATTATTTTCACGGAAACTATTATAGGTAATTGATTTTATGGAAATTTCTGGGTGAGCCTATTTCATCCCTGCATTTCCCTAGGCCATTGGAAGTATTCTAAATAATGAACATACTGACTAAATACAGAGATTTAGACACTGAATTAACATAGCATACACGACATCGCATATATCCAAAACTGTGTGAGAGATTATACACAGGCACTAAAATTTCCCAGATAATCTTAGTGTAAGAAACATTCATTTTACTATTGCATTTTACTGACGTATTTGAGTCTTAACGTAGAGTGAATGGTGACAGTAGTATTTCTTAATAGATATATAAAGCAAAAATTCCTTCTAGACAAAATTACCCTAGGAAGTCTATTAAATCACCCAATATGCATGTCATGAAATACTACATCATCTAGCAATAATTCCAAGTATTGTACAGCCAAATTTTTCTCCAAAAACAGACTGTTATTTCTCTCAGTAGGCCCTGAGTGATACACTTGACTTGACTTGAAGGACACATTGTGCACGCAGAGTTGCAATTTTGTGCAGTATTTATAGACAGAGAGCAACTTGCACACTGTACAAGATGGAAAGGAAATTAAATCTTCTGAGGGACAATGTATTCAAATATCCAGTTTGCTCTATTTGAATTCTGATGAGCTTGGATAACCTAAAGTACTTAAATCTCCCTCTCACAAACAGTCAGTGTTTTACTGGTAAGCAGAGGTGTGGACGTGTGTGATGTCCTGCATTGTTGTTTTGTAGAAATTCTTGGCTTTTGTACATTTTTCAAATATACAACCTCTTGGCTTTCCCAGAACTCAGCTATATGTGTTTGCTTTTATGCTATAGATGGTGGAGGGGCAGGAGGAGGAGTTTACCCCATTGTTATTGCTAGCTCAAAGTGTAGCTCACACAGAAACTTATTAATGGGTAAGAAATTTCTTCCAGATACATTCTAACTAAGCCACTATCTTTCCTTCACCCTTTCAGAGGGCTAGAGAGAGAATTCTTTTATTGCAAATGCTTTAGGACTCACAGATTGTAGAAATGTTTTTATGCTCACCGTATCCAGTTTTCTTTTGACTTGGCATTTTCTTGTTATTGTTTTGGTAACTTTCCAGTGGAGAAGATATCTTGATTTCTGATGACAACCATCTCTTTCCTGTGTTCAAAAATCATTGCTGTGACATCTGTGATTTCTTTCCCATTTTCTTGTATCATTCGTCTAAGAAACTCTCATAAATAAATTTTTCTCTGATATTGCCTTTTTACATGGTGCATTATTAAAGCACACTTTTGAAAACAACATATATTATGAAGTGTCTTTAGTGGAAATCACTCATGGTGCATGAAAGTGTGTGTGTGCATGCGTGTGGGTACATTTTTGTGTTGAAGAGTTTAGTTTTTTGACTAATAGAATTAAACGAGTTAGAGAAAATTACTTTTGAAAGTAATGTGGCATAAGTGATTGACTGTGTTTTTGGAAGAGGACTAGGTCTTTTGTCTTAAAATAAAAGCGTCCTCATAATTTATCTTTGATGATAAGTTTAAATAAAATGTTCATATAAGACACTACAACTACTTGCTTTTTACCTTTAATATGACTGTTGACAGAATTCTAAATCCTTCCATTAATATCTTTTCTTTCTAATTCAGGCAAATTGACACTGAAGTGCAGACTTATCCCACAAATTCCTCCCACTCTTAAGTCTCTGCAACTACCACTACGTCTATCATCAAATGCTCTAAATGCCTATTAAAGAGAAAAATAGCTGGGCTTTTCATACAGCAAATAATACACAGGAAAACTAGATGTCATTTCTGTTTTGCAAAATCGTCTTTAAAATTTCATTATATGTTGAGTACAATCTTAACATGGAAATGTTGAAAGCTCAATCCAGTGCATAAATTAAAATTAAATTATTATTTTGGAAAAGCAGTACATAAATAGAATGGTTACTTTCCAAATAAATTGCATCTTCATTATTATGATTAACTTTAAAACATCTACTCTTTATTGAATCTTTGTGCCAAAAACTGTACAAATTACCTTGATTTTCTAATTTAGCCTCTTAGGAATCCTTTTAAAATGTAGTATTTATTCTATCTTTGAGATGTGGAAACCAAAGTCAAGACACCTCACCACTAATCTTACCTATCACATGATTTATTCATGTAATATTAATATTGACATAAGTATATACAAATGGCCTTGAGAGTCTACTGGTTAAACATTATTTAAATGATCACATTAGCGTGACTACTACTACTTCTATTACTACTAATGTTACTAATATGACAACCATGTTTGTTGACAACCCTGAGTCTGATTCCTGATTGTACTACCCAAAACACTTATTACCTTGAAGGAATTTGGTACTGAATAGCAATAATAGTCACTGAAAGATTTGTGGGATTCCTAGTCTGAAAATTGCAAGTTCTAAGTATTACTTGCCTGGGGTTCGCAAGAAGCAGCCACTCAGCAACACATATGTGATTCTATTTGACAATGGATTCTGTTTGTCTTTTGTTAGCAGATGATCATTCTTATACTTAAGAAGGGGAAGTCACAACCCTACTGATGCAGTAGGATAGGCTCAACTTTCTAGAAAAACATACAGAAAAAAACTTTAAGTATTATTTTTAGGAATCCATTAGCCTCTAAAACACTCTCAGTGAGCACCAAAAAAATCTATGAATGCCAGGTTAAGAATTCCTTTATCAGATTATGCATCACAAATTTTGAAAGCTTTATAATTATAAGCTGAGTCTCAAAAAGTGAGAAGGATTTAGCATAGGAGCTGGATTCATCAATATCTGTATCTTATCTTACACCAACATATATATCTTGTCCACCACCTTCTCATCTTCAGGAATCTCATACATACATATATATATATATATATATATATAGAGAGAGAGAGAGAGAGAGAGAGAGATTTGAGACATGCATAGGCAAAGAAATCTCTCCCTCCTGGTTGTCTCTTTGGGTGTAAGATTCAGTACAAAACTTGATCTCTGATGAGCAGAGCTAGACTACCTGGGGAAATGAGAACATCTTTGCTCTTTTTAGATTAGTTGGCTGAACCTTTGTTCTAGCCTCAGTGCATGGATTTATAATAAATTGGCAAATATGCTCCACTTAATAAGCAAGAAAATCTCCCAAACACCATCTTATACAACATTCCTGAGAGATAAAATGAGAAGTTTTTCTTAATATATGCTAATCTATATAAATTGTGCAAAAGTTCCATTCCTATTAACAGGGACCTCATTAATGTCTTAACTATAACCAATCTATTCAAAAAAAGTCCTCCTACTTAGGAGTGAGTGTGAAAAGCATGTGAAGAGAATAACTGCCAACAGTTCACCACTTTTAGTTTGATTTTCTTAAGTCAGTGAGTTTAATAGCCAAACATTCAGATTTGATGTCTCTGAGGAGAAATGTAAGAGATGGTTTGTTACCTTAATGGAATCACTTACATAATTATCCATATAGTCTCATGTATTTTTCTGAGAATAATAAGACAGGAAGTCTAGTCCTTAATATATTTATAAATGTCTTACCAATCCTGGGCTGAAGAAATTCTGATTTCCATCTAGACAAAGCTTAAATGTATTTAAAATTATACTTCATATAGTATATTAGAAAAAGGAGCAATTTCACTCTTTTTGTTCTTATATAAAGTGAAGCAATTACCTTAACAATTTTATTAGATTATTCAATATGCAACTCATCATAGAATAGCTTAAATGATATGGTTTCTGTTAAATGTCTATAATCCGCTACTACACTGTAACCCTGAGCAACTAAACCTTATGGATCATTTTGTAGACCCCTGAACTACAGAGAAATTAAAGTTCCACAGGTTATCTGCCCTCTCTTCTTTCATGTTTGGAAATTAAAGACCAGGAAATATTATTCTCTAAAGATTATATTATTGCCATATGAAGATTTATTCCCAAGCCCTAAATTAGTCTACATAAAAGGTTGGTAGGACCACATAGGTTCTACCTATTTGATCATTCAAATAGGAATGATCAAACTCCTGGTGGCTCAGAGGTTAAAGTGTCTGCCTCCAATGCGGGAGACCTGGGTTCGATCCCTGGGTTGGGAAGATCCTCTGGAGAAGGAAATGGCAATCCACTCCAGTATTCTTGCCTGGAGAATCCCATGGACAGAGAAGCCTAGTAGGTTATAGTCCACGGGGTTGCAAAGAGTCAGACACGACTGAGCGACTTCACCTTCACCTTCACCAAGCTTCAGTGACTTGGAACTTAGAAAACAGGGAATTAAATCCATGAATTATTTTTCTAGACGTTTACTACAAATTCCAGATTTACCACTTACAGGGAACACAGTAGTTTAAAGGTGGAAGTTGATGATAAGGAAAGAGAATAATTTCCACCACAGGTTTGTTTGGTAGCTCCCTCCCCTTAAGTCTTTACTATTAGAAAATTATAGTTGCTATTTAGCAATGCATTTTCATTTTGAAGATTGAGTAAACTAAAAAGAACTGTGACATTCTGTTCCACAGAAATTTGATGTATAAAAATGAACCTAGCATGGCAAAGTATCTTTACATATGCACATAAATATATCTATCTAACATGAAGGAGGGATAAAGGAAAGAGGGCTGGAAATTGCATGCACTGAGTCAGTCATCAGATATCTTGCCAGATAGGTATAGGTATTTGATTATTTGCAAGTCAATATTTCTCAGTTGTTTAATCATTTGTATGATAAACAGATGGGTAGGACTCTCAAATATTGTGAACACTCTTTGCAGGTTTAATGTGCAAGAAATGATACTTTTCAATTAGGGTAATGTCAGCAAGGGTCAAAACTAGAATTGGATTCAAACAAGACAGCTTGCTGTATCTATTAGCTAAAATAAATCATTTACAACAAAGGGCATTTGTCTCTTCCAAAGAAAAAAGTCTCAAAACCTGTCTTTAAATAAACATCTTGAAGTTTCTAGAATACATTTGGGAAGATTAAAACTCAAAAATTCATTATGCAACCCCAATGTCATGAAGCACTATGATTTACCCAGCAGCAAGAATTATTACTTGTATCATCCACTTCATATTGTATTCAATTGAATTATAGTGACAGGAACTGGCATAAACATAAATGATGTCAACCATTGGCAAGAAAATTATTAGAACAAAAGCATATTATGTTTTTTAATATACAAAACTTGGAATCATACATTTATGCCCTGTGAGCTTCCAAAACAAGCTAATTTTTAAGCCCACTGTGAAGTCCAACAGGATGACAGTTTCTTTTGACCTAAGGAGCTTCTTCTATTAGACTCATTCTGTCTGTCCGTCTATCTGTCTCTCTCTCTCCCAGTCTATGCTCAGGGCACAGAGGAAAACAATTTCTACCTTCCCAACAGGTAAACTCCCAGAGGAAGGCTCTAGGCCTGCAAAGGACATCTGTGTTTTGGCAGGTAGCTTCAATTTGGCAGCGATGTACATTGAGGCCCAAAATGCCTATCTAAGTCATATCCTGCAATCCGGATTTTTATATTTAAAAAATTAAAAATTCAGACCCATAAGGCAGATTGCCACTTCTGTTTCTCAGTTCTGAATGCAGAGGAAAGGATAGATGTTGCTATTAAACCCTAAAAGCCCCAACACTTTCCTAAACTCTAATTTGAACCACTCTTATTAAATATTCTACATGATCTTCCATAGCCCAAGATACTTAGGAAAGTATAAATTGTTAGGTATATACTATAGGCTAGCCACAGTGTAAATTATTTGGCTTAGTTATTATTTCAAATGCGCAAGGTAGATGGTATCTCTTCAATTTTATATGCCAGGTCAAAGAGGATTATATGCCATGTCGAAAGATTAAGATGTTTAGGAATTCTAAGCACTGAAAAAGATTTTGTGTATAAAAAGAAATGTTAAAACATAAAATAAGTGTTAAGTGTTAGCAACAGTAATTAAATTTGGGTTCCCATTATAAGTACGTGCTTTATGAAGCTCTTTTCCATGCTCATGGCTGTCCTGTTGCTTGAAGCCCCATCTGTGGTTAGGCTCCCAGTTAGACAGCTGCACAGGAATGTCAGAAAGGTACCAGGAAGGGGCCGAGCCAAGACTTTAAAGCCAGCATTCCTTCTTCTGTAATTCATTGTGCTTGTTATCCTGAACATTTCAAATATGAACATTACAAAATTATACAGTTTAATGATTAAGCAAATACATATATATGTGTATAGAAAAGGCAGACAAAATTAGTAAAAAATTGACAACTGTAGAATCTAGGTGGTGGATAAACAGGTGTTCATTGAATCATTCATTCAGCCTTTCTCTATGTGTTAAATTTTTAATAATAGAATCATTTCATTTAAGCATTTATTGGTTAATTGTGAGTTAACTTGGAAGTAGGACCCCAGTTTTAACTTCACACTTTATCCAAATTTGGTAGGATGCCTAACATACACAGAACTCAGTGGATATGTATGAAGAAAATGAATGCAAGTAAAAATGAAAGTAAGGACAAAAGAATACAGTTATATTTTTGTAGTGATGACCTCATACTAATCACGGTATCGTGTTTTATATGAGCAATTTCACTTACCTATTACATAAATTATCTGGGAATGATAATTCATATACATCAAGTTTATGTATTCAGAAACTGGGAACTAGAAAGTTAAATAACTTCCTCAAGCCAACCAAGTGTTAAGTTGAATAAATGAATCAATAAAGATCCTAGGGTAGGAGTTGTGAATAATTCACTATCCTATGTTTCATTCTATATTAAAGAGAATAAATAAAAGAGCCCAAGGAAGACAGAGACTGATAATGAGATGGGTGAAATGACTGAAGCTGAAACAGAGTCCAAGAGAAAATGAAATCAAGTCATGTCCAAAGTCACCATTACTTACCATCCCATCATAAGTGCAAGTGTAACATCTTGGCACTCTGGTGCTTTAAATCTTGTTTTACTGATGAGGAAGCTGTAGAGGATGGAGTTTGGATTCCTGACCCTAGTGGAGTTCAGGTGACTCCTAAATTTAGTACTCTTTCAAGTCCCTACACTGATGGTATCTCTATTTTCACTTTCACCCTGCTTTACATGATTACCTTTGAAAATATTTTTCCCCTCTTTGGACAATTTCTTTTTCTTTTGATTAATTTATAGGTACTAAATTCTATCATGATCTATTAATGGGTTTTTAATATGCAGATGAGTTAGTGCTATACTCAGAGTTAATTGGCTAATTAATCAAATAATTTTTACTCGGTTCCCACAGTTTGAAGATATATGAAGGTCATTTTTGTGTTTGAAAAGTACCTTTAAGTAAAGCCTGGAGCCAAGTAAATACATAATGATCTTGGTAGTATTATATAGCTCGTTTGTTTTCCCTTTAACAGAGCTGATTTTTGTGAGCTTGTTATAAAGCAGTGGATAAATATCACAGACAGACATGTCATCACTATACAAGAGCATATACAATCAGTGTTTGAAAGTGCAATTAGACCCTTAGTTGCGTTATCAGTATACACCTGTGAACTACAGATACATATACAACTGTCACTATTGTTAATCATTGTATGTTTTAAAGTTTGGGCTTTTACATTCAAATCACCATTTATAAAAATAAACTGCAACTGAGAAACATATTCAAAACCCTGTCTATACTACATTACTGATTTCATAAAACTTGTCATTTGTCACTGGCTTGACGTTTACTCAGTTTCCCCTGGGTGCTAGGAACTGTGCTGTGAATAGACAGGAAGAGGAGAATTTAATGTGGGATGCTGCTGAGCATAATTCATGCAGCTCTAATTTATTTTATTTTATTTTTGCTGTTAATTCATTTTATTTTTTTCTTTAATTAATTTTTATTTTCTAGTTTGTTTTGCTTTACAATACTGTATTC
>SJXQ01007376.1:148043-189235 GCA_006408695.1 Aepyceros melampus | reverse complement strand
TATTATTTTCTCCCATTCAGAAGGCTGTCTTTTCACCTTGCTGATAGTTTCCTTTGTTGTGCAGAAGCTTTTAATTTTAATTAGATCCCATTTGTTTATTTTTGCTTTTATTTCCAGTATTCTGGGAGGTGGATCATAGAGGATCCTGCTGTGATTTATGTCAGAGAGTGTTTTGCCTATGTTCTCCTCTAGGAGTTTTATAGTTTCTTGTCTTACATTTAGATCTTTAATCCATTTTGAGTTTATTTTTGTGTATGGTGTTAGAAAGTGATCTAATTTCATTCTTTTACAAGTGGTTGACAAGATGGCGGAGGAATAGGATGGAGAGACCACTTCTAATTTATTTTAAAGACAGGAGGCACCCACTAATGCTGAAGGTAACAAAAAGGACCCAGGACTGGTGGCAGCTATTTTGCTTCACCTACAGGTGGTGCACAGGGGCTCAAACATCAATCTGTAATACAAACCTCCCAGAGTTCATACACTAGCCCACGTTCCCTGTACTTGCAGTACTCTAGTCATAGCACAGTCTGCACCGTCTTCTCTCTATATCCTAACATAAAGGGTTAGAATCAGAAAAGAAAACACGTCTGCAGTAACTTGTTTTTAAAAAGATGAGGTTGCCTTGGGTAATAACCCCTCTTCATGTTAGTGTTAATTGCATTACAGCTAGGTATTTTCAGAACCAGCTCATGACTGACTGCGCCACTCTTGATTCCTGTTACTCACAGCGAAGTGGTTATTTGAAAGCAGAGGAGATCAGCATGATGGAACGCCGTTTGTGTGTGTGTCTGGGGCAAGGGGATACTCAAAAGGAATTTTTATTCAATTTATGAATTAACGCAATTTAGGCCATGGTTATGTGATGGAATACCTTGTTGACGCTACAGCAGTGAGAAGGAGTGAGAAAGAACAAATCTGGGCAATGCTTTAATTGTTTCTTCTGTTACAGAGACAAGGAAGAAGTTAAGGAACATCACTTTATCTTTCCAGTGATGTATCTAACATGAGAGCAAATGAGTGACTGTTGTTGGAAAATTTTTCTAAATATTTCATAAATATAATTTTATGTATATACATGGGAGTGAAAAAATGAACTATTCCAGTTTCTTGTGGTGCCAGCAACTAGGCAATGAGAGACAAGGAGGAAGAGCAGGAGTCTGTATTTAGGATGTTTCAGAAGGTTTACTTAGTGAATTAAGCTGTGCTATGGGTCTGGCTACTGCTTCAACTTTGGTTGGTGCAGGTTGGAAAAGATGTCCCAGCCTCTTGGTTGTGAAGTTTCCAATGCACCAAGTAGCCTGTCACAGTGGCTGGACAAAGTAAAGGAAAAGGCCAGAGTGAAATGAACATCACGCATCACGCTGCACAGTGTGCTCTTCCAGGGATTGTAGGTCAGTGTCCAGTATCATGTTAGCAGCCCAG
This sequence comes from Aepyceros melampus, assembly GCA_006408695.1. Classification (NCBI taxonomy): domain Eukaryota; kingdom Metazoa; phylum Chordata; class Mammalia; order Artiodactyla; family Bovidae; genus Aepyceros; species Aepyceros melampus. Next base: position 187,810 of record SJXQ01007376.1, on the reverse strand, counting down.
GGTGGGCAGTCAGTCTATCTTAAGAAGGATGTCAGGAAGCAAGGGCTTTTCTGGTGGCTCAGATGGTAAAGAATCTGCCTGCAATGCGGGAGACATGGGTTCAATCCCTGAGTCAGAAAGATCCCCTAGATAACGGAATGGCTACCCACTCCAATATTCTTGCCTGGAGAATTCCATGGACAGAGGAGCCTGGCGGGCTGCAATCTATGGGATCGCAAAAAGAGTCAGACACGACTGAACAACTGACACTTTCACTTTACACAGCGACCAAACCCACCCAGCAGCTGTGGATCTGCTGTATCAGAGATGACTCAGCCTAGGGCTGCTATGTGCCAGGGGTCACCAGTGAGTCTCAGGCCTGCTTCATTCATATACTCAGGGAGTACTTGTTAACCCATTAAAAACAAATTAAGCTCTTATTAAGGGGCTTCCCAGGGGGTCTAGTGGTTAAAAAAAGAAAAAATACCCGCCTGCCAATGAAGAAGCCATAAAGAGGTTTGATCCCTGAGTCAGGAAGATCCCCTGGAGGAGGGCATGACAACCCACTCCAGTATTCTTGCCTAAAGGACTGGCGGGCTACAGTCCATAGGGTCACAAGGAGTTGGACATGCCTGAAGCAACTTATTAAAATGCTTAATCTAATGGGAAGCCAAGGAAGCTAGGTGACCTGTGATAGCTTCTAGTGGACCCACCTGTTTAAACCCTGAAAGGCTGAGACAGCTGCAGGAGGGAAAGCCTATTACAGCAGCACTCTTACTGAGTGCTTTTGGATAATAGGAACCATTTTCTCAAGTGTCCAGAGCCAATTCCTTTGTTGTGGAGAAGGCCAGTGATAAACGTGGCACTCAGTTACCAGATTTCATCTCAACGGCTCATCAGCAGCGTTTGACACCATTGTCTCCAGCCCTGCACAGCTGCACTGACTTCCCTGTGTCCGGGAGGGGAAGCTCTCTCTACTTGCCTCCTCACTCTGGGGGAGTTCTTTTTTTAGTCTCATTGGCTGGCTTAAGTCTTTTGACATGACCTCCTAATATTTTTCTGCACCAGAAGTCTTTCGTCCTTTCCTCGTTGGTGTTTACACATATATTTTTGGTTCTCATCCAGTCTCATGACTTCACACCTGTACTGTTAGAAAAAAAATAGAGATTTGAAAGTTTGTAGTAGAGTTGAGGGAACACAGAGTTTCTCCTACAAAGTATAACTATTAGGGGAACCATTCATTGAAAACACCTGCCCTGGCTGGCACGGCAGTTACCACTTGCATGAATTATCTTGCGATAGGATGTCCTGGTAAGGAACATAGAATTGATAAAATAGCACCAACCAGAAAAATGCAGAAAAGGTCAAAAGGAGAGAGGAGACACCTATCCATATGTCCCACAGAGCTCCCAGAATCCTCCTCACTGGAATCACCTCAGGAAGGACCCTGAGTCAGAGTCATTGGTCAAAAATTAACACCATACCATAAAATCTGAGACTGCGAGCCATGTGGCGGAGCAGTTCTCCTGGGTTCCCTTATTCTCCTGCTCTCTGCCTGGGGCCCTTTCCCAGTAAAGCCTTGATTTATCAGCAAGTGTGTCTCCTCGAACAACTCATTTTCGAGTGTTAGACCTAAGAGCACACTCACGGGTTTCTGAAAGGGGTTCCCTTTCTTGCAACATAACCATAAAATTCGAGATGGATTAAGTATGAGCCTCAAATTGTAATTTCCAGTTTCAAACCCATTGTGGTAAACAGAATAACGATCCTTTAAGATGTCCGTGTCTGAATCCCCGGAACCTGGGCATATGATATGTTACACGGCAGGGACTACTTATGGTTGCAGATGGAAGCAGGTTATTGCTTGGTGACTTTAAAATAAGGAAATTATTCTACATTATCTGTGTGGGCTCATTGTCATTGCAAGTGTCTTTTTAAGTGAAAGAGGGCAGTCGAAAAGAAGAGTATGGACAGAAGGAAACTTGAAGATGCTAAACTCCTGACTTTGCAGGTAGAACCAAGGGAGATGAGCCCTCAAAAAACAGCTAATGCCTCAAAGCTGGAAAAGGCAAGAAAACAGATATTCCCTGAAAGTCTCAAGAAAGAAACATAGCTTTCCTATCACCTTGGTTTTAACCCAGAAACTCTTTTTCAGATGTGTGACTTCCTGAATCATAAGACAATAAATGCATGTTCTTTGAAGCCACTCAGTTTGTCATAGTTTATTACAGCACTCGTCAGAAACTGACTTACCCAACTCAGATACTAACACCATACTTTTTGTTTCACAGCTCATCGTTTCTCCACCTGCATAGACTACATAGATAAAGCTTAAATATTTATCTTCACAGAGGCTCACGACGTTATCTTTCACATTAACTTTGATGACTTATCTTGCTTCGTAACTGTTTCCTGACACTTAGGCGTTTGTACTTACTTATGGTCCAACATGCTGCAGCCTGCCCATGGCTCCTCCAGGGTTCTGGCCTCATATCTCTTTCGTTCACAGCTTCAGCATTAATCTTCTGCTGATGCTGCTACTGCTTTGTCACAGACACCTTCTACTTAATGTACCTCCCACTGGCAAGTGGCTCAAGCAGCATTTATCAGTGTTGCCAGGTACAAAGTGAAAATCAACTTTCCGTGTCGTGTGGAAACTTAACAACAGTTATTACAATGGAAAATTATTTAAATACAAATAAGAAATAATAGCCACTTGTGATTATCCTTTACCCTAGAACATACTTTGAAATGTGTAAGCAAAGTTGAAAGTACATCATATCTTTGTCCTGAGTAAATGAAAGAGAAATGTATGTATGTTTTGCTTTAATATATGAAAGCTTGTAGATATTATGTATTGACACAGCATTTTATTCACTTTAACACAGGTAGCTCGGATTTTTTTTTTTTTTGAAGCTATACAATTCCTAAGACTTATTTCCCTCTTCTCATTCTTCAGTTCCTACTTTATGGTACTACTTAAAGTCACATCAGTAATATTCCTAAATAAATTATAATAAATAATTCTAAGGCCAGATAGATTCAGTTTATGTCAGTCACACAGTCATTTCTGACTGTTTACAAGCCTCATGGACTGCAGCACAAGAGGCTTCCCTGTCCATCACCAACTCCTGGAGCTGGCTTAAACCCACATCCATTGAGTCAATGATGCTGTGCAACCATCTTGTCCTCTGTTGTCCACTTCTTTCCTAGGATCAGGGTCTTTTCTAATGAGTCCGTTCTTTGCATCATGTGGCCAAGGTATTGGAGTTTTAGCATAAGCATCAGTTCAGTACTTAGTCGTGTCCAACTCTTTGCGACCCCATGAATCGCAGCACGCCAGACTTCCCTGTCCATCACCAACTGCCAGAGTTCACTCAGACTCACGTCCATCGAGTCAGTGATGCCATCCAGCCATCTCATCCTCTGTCGTCCCCTTCTCCTGCCCCCAATCCCTCCCAGCATCAGGGTCTTTTCCAGTGAGTCAACTCTTCACATGAGGTGGCCAAAGTACTGGAGTTTCTGCTTAGCATCATTCCTGCCAAAGAAATCCCAGGGCTGATCTCCTTCAGAATGGACTGGTTGGATCTCCTTGCAGTCCAAGGGACTCTCAAGAGTCTTCTCCAACACCACAATTCAAAAGCATCAATTCTTCTGCGCTCAGCCTTCTTCACAGTCCAACTCTCACATCCATACATGACCACAAGAAAAACCATAGCCTTGACTAGATGGACCTTAGTCGGCAAAGTAATGTCTCTGCTTTTAAATATGCTATCTAGGTTGGTCATAACTTTTCTTCCAAGGAGTAAGCTTCTTTTAATTTCACGGCTGCAGTCACCATCTGCAATGATTTTGGAGCCCCAAAAAATAAAGTCTGACACTGTTTTCACTGTTTCCCCATCTATTTCCAATGAAGTGATGGGACCGGATGCCATGATCTTTGTTTTCAGAATGTTGAGCTTTAAATCAACTCTTTCACTCTCCAGTTTCACTTTCATTAAGAGGCTTTTTAGTTCCTTTTCACTTTCTAGCTTTAGTCCTTCCAATGAACATTTAGGACTGATTTCCTTTAGATTGACTGTTTGGATCTCCTTGCAGTCCAAGGGACTCTCAAGAGTTTTCTCCAACACCACAGCTCAAAAACATCAGTTCTTTGGTGCTCAGCTTTCTGTATAGTCCAACTTTCACATCCATGCATGACCACTGGAAAAACCATAGCTCTGACTAGATGGACCTTTGTTGTCAAGGTAATGTCTCTGCTTTTTAATATGCTATCTAGGTAGGTCATAACTTTTCTTCCAAGGAGCAAGTGTCTTTTAATTTCATGGCTACATTCACCATCTGCAGTGATTTTGGAGCCGCCAAAAATAAAGTCAGCCACTGTTTCCAGTGTTTCCCCATCTATTTGCTATGAAGTGATGGGACTGGATACCATGATCTTCATTTTTTGAATGTATTTGAAGCCAGCTTTTTCACTCTCCTCTTTCACTTTCATTAAGAGATTCTTTAGTTCTTCACTTTCTGCCATAAGGGTGGTATCATCTGCATTCTAAGGTTATTGATATTTCTCCCAGCAATCTTGATTCCAGCTTGTGCTGCACCCAGCCTGGCATTTGGTATGATGTTTTCTGCATAGAAGGAGAAGGCAAGGGCAACTCAGTCCTGTACTCTTGCCTGGAAAATCCCATGGATGGAGTAGCCTGGTAGGCTGTAGTCCATGGGGTCGCGAAGAGTCGGACACGACTGAGCAACTCTGCTTTCACTTTTCACTTTCATGCATTGGAGAAGGAAATGGCAACCCACTCCATTGTTCTTGCCTGGAGAATCCCAGGGACGGAGGAGCCTGGTAGGCTGCCGTCTATAGGGTTGCACAGAGTTGGACACAACTGAAGCGACTTCGCATCAGCAGCAGCATTTTGCATAGAAGTTAAAAAAGCATGGTGACAATATACAGCCTTGAAGTACTCCTTTCCCAATTTTGAAGCAGTCTGTTGTTCCATGTCCAGTTCTCACTGTTGCTTCTTGACTTGCATACAGATTTCTCAGGAGGCAGGTAAGGTGGTCTAGTATTCCCATCTCTTGAAGAATTTTCCACAGTTTGTTGTGATCCACACAGTCAAAGGCTTTGGCGTAGTCAATAAAGCAGAAATAAGTGTTTTTCTGGAACTCTCTTGCTTTTTCCATGATCCAAAGGATGTTGGCAATTTGATCTCTGGTTCCTCTGCCTTTTCCAAATCCAGCTTGAACATCTGAATGTTCTCAGTTCACATACTGTTGAAGCCTGGCTTGGAGAATTTTTAGCATTACTTTGCTAGATTTATATTAGATACGGATATAACATCACCATTTGAAATCATTATACATTTATTTTTTAAAGCTGAAAAAAATTGCTGAACTTCCAGATAAATATTTTGATACATGAAATATTTGTTTCTAAAGTTTCCCTCTGAATAAAGAATATGCAGAAATATCAGGACGCTGTAATAATACGGCTTTGTAAATGCCTCCTTCAATTTTAGGAGCTGAACTACAAATAGATCTTGTGTCATGTGTGATAAAGTCTCTACTCCACACAACATTTCACATCTACTCATCAGATGAGTAAGTCATTATTCATATTATTTCAAGACTTATAATATTTGTAATCTGTCACAATAATTCCTTTAGTTATTTATTCTTATTTATCTAATTAGTGTATTCAATGTATACATATCTTCTCTATCATTTATCCAATGAAGAGCTGAATTTATTGTCAATAATTTATTTTTAAAAGGAGAAATCATAACTGTCATATATCTGAGAGCTCAGGCAACTGATAATAAGAGGTAATTGCTTTTATATTCAAGGAAATAGACTGTCTTGAATATAAAATACAAACTGGCTGGCTGTAATGTTATTAGAACGCACATTTTTTTGTTTAGAACATTGATTTTGTTCTGCTTTTTTTTTGCACTGGGATTTTGTGGATAATTACTGCAGTTAGTTTCAGGCCAGCCTAACTTCTTCCTCCTGTGGATGACATGCTTTTACTGTTTGAATCCCAGAAGATGTGTTTATTTTTCCTAGAGGGTAAATAATCATAAAATACAGTTGATATAACTGCACTCTATCAATTTTTCCTGGAATACAAAAAGCACATATTTTTTAAAAAGTTCAGTTATTCCTACACGCTAGGGAATTTTCCATGAATTCTGCCTCTGAATATCTTTTCTCTTCCATTTATTTAATTCTACAAATAGAGGCCATAAAATATCTCTATGTTCAATTAAAAATTATATATATAGTCATTAAGACCTATAAAAGTTGTCACTGTCTGAATTCTGTTAATTATTGCAAGATATTCCATTTTCAGTACTTTGTATTTTCATACAAGGTAAAATCTTTTAGCCAGTTTTCCTTGTAATACTAGTACTATTTCCCAAGCACTTTGATTTTTCATGTGTGCTTACTTATTCTCTTGTTGGTTATGCTAAATTTTTAAAGTTTGTAGATATATTTTTCACTCTCAAATTATATCTTCAACTCTGAAAGTCCCCTTTTAAAATTTTAAGACTCTTAAAAGTTAGTAAGAAACTAGACAGGAAAAAAAAAAGTTACTGTCTTGAATAGCAACTTCACCAAAAGAAGTTCCAAATGCCCAATACAAAAATGCCTAAGTTTTTTTTTTTCCCCCCTGCTGGACAAAGTAATATAAAGGCAGTATCAGGGCAAGGGGGTTAGATGTTAACTCCATTTTAACATCTTCAGTGTTCAATCAGAGTAAGTCAAGGGCACAGTGCTAACAACAAGGGCAGATAATGGTATGAGACAAGAGGGAAAAAAGAGCAGGAAAGTTATTTTATTAGAAAGATTCATGGCCTCATCATACAATTGTTGAAGGAAAGGTGAAGGGTCAAGAGTACAGCCTCAGGAAGGAAAGTACTATGTTCACTGAATGTAGTCTAGCAACCCCTGGGCTGATTCATAGGCACAAGACAAGATGGCTTTTTTTTTTTTCATACAAAGTAAAACCTTTTAGCCAGTTTTCCTTTTAAATACCAATAATATTTTCTAAGTAAATTTATTTTAGTTTTTCAAGTGAAATCTTCAAATTCAATCACATTTTCACTGTAAATTTTTGCTAAGTTTCCCATCACACATTATGATGTCTTGTTATGTCTGTTCCTTTCTGTCTTTGCATTATCTTCTAGAATATATTGCACCATCTGCCAAGTGATTTCAGTTTAAATGTTCTTTATGTATTATTTATGAAATAATAATGATCAGCTTCATCTGCTATTCACACCACTTAAATAACATTGTCATTGGACAGACTACTCATTCTTTCTGTTCGGCTTACATATGTATGTTGAAATGCATTTTCTTAACTTATTAGAACCCTTATAGACCACTTTTTTTTTTCCAAAAGCTGTGTGGAAAATCCGAATCTTTAATGTCCAATGAAAGTGTCATTTCTGTGCTATGTTTAATCATATCAGATCTTCTGGTTACAAAGACCCTTCTCAACCCTTCAAGACCCAGAGGAAAAATTTTTACCGTATCACACCACTTAAATAACATTGTCATTGGACAGACTACTCATTCTTTCTGTTCGGCTTACATATGTATGTTGAAATGCATTTTCTTAACTTATTAGAACCCTTATAGACCACTTTTTTTTTCCAAAAGCTGTGTGGAAAATCCGAATCTTTAATGTCCAATGAAAGTGTCATTTCTGTGCTACGTTTAATCATATCAGATCTTCTGGTTACAAAGACCCTTCTCAACCCTTCAAGACCCAGAGGAAAAATTTGTTACCTTGTGATCCTAAAGAATTTTGTGCATACCACAACATGCTACCTTTCCCCTTACATTATTGCTAATTACTATGCTTGAGAACTGTTTGAGAATTCTTCTTTGTATAAATTTATATACAGCATTAAGATTATGTATAGCCCATAAATGCATAATCAGAAAACATGTGCTTAATTGAATTGAATAATATATGAATTGCCTCCACTAGAAAAAAGTGGGGAAAGAATTTAGAAAAAAAAATAGAAAAAAAAATGTACCTAAAGCTAAGAGGTAGAATGTAGAATGTAGCATTTCTCCCCATTTTAGGGCAATCCCTCTCTAAGGAATTAACAAATACATATATAATGTTTGAGAATTCTTCTTCGTATAAATTTATATACAGCATTAAGATTATGTATAGCCCATAAATGCATAATCAGAAAACATGTGTTTAATTGAATTGAATAATATATGAATTGCCTCCACTAGAAAAAAGTGGGGAAAGAATTTAGAAAAAAAATAGAAAAAAAAATGTACCTAAAGCTAAAAGGTAGAATGTAGAATGTAGCATTTCTCCCCATTTTAGGGCAATCCCTCTCTAAGGAATTAACAAATACATATATACGTATCTTTGAAAATCTTCCACATGTGAAATACCTCATCCTTAATCATAGGAGGGTTCCACTTGGTAAATACACTATCATAATAAGAATTAAGGGAACTCTCATTCTCAATATATAAAGAAGTCTTTGATTTTCATTTCGTGGACAAGCAGCAATTTTGCTAATTCTAGGAAGATACTGACTTTGGGTATGCATTTCAAAATGTAAAGAAGAAATGTAACTTCCACTTGTTAAATCTAAATACTAAATGATAAGAAGAATAAACAAATGATCTCACAGCTGGAAAGGCAGCATTCAGAGTTGAGTTTCAATCAGAGGCTGCTTACCTATGTCAGTTCTGTGTCCAATGTTGTCAGGTAGCACATGTACAACTTTGCTTACCTGTCTTAATATTTGCCAAATTAGTGAGGTGAAAGAAAAATGGGATATAGAATTGAAGAATTTGGCAATAAAGTGATTAAAATAATTGATCCATAATCCAAGGCTCAGATAATTGAAAGGACTCATAAGACTCCACAGTCCTGGATAAGGTTTTCATAAAGATACAAGGTCAGTGAGACAGAGAAAATAAACATAGACAATCGGTGAGAGCCCCACAGCTTCTAACTTCAGGCTCTCCTTCCTCCTTTAACACACACAACATGCTATGCATTCAGATTATGAAATGTCAAGAAATATGCCAGATATATTGATTTCAAGGAAGCTATAGCATAAGTTGGGGTTCTCTGGTGTCTGAGATGGTAAACAATCCATCTGCAATGCATGAGACCTGGGTTTGATCCCTGGGTTGGAAAGGTCCCCTGGAGGAGGGCAGGCAACCCACTCCAGTATTCTTGCCTGGAGAATCCCATGGACTAAGGAGCCTGGCAGGGCTCACAAAGGGGGGTCACAAAGAGTCGGACATGACTGAGTGACTAAGCACAGCACACAGTGCACACAGCACCAGTTCATGGGGGGTCTTTTTTACCGTGCTAGTCACATAGCTAAAATCAGTCTAACAAGAGGTTCAAATCATCAGTTCATACATTTTCTCTAAACACTGTGGACAAATTAGCACTGCTTAGCCTCCAGAGCAGTGTGAACACTAAACAGCACATTACAAATCACCACATAGCACATCCCATCTTAATCTTGGCCAAGAGGCAGCAGCGTCCTTCCAAAAGTCCCTGGAGATACGCATACTTCTCCTGAGGATCAGATGCAAGGTCACTGTTTCCTTATATACCTGGATAGGGAAGTAACTTAAAATATGAGGAGGTTACTAGAAAAGGAGAAAGTTTCAGTATCCAAAGATTGCAAGAGAACAAGAAGGTGTCAAAAACTGTAAAGGCTCTGAGATTTTGCTCTACGTACAAGCTGACAGGTTAGCCTGTCTAGTCTCTGGGTGCTGGCAGAAGACACAAGAGCCCTGAATCAAAGACAGAGACAAGAGAGGAAGGACTTATTGCTCATTACTCTTTGCACAGCAGGTAGCATGAGCTGAGTGTCTGCATTATTTCCTCTTTCTCCCCAAGTCTCACAGCATAATGTGGAGCAACCCAGGCAAAGGCTGCCTGCACAGCTGATCCATACTCTAGTTAGAAACTCCAGCTTAGGAAACATTCAGTGAAGGAAGGGCTGGGAAGAAACCTGAAGCAAACATCATTTTTATCATCCTGATGTGCAAGAAGGGGACACTGCCTCTCTAGCTCAAAGTTGTTACAAACACCTTCTTAAAAAGATAATCTGGAAGAAAAACTGTTAAATGTAGGCTGAAATATGAGAGATCCATGAAAAATTATTTTCTAAAAAGAAAGATGTGAAAATGTGACTAGGAAGAAGATTTTTTCTTTTTAGTGTTTTCACAGTGAGACAGTTCTCTGCAATCTGAATCCTAGTGCATGGCAACTGAGTGAGTTGCTAAAGCGGAGCTGAGTGACGGTAGCTGGGGATATAAGGAGATAAGAAAATTGAGAGGCTAGGACACTAGATATGTCATGCATGTGGTATCTGAGAGTTTTCATGCTGTTGGTAGAGTGATGGTGTAGACTAGGAATTGGTGCTGAAGCCTGCAATTAATATAGGAGAAAATGACAGCTATTCAGAGGAGGAAAGGTTGCCATTCCTGATTATCCCTGGAACGATCTTGAAGCATCAGGGTAAAATAATGATGTGCACGCGTGCTCAGTTGCTAAGTTGTGTCAGACTGTCTGTGACCCCATGGACTATTCTTGGGAGTATCTGGGCAGGAATACCAGAGTTGGTAGCCATTCTCTTCTCCAGGGGATTTTCCCAGTTTAGGGGTCGAGCCTGTATCTCCATCTCCTGCATTGGCAGGCGGATTCTTTACCACTAAGCCACCTGGGAAGCCCAGAGTGAGGATATCCACCCCAATTCTAGATCCATGAGTGAACAGATCCATGGGAGAACTGGGTATATCAGCTTTCTGCTGCTGCCATAACACATCATCAACAACGGCCATTTGTTATCCTGTGTATGTTAGTCACTCAGTCGTGTCTGACTCTTTGCGACCCCATGGGGTTCAGTCCACCAGGCTCCTCCACCCATGGGATTTTCCAAGCAAGAATACTGGAGTGGGTTGCCATTCTCTTCTCCAGGGGATCTTCCACATCCAGGGATCGAACCTGGGTCTGCTGCATTGCAGGCAGACTGTTTACTGTCCGAGCCACCAGGCAAGCTGTATTTATTATCCTAGTCGTCTGTAAATCAGAAGTATGAGTGCAGCACAGCTCAGGTGAACCTTCTGCAATGATTCCCACAAGACTGAAATCAAGGTGTTGGAGGGGCTGTGCTTCCTTGTGGAAGCTCTGGGGTTGAATCTGCCCCCAAGTGCATTCAGGACATTGGCCAAGTTCATTCCACGCATTTGTAGAACTGCGGCCCTCGTTGGACTGAGGTCTCTCTTTCTTTGCTGGGTGTGGACAGTGGGCCAGCCTTTGCTCTTAAAAGCTGCCCATATTCCTTTCCCTGCTTTCTCATATGGCCCTTCCTAGAAACAGTGGTTGGAGAAAAATGTGTGCTTCAAATCTACCCTTTCTATTGCATCTCTCTGATTCCCGCTGGAGAAAGTTCTGCTTTTAAAGGCCCATGGGATTCTGCCAGACACACCCAGATGAGCTCTGATAATCTATTGTAAGCCTCCTAATATTAACTGTTCCTGCTTGGTCCCGCTTTGTGTCAGGCACAGTATATTCACAGGTTCTGGTGATTAAGATGTGACGTTTTTTGAAGGCCAGTATTCTGACTAGCATGAAAGGACAACGAGCAACGTTTGCTTGAGATGACTATAGGGCACGGATTTTAAGTGGATTAGGATGTATGGATAGATTTTGATCCATCACTGGAGTTTTTCATAATGTGCAGAACAAGGGGAAAATGATTCTGGGGTCAACACTCAATATCATTGTAGTAGTAGTGTTGGTTGCTCAGTTGTATCTGACTCTTTGCGATCCTGTGGACTGTGGCCCCCCAGGCTCCTTTGGCCATGGGATTCTCCAGGCAAGAATACTAGAGCGGGTTGTCATTCCCTTCTCCGGAAGATCTTTCCAATCCAGGGATCGAACCTGCATCTCCCACACTGCAGTCAGATTCTTTTACCATCCGAGCTACAGGGAAGATCAAAACAATATCATATAGGAGGGTGTAAAATCAGGATAAGGACTTCTGTTATGTCCAAATTCCTGCTGCTGCTGCTGCTAAGTCACTTCCATCAAATTCCTGGACACCATTAAATTCCCGGACACCATCAAATTCCCAACAGTATTTCTTAAATGTGAAAAATATACTGATATTACAAAGTACTTAAATTTTGAGGTCTTGGGAAGAAAATGAAAGGAACATAATAATATGTTGAAGCCTGAGCAAAGCTAATGTTAGGACAAGAGAGAAGCTATTTTGTAATTCTCAGGTTGTGTTATTCAAGCTTTTGTTCCAACCTGGCGGAGCACCTCTTTCAGCAGGTTAAAAGGAGATGAGAGACAGTGTTCTCGGTCCTGCTAACCTGACTTGCTCATGGGGTTTGATTGTCTTGCACAAGCTGGGGTATGTTTCACATTCCTAAGATGACTGCCCTGTATGTTCATTCTCTCTGCCTCCATTATTTGGCATCCTGTCTGAATGGGAACAATTTCTCCTCTATGTGTAGGCGAATACTGTTGAATTATTTGAGTCATGTTGGAGTGCTATTCTTATTTATGATATGTCCCTCAACATAATGCCCTATCTGGAAGCTGTGAATATGTCACCCAAGGGTGATGGAGATCTCCAAATAGTCAATTTCCAGAGTTGTAACTGACACTTGCTTTAAATTGGTGTGATTATGTCTAAGCCATGAGATTTGAAAGGATGGTGCTGACATGCACAGACCCTTTCTATCGCTTTAATGCCTTTCTCCCTATCATAGATCCAAACAACATTTTATCTCTTGACTGAATATGACAGCTCTGTGATTCCTTTTTCTCTGTGAATCCAATTAATCTGTCTATGCTTCTGAGCTTTTTAATTTTTTGGCATATGCCTTTTCTTTCTTTCTTTCTTTTCTAAACAAGTTGTTTACATTCTCAGAATGTTTATCTTTAGATCTTCATGCTTGTCTGCTTTTCAGATTACTTGCCCTTTTATCCCAGCTTCCTTTTACGGGTTTACTAATGATCAGCCTCATCTCTCAGACTCTAGACTCAGACTTTGATTTAGTTTCTTCTCTCATACATGCACTGGAATTACTTGAGGTGCATTCAATAGCTCACTTAAAAGAAGCAGACAAAATAATCCTGACAAAGTCTCAACATTGATTTTGTACTCTGTAAAGGTTTACAGGAGCTTAATGTGAATGTTATGAAAACTAAGGACATCAGACAGCTAATTGTTTCCACCAATACTCTTTAAGAAAGAGATAAAAAGAGCACAAAGAAAAGAATCAAAAATCATTTGTAAGGATATATGAAATCTACTGATGTAGCAGTTACAGAAAGCAACTGGGCTGAAATATGTCATGGTTCATTCCCTTCATGAAACTCATTTACAAAAACTTTAAGTGAGATAATATAGGTAAGCTCACACGCAGCCAAAGTTTATAAATCTTCACCCTCCGATATGAGAGTCCGTGTTATGTATGGCTTTTGAGCACTTGGAATGTGATATGACTGAGGAACCGAATTTTAACTTTATTTAGTTTAAATTAAATAGCACGTGTGGCTAGTGGCTACTGTATTGAACAGATCGGCTCTAGCATGTAGAATCCGTGTGTTCAGAACTCTCCTCTACCCTTATCCTATTTATAAACGCAACATCACTGCACAGAGCAGTGCCTGTCAGTTGGCAAGATCTCAATTAATTCTTGTAACAGGGATCCAGAAAATTAATCATTATGTGTCAAACCTGAAAACAGGGGAAAATCCATCCAATTCAACAGATTTGGAGAGGAAAAGCAACTGGTCTCAAAATTTGTAATAAACACAGTCACATTTTAAAGATTTCATATTTCAAGCAAGGTTAGTAACTATATAGAACTATTACACAAAGTGAATGTTAACATTATTAATGAAACCCACATCCAAGGACATGATAAAAAATAAAACGGACACTACTCCAAAGAGGAAGAATTTCAGTTTTGAAAGATTATTCAGTTTAAAAACTCTTAAAGACTGATACAAGTTTTAACAAATTTCTAGCCTTCGTGTTTATATGCGTGAGGTTAATATCAGGAGTATTTACGGAATAAATTAAAACACTGACAAGAGCTCTGATAAGATGTTCATTCAGATCTCTCTCTATCTGCCCTGTCAACTTGATGTGAGGGCTACAAGAGGAACCTTGGTATCTCACAAAATTATTGACATCCTTTCCTAACTCTCTAAGTCAGCTGTCCCCTATGCCATTGAATCATCTTTTAAACTGATGTCAAGTGTGGATCAGAAAAGGCTGCCCACAGTGCTTTATCTAAGTACTAAATTCATCATTTTTATCTAAACTCGAGTGTTTTTCTCTTTCTGATATCTAAGTTCACAGTTTCCACTAAAGACCCGGAGTGTAGTTGGATAAGAGACATGTATATAAAAACCTCATATTTGGGAGCTTTTATTTGTGTTAGCAATTCTTTTTCAGAATAATCATTTAATTTTTTCCCCTTAGGGAAGAAAGCATTCACTCACTCATTTATTCATGTACTTTTCACAAGACTGCAGTAAATACAAACTGTCTTTAGAACCTCTGCTGAGTTCTGAGGGCACAGAACATTGAGGGAGCCCTATCTTGCTCTGTAGACCATTAAAAACAAGGATTGGAGTATCTGGAGGAAAACCAAGTGTGACTCACCCACTCTTCATCCACTGGTGTGTCTAGCCCAGACCTACACTGTTTTTTTCCCTCTCATTCATATCTTGCAAACAATGGACTATAAAGTCCTCTTGAATTTCACTGTCTCTCCATTCTGACCTCACGATATCTGACCAGGACAATTTATAGCTTGCTTACAGTCTATTTCATATCATACTTTTCCCACTTATAATATGTGTGTCTGCTAAATTCCTTCAGTCGTGTCCAGCTCTTTGCAACCCCATGGACAGTAGCCTGCCAGGTTCCTCTGTCCAGGGAATTCTCCTGGCAAGAAGACTGGAGTGGGTAACCATTCCCTTCTCCAGGGGATTTTCCCAACCCAGGGATCAAACCCACATTTCTTGCATCTCCTGTATTGGCAGGTGGGTTCTTTACCATTAGCATCACCTGGGAAACTTCCACATTCTAGCCCTGGTTGTATATTTAGATTGTAATTCATAGTTTCTCTTTCCTCACCTCAAAATCCTCCCAGGCTCCCCTTGGCAACCTGAATACTCTGAATATTCATCAGAAGGACTAATGCTAAAGCTGAAACTCCAATGCTTTGGCCACTTGATGTGACGAACTGACTCCTTGGAAAAGACTCAGATGCTGGGAAAGACTGAAGGCAGGGGAGAAGGAGATGACAGACGATGAGATGGTTGGATGGTATCACTGACTTGGTAGACTTGAGTTTGAGCAAGCTCCTGGAGTTGGTGATGGAGAGAGAAGCCTGGTATGCTGCAGTACATGGAGCCCCAAAGAGTTGGACATGATTGAGCAACTGAACTGACTGACCCTTGGCAAAAGTCCATGGGATTGCAAAGAGTCAGACATGACTGAGTGATTGAACACACACACACATCCTTGGCAAACTAGAGCTCTAGGGCCAAACGTAGCTCATGGCTTATTGTACATTCTATGACCTAAAAATGTTTCTTAAAATCCTAAAGGGAAGAGGAAAGAGGAGGGAGGGTGCAGAGAGAAGGAGGAGGAGCAGGATATAATTTATAACATAAATTTACAAATGAGAGGATCCCTGTGCAACTGCCAAAGCCTACAATATCTACCATCATCCCTTTATAGAGAAAAGAGTAATCCAAACTTACTTTGTTGCCATACAAGAACTTCCACCATTCAAGTTAAGGGTTTCAGGACTCTGATATCTATATTTCAGCCTTGTTTTTCCCTTGCCGCGAAATGGAGGTAAAGTTAGTACCTATTTTATAGAATTGTTTAAAGAAGATAATGCATGCAAAGTGTTTAACAAAGTCTCTACGCTGGGCTTCCCAGGTGGTGCAGTGGTAAAGAATCTATCTGCTAATGTAAGAAGGGCGAGAGACACAGGTTCAATCCCTGGGTTCAAGTCCTAGAGCAGGAAATGGCAACCCGCTCCAGTATTCTTGCCTGGAAAAATGTCATGGGCAGAGGAGTCTGGCAGGGTACAGTCCATGGGGATGCAAAGAATCGGACAGGACTGAGTGACTGAGCATACCGCACTGCACAGATAGAGGCTGCTGCTGACTCCTCCCTCACGCCGTCACCGAGGCTGCCTCCTAACAGAGCCTGCATCTCCCATCCCTGTGCATTTGCACGCCCAGCTCCTTCTGTGTCAAAAACATTCCTGCACCTCATGCTGCTGGAAGTATCTACACGCTTTCCAGTTTCCGCTCAAATACCACTTCCTGTTCCTAGCCTCAATACTTGTCTCCATTTGCCCCTAATTTCCCTGTGATCCCTCCATACTGCTTGACCATTCCTTCTAGAAATAAACCTACTGGTGCACTTGCCTCTGCCAGACTAACCACTTGACTCTTGACTTCTTTATGTTTGAAAGTATCTGTTTATCCTGTGTGCTAAATGCTAATCTGACATACTATAAATTCAACCCCCCCATAAATATTTATTTACTTAACACATTGAGGGGAGGCAACACTGGATTTTTAATCTGTTTGAGAATTATCCATTCTTCTTATCGGTTGTCACATTCATTCCGTCTCCAGGGCTGGCTAAAATGTCACTGATTAAGGACATAATAAAGACTCTAGTAATCCTTTACGCTTGCTTTTAGAAGGGTTTCTCCTCATTTAGTTATTAAATTGGTATTTACCCCTTTGTGAATATTTTTTTCTGAAAAGAGAATAAGAATTTCCTGGCTTGGTAATGTTCATCTTCTGAGCAATTCACTACATAAAACCAATGAAGCTGTCCAATTGTGTTAGGCACTAATTTTTTACTTCCCTGCTTAGGTAATAAAACACAACAGTGCGAGCATTGGGAGCTAATAAGGACACACCTTGGTAGTTGTTAGGAATATGAGTAAGCGTTAACTGCCTTTAACAACTCTGAGTTGTCATTATCAGATTGAAAAAATTCCCAGGGTGAATTATGGTTATGAAAAATAATTTAACTGACAAAAGACATAAAAGTAATATATTTAAATAAAATTTCTTATAAATGAAGAATATCATCATGCCCGGATAATAAAGTCCTTTAAAGGTTTTAAGAAGAATATTATCTTGAGAAAGTTGAAAACTTTCAAGAACAGCAATAAAAAGTACATAGAGACCAGGACCATACCATATGTATCTTGGGGACTTATTTAGACTTAGAGAAAATCAAGGTTTTACTACCTGTCTGCCTTCAAAGAACCTTGAGGTAGTAATTCTCAGGTCCTTGGGTGAAATCCTAGAGGATCATCAGTAAATATTCTTTCTCTAGTCTGCCTCTTGCCCTTCTCACCAGCTAGTCAGGACTTTCTGGTGAGTTCCATTCTGTGTTAAGTTGCTTCAGTCATATCCAACTCTGTGTGACTCTATGGACTGTACTCTGCCAGGCTCCTCTGTCCATGGGATTCTCCAGGGAAGAATACTGGAGTGGGTTGCCATTTCCTTCTCCGGGAGATCTTCCCAACCCAGGGATCAGGGGATCCTCCTGACCCAGGGATCTAACCCTCATCCCTTTATGTCTGCTGCATTGGCAGGCAGGTTCTTTACCACTAGCGCCATCGAAGAAGCCTGAGGTTACACTCCAAGATTCCCAAGTAAGGATTCTCCAAGACTGATACTCAATGACTAGAATGTCTTGAAAGAAGAGCCAGAAGGCCTCAGATCAGGACATATGCATACTTTGGTTACTGATAGTTGGTATGTAAAGTAGGTTTTTGTTAACATTTTTATTTGATGTGCAGTAAACAAGGTCATTTTCCCTCGAATGTCCCATAGAGGATAGGAACTGAATTTCATTAAGGTCTTATTCAGAGACAATTTGCATAACAAGTATCAACATCTATTTTAAAGTAAAATAGATTACAAAGTGGCAAAGCTGTTTACTAACCAAATTGCTGATCCCTGTCTTCTTGACTCTTCCTTTGGAATTAGTAGTTAAACGTTATTAACATATTTAATCATTTCGACTCACAATAATGAAAATTTTATATGGTTGGAACTACATTATTACAATAAAGTCAAATTAATAAATGATCAATTCAACAGTGTGCAAGTATAAAAATTTTTTTCTTTGGTCTCCTTTAAAAACTAACTGACCTTGATGGAGGAATTAATGTTTTTTGCTATAAACAGTAAAGGGGAATAAAAAAAGAGACGGTCATATAATTAAAGGCACAAAGTGTGAAGAGCTTCTGTAAAAATCCTGACTCAGAACGAGTTTAGAGAAGAATTGGCACCCCACTCCAGTATTTTGCCTGGGAAATCCCATGGATAGAGGAGCCTGGTAGGCTACAGTCCATGGGGTCACAAAGGGCCAGACATGACTTAGCTACTAAACAACAACAGCAAAAGGAATTGGTTATTGTTCACCAGTTCACATGGAGAACACCAACCTTTGCCTATGATCTGATTCTCAGTTACTTATTTTACAAATGAAATCCCAGATTTCTAGCCACATGTCATGTTTTCTTTCAGATTCTCAATCCTGGTAAAAATAATAGAGACCTTTATTGTAAAGTTTTAGGTGCAGCATCAGTGACCTACTGTATTAGAGGAAGTACAGTTTCAGTAAATAAGTTCAGAGGAGGATCCGCATCTCCTGACATTTTATTTCTGAACACAGAATATATTTTTAAACATAGGAACATTCTCTTCATTTTTATATCTTACACATAGATTTCCAAGCTAGTAAATAAGTGTTTCTATCTGTATATGTAACTAAAGTGTCTCAAGAATATTTCAGAGACACTCTGGGATAGAAGTTAGAAAGGTAAATAAATAAGACGATTAAACTCTTGTTCCACGGGAGAAATACATTGGATCACAGCACTGATTCCATGCGAAGAAAAAGGGAGGGGGAGGAGTGGAATAATGGGAGAGAATAGGGGGACTTAAAAGGTGGGGGGATAATATATATATAAGTGAAAGTAGAAGTGAAGTCATTCAGTTGTGTCTGACTCTTTGTGACCCCATGGACTGTCACCTACCAGGCTCCTCCATCCACGGAATTTTCCAGGCAAGAATACTGGGGTAGGTTGCCATTTCCTTCTCCAGGGGATCCTCCCAACCCAGGGATCGAACCTGGGTCTCCCGCATTGGAGGCAGACACTTTGCCATCCTAGCCACCAGGGAAGCCTCTACATATAAATGTGTGTGTGTGTGTGTGTGTGTGTGTGTGTATAAAGGTATATGTGTATATATACATATATGTATGATGGTGTGTGTGTGGGCTAAGTCGCCTGAGTTGTGTCCGACTCTCTGTGACCCCATGGATATAGCCTACCAAACCCCTCTGCCCATGGGATTCTCCACGCAAGAAAACTGAAGTGGGTTGACGTGCCTTCCTCTAGGGGATCTTCCCAAGGATCAAACCCACGTCTCTCATGTCTCCGCATTGGCAGGCAAGTTCTTTACCGCTAGCACCACCTCGGAAGCCGGTATAATGATGAAGATGTCACCAGGCAACCATGATTGTTGTCTTGACTACTACAGTGCAAGGACAAAGAGTGGTCACGTGCACCCTGAAAGCTAAGGACTGCATGACGGACTCACCACAAAGCTTGCTCTTTCAGGAGGGTGTAGCACAGCACTCCTTTCGTGCTCAAGTCTCAGATCCCAGAGCACATCAAAGGTCTCCTCACCCACCTTCCTGAGGCCGACCTGGAGGCTGCGCTGGGAGGGACTCTCTCATCCTCCTCTCTGCTCTGTATTTCCCTCAGTTCAGCTGGACGAGGGGAGGAGGGCTGTCTCCCCGGGTCTGCTCAGCCTTAGCCCAGGAAAGAGCCCCTGTCCCACCTCCGGCCCAACTCTTAAGGTTACTATAGCAACCCTCAGCTTTATTCGCTGGGGCTTCAAGTTTATCCTTTTTGATTCTGGCCAAGCCAGAGCCCAACCTTTTCTCCTGACCTTTATTGCCAGTTTCATTTAGACCTAAAAGAGGGAGAACCCTTGAGAACAGAGCAGCAGCTCCCTTCAAACATGCACCCTTCATTTCTCCTGACGGTGGAAAGGTGGAACAGCTGACTGACAAGACACATGGAGCAGAAACACTAGCCTGTCACCAGGAGTAAGGTGGCCTCTGCCACCAACCTGCCATCCCTGGGCCGGAACTGCTCATCCACATAACAGTTCCCCTTCTCCCGGTACCTTCTGGAGAATGGTCTCTTCCCTGACCTCACAGAGAAATCTAGCAGGTGCTCAGGGGCTTTGTCAGAGCAGATGCTGCCTGCGTCTGTCCCTTGAAGGCACAGCCTCGACATGGACTCGACTGGCCAACCTCACATGGTCACCAGCAACACCGGCCACGTGCTCCATGCGTCCCAATGCCAGATTGGGAAGAGACTCTGGAACCAGAGATGCTGCTTGATTATTGCACAGGAACTCTGAAGACTCTTCACTGAGGACGAGGATGCGAAAAGCCCAGCAAGGTGTGGATGTACATCCTGCTGTGTAAATGCAACGGCAGTGGAGCAGAGACCTGGATGTAGGCTGCAACTCCATGGCACATCTTTGGACTGCTTGCAAAGAAACCATTTTCTCTGTCAAAGGACACACTGCTATTTTAAAGTAAATAACCAACAAGGACTTACTGTATAGCACAGAGAACACGGCTCAATATTCTGTAATAACCAGACTGGAAAAGAACTTGAAAAAAGAAACAGCAAAAGAGACACAGATGAATAGAACGAACGTTTGGACTCTGAGGGAGAGGAAGAGGGTGGGAGGATTTGGGAGAATGGCACTGAAACATGTATACTATCATGTAAGAAATGAATCACCAGTCTATGTTCAATACAGGATACAGGATACTTGGGACTGGTGCCGGGGATGATCCAGAGAGTTGATATGGGGTGGGAGGTGGTGGTAGGGGTTCAGGATTGGGAACTCATGTACACCCGTGGCGGATTCATGTCAATGTATGGCAAATCCAATACAGTATTGTAAAGTAAAATAAAGTAAAAATAAAAATAAATAAATAAATTTTTTTTAAAAAAAAGAACCAATACGTGTATATTTATAACTGAATCACCTTGGTGTATACCTGAAACTATCATGACATGGTTGATCAATTATGCTCCAGTAAAAAAATAAAAAGTATGATGCACAATCCAGTCACATTGGCATAGGTTGGGGTTTGAAAAAGAGACACAGATGAATAGAACGAACGTTTGGACTCTGAGGGAGAGGAAGAGGGTGGGAGGATTTGGGAGAATGGCACTGAAACATGTATACTATCATGTAAGAAATGAATCACCAGTCTATGTTCAATACAGGATACAGGATACTTGGGACTGGTGCCGGGGATGATCCAGAGAGTTGATATGGGGTGGGAGGTGGTGGTAGGGGTTCAGGATTGGGAACTCATGTACACCCGTGGCGGATTCATGTCAATGTATGGCAAATCCAATACAGTATTGTAAAGTAAAATAAAGTAAAAATAAAAATAAATAAATAAATTTTTTTTAAAAAAAAGAACCAATACGTGTATATTTATAACTGAATCACCTTGGTGTATACCTGAAACTATCATGACATGGTTGATCAATTATGCTCCAGTAAAAAAATAAAAAGTATGATGCACAATCCAGTCACATTGGCATAGGTTGGGGTTTGATTGGAAATACAGAATCTCAGGCCCCCTTCCCATAACTTCTGAGTCAACATTCGCATTATAGCAAGCTCTCTGTGTGATTCTCATTCACGGTGGAGTTTGAGAAGACCCATTCTATTCCAAACATCAATGTAACCTTCTAGGAACCAAGACCCACAGCCCACCATATCAAAAGAACTCAGAGTTGAAACCTCTTCTAATGCACAGAAAATTGCAGTGATCACTGAAGCTTCCCAGGTGCATGTCTTGGAGGGAGGGTAGAAAGCAGTTAGTGCTACTGCTGAACACCAAGAATGCCCGCGGAGGCTCCTGAGCACCTACTGTGCTTGCTCCTGGGAAGGACACTCTTCTGTCCAGTCTGGAAGAATGCACTGCCTCTTTGCTCCCGTAAACCCCACCTGTCTTCATGTTAGAGCTAGAGCTACTGCAATAATTATAAAAGATTTCCAGCAGCCCTTTTGTCCCAGGAGTGCAGATGGAGAAAAGACAAGGAGTTAATACAATAAACCTAAGATAAAGGAGAATGTCATAAATTGCAATATGTGAAAGCCTCCTGTGTGGCTATTATCAGGTAGCTTCTTTTTTCTGCCTTCTGTCAGATTTATTGCTGGCTAATTACATTATCTGATCCAATTTGCCTCCTTGTAAAATGTCAAGCTTGAATTATTATTATTTTTTTAAATTTTCTAAGTGCATTTTATTTCCATTATAGGTGTATGTGAATGCAGATTGTGTTGTATTATGTATGTGACATTTTTATTATCTGTCTAGATCTCTCTGGTCCTACTTGAAAAATAAGGAAGTTCCAATGAGATCAGTTCTTAATCCTGACTGCATATTAGAAACATCTTCTTATCTGAAAAAGTATACTAATGCCTGGGCTACAGCCAAGATAATTCACATTTGAACCTCTAGGGGTGGGGAGTCAGGCATAAGTACTTTAAAAAATTTCCCTGGTGAGTCCATCGTATAACCAGATGGAGACTAGATCTGACTAGACCATGCCAAGTTTTTAAGCATAGAGATTGTGTTTGTTTGATATTTGCTACAGAATTGCCTGTTGTGGAAGAGCCGCTTGTCTGATTGAAACCAGGCTGAAGTATTTTTTCGGTTGACATGCTCACACTTCCTACACCTCAGGAGCACTTTTGTCTAACTTCCAAAGCTCCATAGAGATTGTTTAGAAACCATGCGAGATTTACTATTGACATTTTCTGAGATGTAAACTTCTGTTACTTTAAACTCCATTAAAAAAAAAAAAAAGCTGGGATTTCCCTGGTGGTCCAGTGGTTAAGAATCCTCCTGCCAATGTAGGGGACAAAGGTTCAATCCCTGTTCCAGAAAGATCCCTCATGCCACAGAGCAATTAAACCCCTGCACCACAACTTCTGAGGCCACATCCCAATCAACAAGAGAAGCCACCACAATGAGAAGTTCACGCCTCCAATGAAGAATAGTTTCCACTCAAAACTAGAGAAAGTCTGCATTCAGCAATGATGATTCAGTGCAGCAAAAAATAAATAGAATTTAAAAATACCTTTAAAAAGCTGAGAAAACATGTAAAAGACAAATATGATATCCAAATCTTGATTTTAAAATTAAGGTGAACTGTATCTTCCCTGGTGGTTCAGATGGTAAAGAATCCGCCTGCAATGGAGGAGACCTAGGTGCGATCCCTGGGTTGGGAAGATCCCCTGGAGAAGGGAACGGCTATTCACCCCAGTATTCTGGCTGGAGAATTCCATGGACAGAGGAGACTGGCCGGCTACAATCCACAGTGTTGCAAAGTGTCTGATAAGACTGAGAGGCTCTCACTTTCACTTTCATATTTTTTTATATTTATTTTCTTTAGTTTAAAAGATTTATCTAAATGACTTAACATCACAAGAGGTGGCTATCAGTTTTGTATGTATGTAAATTAGATAGATTTAAGTGTGGTTATTTAATGGTGCTCTAAGAAATATATGTTAATACCTCAAAGATGACAAATGTTTGGCAATGCCATCACTCCTTTGTTTTCGTATTCTAGACATGGTTGCAGGCATGAGGTACATCTTTGATGAAAGTAGGCTATTTATCACACATTCCAAAGTACTAAGGCACACATTTCTCAGCAAGGCATGTTTCTCTAAAGGCATCATTGCTAAGTGACCATCTTTTCAACTTATCCTCCTTATGAGAGAATATTTTAAAGATCTTCAGAAGCAGGCCTACCAGTCTGATTCATTTTCAGAATTTTCAAACTCAGAGTTGATTAAAGACATGAAAGGCTTCTCTGACTAATAAGCTGTGCGATTTATGCACCTGAAAGACAAAAATAAAACCCAAATCCAACAAAAGTGTAATGACTAAATTTGCCAAGAAATATAAAGCCTGCTTAATCTTTCAAACATAGGAAGAAACATTATTAGATCAAACTTTTAAGGAAGAAAGAGGAGCTGACTCAAATGTTATTTGAGTCATACTTTTACCTAGTTAATTAATTCAGATTTCTATCTTCAAATACATTTTAAGAGGAACCCAAGTCATAGTGTTGGGATTGTCATATGAATTACAATTCCTCACAGGTTTCAAATGCTTGCTTATAGAAATGCTGTGTTGAGATGAAGTGGATTTATCTAAATTTATCTCTAATCCAGATTTAGTCCTTCAGAAATTATGACCCCTTGCATAATAAATTGCCTGAATTGAGTTAGTTTTAATCCTCTATGTTCTATAAACAGGAATATCACCTTTAAATCATTTATTGTTCATTTATATAGGAAAATAAGGAGTAGACAGATTATTCAATGTCTTGCCAGAAAGATCATGTTTTCTCAGAAAAAGAAATATGAGTATAAAGCACATGCAACCTGGGTTTCTGATTTGATTGACTTCCCAGACCTAGGACACCATACATTCATGCAACTATATTTCATTTGTATCATAGATGTACTTAGCTTCCCAGGAAGTATGATAATTTTAGAACTTGTATTTGGTTTGTGCTTACTTTTAAAACTAATTAAAGCTAAAATAAGTTTCTTTTTCAGTAATACTTTTTTTATCAGGATTATAAATGTAAATAACATCTCTCTGAATTCAGTTCCCTATTAAAACTTGGCATCAGTAAGATATCAAATAATGTCATTTCTTGTTGTTTTTCAGTCGCTGAATCTTGTCCAATTCCTTGTGACCCTGTGGACTGCAGCACATTAGGCTCCGTGTCCTTCACTGTCTCCTGAAGTTTGCTTCAATTCATGTCCATTGAATCAGTGATGCTATCTAAGCATCTCATCCTCTGTCGTCTCCTTCTTTTTTCTTCAATCTTTCCCAGCATCAGGGTCTTTTCCAGTGAGTCAGTTCTTCACATCAGGTGACCAAAGTATTTGTGCTTCTGTTTCAGCATCAGTCCTTCTAATGAATATTCAGGGTTGATTTCCTTAGGACTGAGTGATTTGATCTCCTTGCTGTTTAAGGGACTCTCAAGAGTCTTCTCCAGCACCACGAATTCAAAAGCGTCAATTCTTTGGTGCTCAGCCTTCTTTATGATTCAACTCTCACATTCATACATGACTACTGGGAAACCCTAACCCTATATCAAATACTCAAGATGGAAAACTTGTAGTTCTGCTCTTCACCTACTTACCTGTTATAAATTTGAAAAATTATTTATATAAATGCTTTCAATATTTTTGCAAACTGAAGAATACATACACTTGGTTTATTTACATAATATTGTGTCCATGTCCTATTAGAGAATTTCTTTCTTTTATTTATTTATTATGTTATATAAATCAAAGTGTTGCTTCAGCCAAGTCTCTTTGTGATGCTGTGGATTATAGCCTGCCAGGCTCCTCTGTCCAGGCAAGAATACTGGAGTTGGTTGCCATGCCCTCTTCCAGGGGATCTTCCCAACTTAGGGATTGACTGAGTCTCTTATGTCTCCTGCATTGGCAGGTGGGTTCTTTACTGCTAGAACCACCTGAGAAGTCCATTATGTACCTTATCAGACAATAAGACAGGGGGTGCATTTATAAGTGCAGATAATGACAAGGGTGGGATAGGGAGCTCTGTGATGAGACTTGAAATTTAAAAGCTTCTGTTCTAATAATGATACTTGTTCTAATACCACGTGTTAGAAGTCTTTGTATCATGAAATATCTGTAACATAGATCACTGAAGTAACTGAAGATTGCAGATTTCCTTTTAACTCACTTATATATGCTTTGAATTTCTTCTTCCAATTATATACATCTTCCAATTGTACACATCTTTTACACGCACTCTTAAAAAATTCCCACCTATTAAAAAAAGGTTTGAGACTTTTTCACCAAGGTAATTTTTGCCTACATTTTACAATTTTATAATTGTAAATATACATTTCTTATCATTTGAATGCAACTTTATTCCATGTTTTCTAATTTCTTATTTTCCTAGAAAACAATTGAGCATTCCAATGATAAAAAGTACTTTGGATCCAATTGCAAAACTTATTTATTACAGGAACTGCAAGGTTTCATACTGCTTTCAGAATGACTAAAATATTGTATCATATTTATCATATTGTATCATATCATTCTGCTAGAATATCTCATTTAGGATGCCTTCGTGAATCTTCATACTCTCCCACTCTCCTCCCAGGTACAGTAAGTGCCTTTCCTATACATTCTCATTACTGTCCATCACCTAATGTCTATGCATTAATTTCTGGTTTCTTCCCAGGGTACTAAAGTCTTCCTGAAGCTAAGCTCTATGCTTTTGTTTTCATTATTATTCACAGCACATAGGAGTATGTATGTTGCATAAAAATGATGGTGTTATTTGTTATATAAATGAATTACTTGAAAATACACATTCAATCATAGCACCTAATCTTATAGTTACCATGCTATTATTAACTGAGTTGTAAACCACTGTGTGTTTTTATAATGGAAAAGTACTTTGTAAAAATTTAGAAAAGCAAGTGAAAAACAACAAGAATTTGCAGAATACTACTGAGAAAGAAGTCATGACTTTTAACTTCCAGCAAAGGATGTGAAAACTAGACTGAATATTTCTGTATTTTAAAAAGCCATTGTGGCTTCATAATTCCACACATGAGAGCACTGGAATGAGATAGGAAAGTGCAAGCAAAGCAGCCATAAATATATCCACTGGGTTTCACCCCTAGTCCACACCTTGCATCTTGACACATGTCTGGGCATGCATCAGTAGTCATGCTCATTTCTAAACAGGACATTTTCTGCTGACACATACTTTGAATCAGTGTGCATTATTCTCCCCATGACAATATACTTTGGCAACATGAAGTCAAATGCATTTGACTGCATTCTAACAACAGTGAGAAATATCCCATATAAGATTTACATGTGTAAATTTATTTCATATAATTTCTTAGTGATAGGACTTTTCCTTTTATTTCTGTAATTCAATGAAATTCTTTACAATGCAGAATTTCAGGGTGATAGAAAAATAAGGCACTGTAAGGAATATATAGTATACATTCTATAGCAGTTGAGTTCAGTTCAGTCGCGCAGTCGTGTCCGACTCTTTGCAACCCCATGAATCGCAGTACGCCAGGCCTCCCTGTCCATCACCAACTCCTGGAGTTCACTCAGACTCACGTCCATGGAGTCCATGATGCCATCCAGCCATCTCATCCTCGGTCGTCCCTTTCTCCTCCTGCCCCCAATCCCTCCCAGCATCAGGGTCTTTTCCAGTGAGTCAACTCTTCGCATAAGGTGGCCAAAGTACTGGAGCTTCAGTTTTAGCATCATTCCTTCCAAAGAAATCCCAGGGCTGATCTCCCTCAGAATGGACTGGTTGGATCTCCTTGCAGTCCAAGGCACTCTCAAGAGTCCTCCAACACCACAGTTCAAAAACATCAATTCTTCTGCACTCAGCCTTCTTCACAGTCCAACTCTCACATCCATACATGACCACAGGAAAAACCATAGCCTTGACTAGACGGACCTTAGTCAGCAAAATAATGTCTTTGCTTTTGAATATACTATCTAGGTTGGTCATAACTTTTCTTCCAAGGAGTAAGCGCCTTTTAATTTCATGGCTGCAGTCACCATCTGCAGTGATTTTGGAGCCAAAAAAAACAAAGTCTGACACTGTTTCTACTGTTTCCCCATCTATTTCCCATGAAGTGATGGGGCCAGATGCCATCATCTTCGTTTTCTGAATGTTGAGCTTTAAGCCAACTTTTCCACTCTCCTCTTTCACTTTCAACAAGAGGCTTTTTAGCTCCTCCTCACTTTCTGCCATAAGGGTGGTGTCATCTGCATATCTGAGATTATTGATATTTCTCCCAGCAATCTTGATTCCAGCTTGTGTTTCTTCCAGTCCAGCATTTCTCATGATGTACTCTGCATATAAGTTAAATAAGCAGGGTGACAATATACAGCCTTGACGTACTCCTTTTCCTATTTGGAACCAGTCTGTTGTTCCATGTCCAGTTCTAACTGTTGCTTCCTGACCTGCATACAGATTTCTCAAGAGGCAGGTCAGGTGGTCTGGTATTCCCATCTCTTTCAGAATTTTCCACAGTTTACTGTGATCCACACAGTCAAAGGCTTTGGCATAATCAATAAAGCAGAAATAGATGTTTTTCTGGAACTCTCTTGCTTTTTCCATGATCCAGCGGATGTTGGCAATTTGATCTCTGGTTCCTCTGCCTTTTCTAAAACCAGCTTGAACATCAGGGAGTTCACGGTTCACATATTGCTGAAGTCTGGCTTGGAGAATTTTGAGCATTACTTTACTAGCATGTGAGATGAGTGCAATTGTGCGGTAGTTGGAGCATTCTTTGGCATTGCCTTTCTTTGGAATTGGGATGAAAACTGACCTTTTCCAGTCCTGTGGCCACTGCTGAGTTTTCCAGATTTGCTGGCAAATTGAGTGCAGCACTTTCACAGCATCATCTTTCAGGATTTGAAACAGCTCAACGGGAATTCCATCACCTCCACTAGCTTTGTTCGTCGTGATGCTTTCTAAGGCCCACTTGACTTCACATTCCAAGATGTCTGGCTCTAGATTAGTCAACACATCATCATGATTATCTGGGTCATGAAGATCTTTTTTGTACAGTTCTTCCGTGTATTCTTGCCACCTCTTCTTAATATCTTCTGCTTCTGTTAGGTCCAGACCATTTCTGTCCTTTATCGAG
Source organism: Aepyceros melampus (assembly GCA_006408695.1). NCBI lineage: Eukaryota > Metazoa > Chordata > Mammalia > Artiodactyla > Bovidae > Aepyceros > Aepyceros melampus. The sequence goes on along the minus strand of SJXQ01007376.1, from coordinate 158,911 downwards.
CCCATCTTTGCATGAAATGTTCCCTTGGTATCTCTAATTTTCTTGAAGAGATCTCTAGTCTTTTCCATTCTGTTCTTTTCCTCTATTTCTTTGCATTGATTGCTGAAGAAGGCTTTCTTATCTTTTCTTGTTATTCTTTAGAACTCTGCATTCAGATGCTTATATCTTTCCTTTTCTCCTTTGCTTTTTGCTTCTCTTCTTTTCACAGCTATTTGTAAGGCCTCCCGAGACAGCCATTTTGCCTTTTTGCATTTCTTTTCTATAGCAGTATTATCTAAATATGATTTGAGACAGCTAATAGCAATATTGTGTCTCTCTGATGTCCCTACATGTGGTAGACTGAGGTGATACATCTCATACCCATATTTTAATGAGAAAATGTCTAGAAAGCTCTTGAGTCATGAGACTATAGCTTAAACTGGAGCAATTCAATTTGAATTTTCATGTAGCTTTCGAAATTCTCAACCAGTAATTAGATGATGAAGTTTTACTTAATCCCTGTATGGATATCAGATAATAATACCACTTAAATAACCTACATTTATATTTAAAATATGATGAGTCAGCTGACACTTTTTTAGAAAACTAAATATACCCTTAACCTATGATCCACAAGTGGACTCTGACATATAACCAAATGAGTGAAAACATGTATCTGCATAAAAGCCTACAAATGATGTTTATAGCATCTGTTTTCAAAATTGCCAAAACTGGAGGAAACCAACATGCCCTTCAGTAGGTGAATGGATGAACTAACTCTGGTACATTCAGGCAAGGGAGTATTATTCAGTGTTAAAAAGAAATGAACTATCAAGCCTTGAAAAGACACAGAAAAGCCTTAAGTGTATATTACTAAAAGCAAGAACCCAAACTAGAAAGTGTACTGTATGAATCCAGGACTGTGACATTCTGGAAAAGGCAAAACTGAAAGGATAATGGATTTCCAGGGATTTGATGTGAGGGAAGCATGGATAAAATGAGCACAAGGGACCTTTAGGACAGTCAGACTACTCCATTAGATATCGTAATGGTGGAAACATGCCATTATTCATTTATACCCATAGAATATACACCACTTGGAGAAGGAAATACCACTGCAGTATTCTTATCTGGAGAATCCCATGGACAGAGGAGCCTGGTGGGCTACAGTCCATGGGGTCACAAAATAATCGGACCCAACTGAGCGACTAACACACAATATACACCACTGAGAATGAACACTGATGTAACCCTGGACTTTGGTTGACAATACTATGTTAATGTTGATTCATCCATTGTAAAAACAGTACCACTCCAGAGCAGGATGTAAGATGTTAGTGGTGGGAGGGGACTGTGTGTAATTTGTTGAGTGTGTGAGGAGGGTGTTATGGGAACTCTGTGTACTTTCTAGTCAATTTTGCTGAAACTCCAAAACTGCCCTAAAAAAATTAAGTCTATAAAAATGGAATACGCTTCTAAATTGGTGCAGTTTGGTTAGTTCTAATAACCTTGAAGACCCTCTTTGAATTTTGTATATTGATGTCTATCCACTTAACTGTAAATTTAATTAAAAAGGAAAGGGACAAAATTATCCTATGCAAAATATTCTATATAATATTCATTCATCTTTTTCTCCCTTTACTAATAAAACTGATTCTGTTCATTATAGCAACCTATCCATTGAAGAATAACATTTCCCAACCTGCTTTTCAGTTAGGGATGTTTGTATTTTGTAATTACAATCATCAGAAATAAATGGAAGATACCTGTGAATTTGTCCTTTTTTTCTTTTGTGAAGTATGTGTCATACTTTTTTCTTGTTTTTCTCCATTTTCCTTGCTAAGACATGAACATGGCAGTTAGTTATGGTGGCTGCAACAGGCATATTGTTACTTTTAAGAAAAATCCAAGAAAGTCTCAGTGTTCTCAGCTTTGCCCACTTCCAGACTTCTAGCTTCATAAAGGAAAACAAATAAACAAGGACTTCTAATCTGTTGTTGGAATTGACAAGGTTTCTGTTACCACAGCCAAAGGAAGCCTTACTATTCAGAGAACCAGTAAAAAATGCCAAAAATAATCATTGACAACTGGTTCTAGTTGATAAGAAATGCTTAATATTAGTGAATTAGTGAAAGTCGCTCGGTCGTGTCCAACTCTTTGCAACTCCATGGACTATACAGTCTATGGAATTCTCCAGGCCAACATACTGGAGTGGGTAGCCTTTCCCTTCTCCAGGGGATCTTCCCAACCCAGGGATCAAACCCCAGTCTCCCACATTGCAGGCAGATTCTTTACCAGCTGAGCCACAAGGAACACAGGGCGATTAGAATATGGGGCATTTTTGTCATTCTGGAGATTGTCTTCTTTCTCTTCTACCATGGAATTCCATTAAGTTTAACACAGAATGAATATCATAAATCATTAGAGAATGGCCTATAAAAAAGTTTTTGTTTCCTTTTAAGGTAGCTTTCTTCATTTCTAAAGTCTATGTTTTATTTATACAAGTGCCACAACTCTATATTATTAATAATTGTCCTTACTAGGATGAGAATGAAAGACTTTCTGGGAAATAAAAAGGTGATGAAGACTGAGTATCTGCCCAAAGGCTTATAATCTAGATGGAAGGAGAAAACATATGCAGAGAGATAAATGCCATGCAAATGTGAAGCAAAAAGATTTTTCCATTGAGAAAGACTGAAAAAGGAAAGGAAACAGAAGAATATAGCTTGAGTGAAAGATGCCTTTAAACCAGAAATACAAATTGATGCAAATCTGGAGATGTTTGATAGAAACTCAAGGCATTAAGACTTTATTAGAAAGGCAGAAAAGATATTAGTATGTTTGCTTGAGGAAATCTTATAGAGGGCAGCCAATGAAATGCATAGAGACAGATGAGAGGTGTTTTTTGAAGTGAGAATTCACAGAAGTTGGGGAACCACATTCACAATCACTGAATTGTCTCCTTATAGTCTGTTTGTTCTCTTTTGTAGAAAGTTCAACTCTGAGGGAAAACTGGGAGATGGAGAGATGGTGGGGTGAGAAAACAGGAGAAAAGTATAAGTAAATCTAGTTTCTTTTGGTTTGTTTTTTAGATTTTTAATTTTTTAAAATTTATTTTTAATTAAAGGATAATTGCTTTAGAATGTTGTATTGGTCTCTGCCATACATCAGCATGAATAAGTCATAGTTATACACATGTCCTCTCCATCTTGAACCTCCCTTTGAAGCTAGCTTCTTGGTGTTTATTTTCTGTAACAATTTTTGGTTCTTTCTCAATGATGAAATCTGTAAAGATTTTTTTTCTTTCACCATGCCATAAAGAAGATAAAGAATTTTTGCTAGAAAGTGAAATAGAATACTCAGTTATTTTTACTTCAATCCAAGTTACAAAAGAGAGGATAAATATGTAGCTAAAGATCTATAGAAATGAGAGGCAGAATTGTTTTGAAAAAAATGACAGAAAGGTTATTTCTAGCTGGGACAGCAGCTGCTTGGTGTCATTTTTGAATAGATGTAGAGAATTTGAGAGCAGAGAAGTTATGGAATGGTTGTTTGAAGATTTTGTTAAAGTTTTTCAAAGAATTATGGGTGTTTGCCACAATGTTGTCAGTATACCTGAAAAAGTAGGAAATATTTTATTCTGGTTGAGAATGACTACAAAAAAAAAAGAAAAAGGAGCAGTAAAAACAGTAAATTTAACTTCAAGGAGAGGATGGTAGTTTAATATCTTCATCTTTTGTTATTTCCTTTTTCATCGAATTAATTGCTAGTGCCTCTTATCCAATAGCATGGTGGAAATGAGGCAATATTTGCATGCATCTGGAGAGAATTTATAAGAAAAAGAGATTTATTATAAGAAATTGGCTCAAGTGATTATGTAGGTGGAGAAGTTCAAGGTCTGCCATCTGTAAGCTGGAGAACTAGGGACATCAGTGATGTGTGAGGTATTGTTGTTATGCTTATTGTAAGTGCTGCTGAAATTAGTGAATTACACAAGATCTCTCAAGGTTCAAGGTTCTCATGAAGTAAATGAGAATCCTAATACTGATAGCACAGACCTAGGTGAACAGTGAGCATAAGGCCAAGTACTGAATGCATATGGCTTCCATTCATTCATTGCTTTTAAGTAAAGTTACTATGACTACCTTCTTCAAATTAGTGTAGTATTGGCTAATGTTTCTTTTCTCCTTTGACCCATTTAACATGGGTCTATTATGTTTCTTCTGACCCATATAATATGGGTCTATTGTAGTATCTACTGAGGTAGATTTTTTAAAAACTCCTTGTACTCATTAAAATGTTTGTGTATTTTGTGTGTTTGTTTTCACTCATTTCTATATCTCAAATGTCTATGAGGGTTACGTTCAGAACATTCTCTGGTGGCTCAGACGATAAAGCGTCTGCCTACAATGCGGGAGACCCGGGTTCGATCCCTGGGTTGGGAAGATCCCCTGGAGAAGGCAATGGCAACCCACTCCAGTACTACTGCCCGGAAAATCCCATGGATAGAGGGGCCTGGTAGGCTATAGTCCACGGGGCCGCCAAGAGTGGGACATGACTGAGCGACTTCACTTTCTTTCAGAACATTATTGAAGGAGGGAAGGAGAGATGGTAGGAAAGAGCCAACTCATACACATAAACTGGTCCAGCTACAGAAAAGTAAAACTGATGAGAGACTAGGAGAGTCTCTAAGGAAAACAAGAGACTGGAGCTATGCAGTGTAACAAAAAAAAAAAAAGGAGCTGCACTAGTTAGAGGTCAACCAGAGGCCCTGGGTATTTTGCCAGAGTCTAGTCTTAGACACTTTTGGACTCAGCTTCTTCATCTTGTGAAGGATGGATATTTTTTAATTCTTTAAAGAACTAATGTTTGTTGATATAATGTGATGACCTGATGGACCATCATGTGTGGCTTATCCCTGACCCATACTCTCTGTGACAGTAGAGGACATCATCCTCTGGTTTATAATTGGGCTGCTGCCCTCATGTTTCATGTAACAGCTAGCTCACAGTCAGAATTCTATAAGCATTTGTTGCACTGCGAAAGAAAAAAGTAGGGTGATTGGTAATCTGTTCTCCCTTAAGAAGACATAAAAGCACCCAAGCAGAGTGAAGGATATTTAGAGAAAAATAGAACTTCCCATATATTTCCATTGTTATCACTTGAATCCATAAGCTCAGGAGAGAGATGAAGAGGACCACCCCTTTTTCAATTTATCATTTGCCAGGTTTTCCCACTCAGGTTATCTCGGTGAGGAGAGAAGCAAAGATGCATCCTGTTTTTAAATAAAGACTGCTACTGACTGGTTCTTCTCTTAATTGTAGACAAAGGCATGGCAGATGGGATCACAGAGAGAACTTAAATATTTAGACTCATGCTTAAATTTAAATTAATCATTCATTCAAGAAGCACTTAACGCCAAATGTATCTAGGCAATGTGTCAGTGTATGGAATAAAGATATGAAGGGGAAAAGAGAGGGAAAAAAACATCAAGATCACAGCCCCACGTCCTCAAGAAATTCATTGTCCAGCAGGGAAAACAAATAACTAAACAGGCAAGCACAAGCAAACATGATTCAGAGCAGAGTTTGCACAGGGCCTGAGAGAAGGGAAAATTAACACTGCCTTGGGCATTTCATTTATTAACCTACTTCTAAAGTTTATTTCCTTGTGAGTGATTTTAAAAGCGCCATGCTTCCTAGGTACAATTAAATTCAATTTAAAATGCATTAAGTGACATTCTGTGAGAAACACTTTACAAATAGCTCAGCTCCAGGAAACATGCTGATCTTTGAAATGTGGCTCTTATTCCAAAGGGCTTGGGGCTATCATTAGCACAAACATCTTACACACTTGTAAGTGTATCTCTGGATGTAAAATGTAATGTCACCAGCTATAAGCAGCAGAGCAATTTAGAGTGGGGACAGAGTAACATGATCCAAATTTCAAGGGGCTGGGGGTTGATTCAGGATGTGAAGTGTGGGATGAGACAGTATTTCTGTGGCTAACATGTAAATGGGCATGAAATGATTAACTAGATGGTCCGAGCTGCCCTCGCCAGTCTTAGGGAGAAAAAAATCTAATACCGTCGCACAGAAGGGATCACTGGGACACAGTTATTGTGTAATGGGGAATGTTTTTCAAGCTGTTCTCTCTCTGAAAACTGCTTTCTGGCCAAAAGAGAGTGGGATGTAATTACTTCCAACATCACTTAACAGTGATGATCAGAGGGAAAGAATAGAGCAAAGAGCTGAGCACTGCACAAATAGAAACGGGTTTTCTTTTTTCTTCCTGAAAAATACAAGGAGAAGTGAGAAAGGGCATTACCAAAGGACTACAAGCTAAATTTACATTTGCATGGATTTGCATAGTATCTACTAGACACAAGGGAAACCAGGATTTTTTTAAATGAACGGCATAAATACTTTGAACTTTGAGATAGAAGACAGAATGAGGAACTGAAAATTCTCTAGAATTAATCACTGCAGCCCAGAACCATGGCAGACATACTACAAGGAAAGCAAGCACTACCATCCCTGGTCTGAGAATTCCCTTTAGTCTTTTTCGAAAAGTTACAAAAGCTAGACTTGGAATTGAGTTCAGAAGGGTGAAAAATTTGAGTATCACTGGGCTGAAATGAGAAAATAATTACAGAATGTCATCACTTTCAGTATTTCAAGGGCACTTGAAGTAAACCCAGAAGCCAGTTAGACATTCTGTCTGAATAAGATGGACAGAGCTTGAAAATAACCAGGCAGAACACAGCCAATTGGCTGCCTCTTTTTAGAGACTCCACGGGTAGACTGCAAGACTGTAAATCTGTTATCTTTGTAAAGCTAGCTGTGTCTTCTTCTTTACAATTTTTTTTTTTTGCTTCTTTATTTTCAGTCTTTAATTTAAACTTCTAGTGGACCCTGAAAACTGGATATTTAAGATTTTTCATATACAAATGTAAGAGCTGGACCACAAAGAAGGCTGAGTGCTGAAGAATTGATGCTTTCGAAATGTGGTGCTGGAGAAGATTCTTGAGAGTTCCTGGGACTGCAAGGAGATCAAACCAGTCCATCCTAAAGGAAATCGACCCTGAATATTCATTGGAAGGAGTAATGCTGAAGCTGAAGGTCCAGTACTTTGGCCACTTGATGGGAAGAGCTGACTCATTGGAAAAGACCCCGATGCTGGGAAAGATTGAGGGCAGGAGAAGAGGGTGACAGAGGATGAGATGGTTGGATGGCATCTCCGACTCAATGGACATGAATTTGAGCAAGCTCCTGGAGATGGTGGAGGAGAACAGAGGAGCCTGGTATGCTGCACCCCATCATGCCACAAAGAGTTGGACACAACTTAGTGACTAAACAACAAGAAGTTCCCTTTAGAAATAGCTCTAAAGTCTTAGTATCCTAGGAGGCAAACCTAAACCTAAACCAGAGGGAATTCTTGCAAACAAATTGGAGAAAGAGAAAGTGAAAGATGACAAGTTACAAATCGGCCCCTTGGACTTGTGCTGATTCTGTATCTGCCTTACAAAAGCCCATAAAATGCTCCTGTCCCCAGCATTCCCAACCACTCCTGGTTTGGGACTGCCCAACTGGAATCAAAATTTGCTCAAATAAACTCTACAATATTTTAATGTTCCTGATTGTATCTTATAACAGATTATTGTACTTTTTCTTAAATATATTATGGCATATTTTTCTATTAGCAACTCTAACTATATAACAATTCAATTAAAATGTACCAATCATATGAATATTTAGCATATTGTAGTGAATGAGGGCAATGGCACCCCACTCCAGTACTCTTGCCTGGAAAATCCCATGGACGGAGGAGCCTGGTGGGCTGCAGTCCATGGGGTCACACAGAGTCGGACACGACTGAGCGACTTCACTTTCACTTTTCACATTGGAGAAGGAAATGGCAACCCACTCCAGTGTTCTTGCCTGGAGAATCCCAGGGATGGGGGAGCTTGGTGGGCTGCCGTCTATGGGTCGCACAGAGTCGGACACGACTGAAGCGATTTAGCAGCAGACCAATCATATGAATATTTAGCATATTGTAGTGAATGAGGGCAATGGCACCCCACTCCAGTACTCTTGCCTGGAAAATCCCATGGACGGAGGAGCCTGGTGGGCTGCAGTCCATGGGGTCACACAGAGTCGGACACGACTGAGCGACTTCACTTTCACTTTTCACATTGGAGAAGGAAATGGCAACCCACTCCAGTGTTCTTGCCTGGAGAATCCCAGGGATGGGGGAGCTTGGTGGGCTGCCGTCTATGGGTCGCACAGAGTCGGACACGACTGAAGCGATTTAGCAGCAGCAGCAGTGAATATAATTCTCAGTATGTGATAGAAAAAAGAGATGAAATACTAGTTTTACTATCAGCCACCATTGCTGTAAAAGCAAACATTACCTTCTGTAGATACACTGCAATTTGTCAGTGTGCAAATTCAGACTGTGTATAATGAGACAGTTAATAGCTTTGGAAGCTGCTACAATGAACAGTCCATTTCTCAAAAGTGAGTAGATGCTCCAGCTACAAGATATCCATGACCACCCTCTCTATCTCCTGTTTCAACCCACATACTTTGTACTATGGGTAATTTAGCAGTGTGATTAGACAGTTTTTTACTGACTGCTTTTGCATTTTGTACCATATGGGTTAATTATCTAGAAATTCATAATAACTGATTCAGAATTTTCAATAAATAGCAGAGATACAATTTGTTTCAACTTTGTTCTATATTACTTCATCAAAATTAGTTTTTTCTATTATCCATTTGTAGATACTTCATTTAGTTTTTTAATGCATTGAAAAAAATATATGCAAGCTTTGTTTAAAGTCATTCAAATAGAAGATTTTATTGCTCATAATTTAAGGAATAAAAATAAACTTTATACTACTTTTGACCAAATTATAATTACATACTTATAATTTTATAATTTAAAAGTTTATATTAAAATTATAAGTAATAATTTAAAAGTTATAAAGATTGGAATCCTGTCAAAATAAGAAAAGTAAACTAAAACAAACATTCTCAGTGCATAATATAAATATATTTTACTATAATCAGTGATTTTTGTTATTGTTGGCCTTATAATTAATGTTAGGTACAATTAAGAATTTTATAGCTAATTATATTTATAACTATAATTGATAAACATAATTATTAACATTGTGATATTAATTCAAATTCTTAAGCCATATTCATGTCAGTAAAATGATGCAGCAGAAAAATTCTGTTTGGCTCATTGAATTATATATTTTATTTCTGTTGTGCTAAGCAACTATGCTTAGTTGCTCAATCATATCCACTCTTTGCAACCACATGGACTGCAGCCCACCAGGCTCCTCTGTCCATGGAATTCTCCAGGTAAGAATATTGGAGTGGGTTGCCATTTCCTTCTCCAGGGTATTTTCCAACCCGGAAATCAAACCCAGGTTTCCCGCATTTCAGGCAGATTCTTTATCATCTGAGCCATCAGGGTTTCTATTCTTATATAAAATATTGTTATGGTTAGAAAATCTTCTAATCAAATCTTGTGCTTTAACTTATGCTGTTAAAATAAATATCTGCTATATGAGTCATCAGTTATATTTCCTCTGAGAGAAAAAAAGATTGATTTAAAAAAACACTTCAAAAGTAGATTAAAAAAAATTATTATAGTTACATAATCCATGGCTAATATTTTTAATAAAAGTCTTTATCTTATTTCTATAACATTAATGTGTTCTGTCTGACATTCTAATCTTGTTTTACAGATTTGAAAAATATAATTTTTGAGTTTTTAGATAAATAATAAAACTAGTATGATAACTACAATTTGTCAAGCATCTGGTATATATACTATTAATAGTTTTATGTAATACTGATAAAAACTATGTATATATATGTTGTCTTCCCTGACTTTTTGCTTCATCCCATTCATTCTACCCTCCATTGCCTCACTAAACTTTAGTCACAAAACTGGTTTTCTTCTATTGTTGAGCAGACCCATTTCATGCCTCACACCATCAGGTCTGTATCTTGTCTACCTGGGCACAGCCTTCATCTCTCTCCTCACTTGACTGGTCCTACTTAACTCTCTCAGTGAATTCTGAGTGAGTGCTCAGTTGTGTCCAAATCTTTGCAACCCCTGGTGGACTGTAGCCCACCAGGCTTCTCTGTTGATGGAATTTTCCACAAGAATACTAAAGTGGGGTACCACTTACTTCTCCAGGGGATTTTCCCGACTCAGGGATCGAACCTGTGTATCCTGTGTCTCCTGCATTCGAAAGGCAGATTCTTTACCACTGCGTTGCTGCTGCTGCTGCTAAGTCACTTCAGTCGTGTCCAACTCTGTGCGACCCCATGGACGGCAGCCCACCAGGCTCCACTGTCCCTGGGATTCTCCAGGCAAGAACACCGGAGTGGGTTGCCATTTCAATCCAGAACTTAGAGAGGTTCTCTCTCAGTTACCCATGTTGCTTCTTTACCACAACAGCAACAGGGGAATTAACTAGGTATTATTTTCGGTTTTGTCTTTGCCAGTATCTGAGAGAAAGAAAGAGGCTCACAGCAATAGAGGAAGGATTTGCTGTTCCTTTTATTATTGACATCTTAGTCCTCTAGGGCTGTCATAACAAAATACTGCAGTGTGAGTAGCTCAAATGAAATAAATCTATTTTTTCACTGTTCTGAAGGCTGGAAGTTCCAAATCCACGTGTCAGCAGGTTTGCTTTCTCTGGAGCTCTCTCTCCTTGGTGTGCAGAGGTGGCTTTCTCACTGTGTCCTCACAGTCTTCTCTGTGTGTGCATCTGGTCTATTTCTCTTTGTCCTAAGAACCACTTCTTATCAGGACACCAGTCAGATTGAATTAACACCCCCTCCCGCACCCCCCGCCCCCCG
>SJXQ01007376.1:28556-147852 GCA_006408695.1 Aepyceros melampus | reverse complement strand
GGTCACTACCTCCAAATACAGTCACATTTTAAGGCAATGAAGGTTAGAGCTACAATATACAAATTTTGGGGGGTGGGCACAGTTCAGTCCATAACAGTTGAGGTTGTTATTATTTGTTTGCTTTTTTTTTTTTTTTTTTGGCTGGCAGCCCAGCACATGGGATCTTATTTCCTTGTTTTTGTTGGTGTTCAGTTGCTAAGTCCTGTCCAACAATTTGCAACACCAGCCTGTGCTGTCCTCCACCATCTCCTTGAATTTGCTCAAACTCATGTCCATTGAGTCAATGATGCCATCTGACCATTTCATCCTCAGTTGCCTCCTTCTCTTCCTGCCCTCAATCTTTTCCAGCATCAAGGTCTTTTCCAATGAATCAGCTCTTTGCATCAAGTGGCCAAATTATCAGAGCTTCAGCTTCAGCAACAGTTCTTCCAATGAATATTCAGGGTTGATTTCCTTTAGAGTTGACTAGTTTGATCTCCTTGTAGTCCAAAAGACTCTCAAGAGTCTTCTTAGTTCTCCAACAAAGGATCAAACCTTTACCCCCTGCAGTGGAAACATGGAGTCCTAACCACTTGACCACCAAGGAAATCCCAGAGGTCATCATTACTCTATTCTCTATTTTATTCCAACAAGTTGGACCAGCTTTTGTGTTTTATTCCTGCAGCTTTATAAAGAAAATCTCCTTTCCTGAATTTTGTGAACTTTTCATCACAAATTATTTCAGCTACAGCACTTATCATTAATTATATATCATTAGAATAAAACATATCACAATCTTCTTTTTGTTTGTTTCTGTTTTTTATTTTTGTTTTTTATTATCCTATCAATTCTTTATGCTAGCTAACATTTAGCAAACAGTGACCATATTCTGTACATATTCTCAAGTATTTCCAAGAATTAACACAGTTATTCTTCATAATAACACTAAGAAATGGGAACTATCATGAACATCCAGTTACAGATGAGAAAATTGAGGCCCTGAATCAGTAGATGGAGCGGCTAAGACGTTATCATAGAAAGCCTGGCTACAGAGCTCAGGTTTATATTCACTACACTGTGCCATGCTTCCTCTGTGATTTTAATATGGTTAAGATCTGTAAGGCAGAAATTGTCTATATCTTAGTCTTTGTACTGTAGCCTCATAGAAGGTTAAGACCACAATCCCACTTATCAGAGTTACAAATCTCTGACATTGCTCTCTGTTTTCTTAGTAAATACTAAGGCCATCTCTTTTTAGAAGCTCAGAGCTCTTAATTAATCTCTAATTACTCACCTATCATATTATTTCCTGTATTTTTTTCTTTCTGATAAAGGACTGAAGTGCCCATAACATATATATTGTTTGCTAATTGCTGGAAGGTGGAGACATTATCACTCTGAAATGAAGCTTTTACTTCCCCACATGACTTTTTTGTCATCTTACTCTAGGATCCTTGATATTCAAAAAATTATTATAGAATAAATGAAAACATCTAGGTTCTCCCATTAAATGTGCCCCTTATTAAAGATGTTTCCTGAAAGTATGCATATTTATTTACCCATAGGATCTTCCAGAGTACTGAACACACTATAAGTGCAAAGTCATTTTTGTTTTTGTTGTTGAGTCCCTAAGTCACATCCAACCCTTTGAAACTCCATGGACTGCAACATGCCAGCTTCCTCTGTCCTCCACTATCTCTCAAGAGTTTGCTCAAATGCATGTCCATTGAGTTGTTGATGCCATCCGATCATCTCATCTTTTGTCACCTCTTTCTCCTCCTGCCTTCAATATTTCCCAGCATTGGGGTCTCTTCCAATGAGTGGGTTCTTTGCATCAGGTGGCCACAGTATTGGAGCTTCAGCTTCAGCAACAGTCCTTTCAATGAATATTCAGGGTCAATTTCCTTTAAGACTGACTGGTCTGATCTCCTTGCAGTCTCTCAAGTACACAGTGTATATTCATAAAATGCATGCAAACTTGATCAGAGCAGTGTGATTAAATATTTTATACTTATTTTATACATGTCATAAAAAAGATATTTAAAAAGCCTCTCAGCAGAATATTTTTCACAGTCCATGTTTAAAAACAGGATGGCTTCTTTTATGATGATGTGTGTTTGTTAAATAAACGTAGCAGTTTTATTGAATAAGCCTCACTGTATAAATTGTAAGTAGAAAATAACTTTACTCTTTCCCAGAACACCCTGTAAAATCATTTTGTCAGTTTCTTCCTGCTCTTGAAAGAAATCACAGGATAAGTCCCATCGATTTTCTAGGTGTTCAAAGATGATAAAAGTCAGACTCTGATAGTCATCCTAACATTCTGATTTATTTAGGCCTGACTTCATTTAGTTTTCTTCTCCAATATCAGCTTTCTTGCTCAGAGAAGTATTTCTTGACCTGTCTGAGTAATAGCAAGTTCATGGCATCTTTATTCCCCTGCTCTGTTTTGTATTTCTTCACAGTTTATTGTCTCTCTTATTCAACTAGAATGTTGTTCCAGGGGAACAGGCATATTGGCTTTTTATTTGCTTCTATATTCCCAGTACCTTGCAAGAGTGTCTGTGACATCCTAGGTACTCCATAAATATTTGCTGAGTGAATGAAGGTATTGATAAAGCTAGTAACATGAAAGCCCGCTCAACAAAACTTCTCTCTCCTCCTACCCTTCTCCCTGTCCCATCCTAGGCAGACTTTTAGGCTTCGATGCATGCAGTGGGCATAGGATAGAAGAAGGTTGATTTCTTCATTCTTTTCTATCCCCATTCCCTCATCTTCTTGCAATGCCAGGACACACCATTTGGGGCCTCAGAATCAACAGGACCTCACCCACAGTTTCAAGTTCAATTTATCAAGCATAGGAGTTTATTAAGCTCCTCAGGACCTTGGCAGTGATGGGTACGCAGGAGAGAGTTCTTACCAGGGTTCTTCCCAAGGATCTGAGTTGGGATCAGGAGTGAGAAGATGAGGAGAGCAATTGCAGCTGCAATTAGAGCTGACCTCTAAAGCATATGGGGGCTCAGCAGCTGGTCCTTTCTGGCCTGGGACTATTTCCAGCAGAGCTGTTCCCACTGTGGGTTCCTGGCACTGTGCCCTTTACCTTCTTCTCTCTCGGGCTTCCCAAGTGGCTGAGTGGTAAAGCATCTCCCTGCCAGTGCAGGAGATGTGGGTTCGATCCCTGGTTCAGAAAGATCCCCTGGAGAAGGAAATGGCCACCCATTCCAGTATTTTCCTGGGAAATCCCATGGACAGAGAAGCCTGGTGGGCTACAGTCCAGGAGGTCACAAAGAGATGGACATGACTTAGTGACTGAACAATTCTTCTCTCTCAGCATCAGGCCATAGGGTTGCCTCCCCCACAGACTGATAATGTTTGAAGAAATATTGATCTTAATAAAAGTTTAAAGTCAATCTTAAATAATTTCTTCTAAATAGGATTATAAAGTTCACTTATTACTAAAATATATATGTTTATGAGAGGCTATTTATCTTTAAAGTACAAAATAATGTCCTCATTTTCTTTCCCTTACATTAAAAACCACTTCATTTTAACAGTTTCTAGGGAAACCAATACGTCAGCATGGTAAATTATGCTAAAGTACATTTCTAAAACAGAAAAGTGTTTATATTTGTCTGACCTCTTCATTAATAAAAATTAACCAAATGTCTAAATGTATATTGTACTAAGAAAAGATTGTGAGGGACAGAAATGCATATGAATCATTACTTCCTATAATCATTTGATATTTAATTTAACAGCTTTGAATCAAATTCTGCATAGATACCCCAAAAAAGTAATATATGGATGGATTTCAGAAAAATAGTACCTACTTAGTGTTATTGTAAACATGAGTAATAATGATGCTTTTTCTGTTATGTGACAATATGGTAACTCTGTTTGAAAATTCAAGGGGACTATGGCAAACATTGTATACAAAAAGAGAAGACAATGTTATATTATAATGGTTTTTGCTACCATTTCCATTTTTTTAAAGAAAGATAGGAATGAAAATTACTGGAGTTGTGAAGGGCAGAGAATCTGTAATGCCTGATATATAACTAGTTAGAATTTGTGTAACATTCTACTTATTTAGGCTTCCCCATCACAAAAAGTTGAAGAAAGAGTAAGGAAAATCCTGAATAGGTTTAAACAACATGCAGAAGAAGAATCAAATGCAACACCATCAAAATCTAGGGACTTTGAGGAACTCTTCATGAGATTCATGAGGAAGAGGTCCTATTAATTCTCCCAAAAGAAACTCATCAGAAGCAAGTAAAGAGAATTCAAAACAAACATCGATCTCCAAAACCAACTTCTTTACACGGAAGTGAATTCCAGAGGAGTATAAAGCGACCAGATACAGAGAACCACTTCCTACAGGAATCCAGCACTCAAGATGACCAAGGAATTCTCATTTACACACCTTTGAGGTGAGGTTGATATCACCTTACACAGTGTCAGCTTGAAATAGAGCAGCTCTTATGGTGTAGCCATAATAAAAAATATATGCAATACCAATTAAGTCTTTGTCCTTGGAGCATCACACTTCTCAAGTGTTGTGTATTTTGAGTCATACACCAAGGAAGCAGGTATTTTATGTGATTTAGCCTTTGTCTGGGAAGCATTATCAGTAGTTTGAGTTTAAGAGAATCCTTGTCAGTTTCAGAAGTGGGGGCCTAAGTTTAAACAGTCAGTTTCCAAAAGGAGGTTGTTTATTAAGCAAATAGATGACTTTAAGTCATAGGTAACTATAGGCAAAAAGTCATCACAGTTTTAGCTTTAATTAATCAGAGTGCTGATATTTAAGACAAATAAGAGCACGTTGCAATAATTATTAGTATTCTGACTTTTTCAGAAATTATAGCTTTTAAATATATTAATAGTACTCCAAAAATCAGCAAGAAAGCTTGAAAGGTTAATGATTCAACAAGTGCAGCTTTGGTGACAAAAGGGACATGTAGCCTTTTGTAAAGTATTTACTCATGTATTATTTTTGTTGCTGTAATTTTCAAAATTTTGTAAAATTAAAAAATATCTTTAGGACTTCCTTCTGGTCCAGGGGTTAAGACTCCTTGCCTTCACTGCAGGGAGTGTGAGTTCGATCACTGGTCAGGGAACTAAGGTCCCCTGCATGATGCATGGCATGGGCAAAAATAAATAAATGAAAATAAAAATACCTTTATATTCATGTACTGAATCAAGATTGCCAGGAGAAATATCAGTAACCTCAGATATGCAGATGATACCACCCTTATGGCAGAAAGTGAAGAGGAAAGTGTGTCTGCCCTCTGATGCCCTCTTGCAACACCTACCATCTTACTTGGGTTTCTCTTACCTTGGACGTGGGATATCTGTTCACCTCCTTAGGTAGGTTTATTCCTAGGTGTTTTATTCTTTGTGATACAGTGGTAGATGAGATTATTTCCTTAACTTTTTCCCGATATTTTGCTGTTAGTGTATAGAAATGCAACAGACTTCTCTATGTTAATTTTGTATCCTGCACTTTACCAAATCAATTGATAAGCTCTAGTATTTTTCTGGTAGCACCTTTAGTATTTTCTATGCATAGCATCATGTCATCTGAAAATAGTGACAGTGTTAGTTCTTCTTTCCTAATTTGGATTCTTTTTATTTATCTTTCTTCTTTGATTGTTGTGGCTAGGATTTCCAAAACTATACTGAATAGAAGTGGCAAGAGTGGGTATAAAATATTTGCAAATGATGCTACCAACAAGGGATTAATTTCCAAAATTTACAAATAGCCCATCAGCTTAATATCCCAAAAGCAAACAACCCAATTTTTAAAAATGGGCAGAAGACTTAGATAGACATTTCTCCAAAGAAGACATCCAGATGGCTAAAAGGCACATGAAAAGATCCTCAGCATCACATTTGCATTAGAGAAATGCAAATCAAAAGAACAATGATGCACCGCCCCACACAGCCAGAAGGGCCATCATTAAAAAGCCTACAAATAATAAGTACTGGGGAGAGTATGAGACGAAAGGAACCCTCCTCCATTGTTGGTACAACCACTATGGAATACAGTATGGAGATTCCTTAAAAAGCTAAAAATCCATTTTTAGATTTACCATCTGATTGTGCAATGCCACTCCTGGGCATATATCTGGAGAAAACTATAATTTGAAAAGATACACACAGCCCTATGTTCATGGCGGTGCCATTTGCAATGGCCAACACATGGAAGCAACCTAAGTGTGCGGTAACAAATAAATCAGTGAACTCCTGGAAAATCTTAATACCATTACCCAAACAGTCTTCACATGCGAGGATCAATATACAGTGGAATACAGCTGAGTGATAAAAAGAATGGAATGGTGTCATTTGCAGCAACATGATAGACCTAGAGATTATTATGTCAGGCAAAGACAAATATGATGTGATATCACTTATATGTGGAGTCTGAAAAAATGATGCAAATGAATGTACAAAACGGAAATAGACTCACACACATAGGAAAAAACCTGAGGGGAAAGAGGGTGGTAGGGATAAATTAGGAGTTTGGAATTTACTGATACACGCTAGTAGCAGGTGTATTGGTACACTGCCACTAATAAACACTACAGAGATACACACACACACACACCACACAAAACAGACAGACAACGAGAGTTTACTATGCAGCACAGGGAGGCACTTTCAGTGTCTTATAATAACCTATGATGGAGAGGAATCTGAAAAAGAATACATATATATACACACACCTGTATTACTGAATCATTTTGCTGTACACATGAAGCAGATAGCTTGTGATGAATGGTGTCAGACTCGTGATCTCTGAAGAAGATGTAGCTTCAGGATCAGGGACCAGACTTGATCACTGAGAGCTTTTGTGTGGCAGAACTTTTATTACCATGAAAACAGACAGAAAGCTTCTGACATGGATGTCAGAGGAGAATGGAGAGTGACCTCACTAGTTTTCAGTTCAGTTCAGTCGCTCAGTCGTGTCCGACTCTTTGCAACCCCATGAACCCCAGCACGCCAGGCCTCCCTGTCCATCACCAACTCCAGAGCTCACCCAAACCCATGTGCATTGAGTCAGTGATGCCATCCAGCCATCTCATCCTCTGTCGTCCCCTTCTCCTCCTGTCACCAATCCCTCCCAGCATCAGGGTCTTTTCTAATGAGTCAGCTCTTTGCATCAGGTGGCCAAAGAATTGGAGTCTCGGCTTCAAAATCAGTCCTACCAATGAACACCCAGGACTGATCCCCTTTAGAATGGACTGGTTGGATCTCCTTGCAGTCCCAGGGACTCTCAAGAGTCTTCTCCAACACCAATTCTTCGGTGCTCAACTTTTTTACAGTCCAACCCTGACATCCATACATGACCACTGGAAAAACCATAGCCCAGACTAAATGGACCTTTGTTGGCAAGATAATGTCTCTACTTTTTAATATGCTGTCTAGGTTGGTCATAACTTTCCTTCCCAGGAGTAAGCTCTTTTAATTTCATGGCTGCAGTCACCATCTGATAGTCTCATCAAGGCCTTATGTACTTTTATCAGATCCACTCCCCCAACATTCCTCTTAAGATACAAGATTAGTCAAAAGGTTCTTGTTAAGAAGGAGAAACATGTCCTCCAGCAAGATACATTGTTTTCATATAATCATTAGTACAGAGCTTAAGGAAAAGCATACCCTTGAGCAAGATAGTGTTCTGCTGTGTAATCATTAGCTCTAGGCTTAAAGCAAGTTAGTCATAAAGATTGTTGTCATAACAACTCACAGTTTAAGATAAAAACATCTTATGTGACTAAGACAAAGCAATGTAGAAAAAAGCGTTTGTCTCTTTCTCCTCAAGAGCCCTGGACCCCTTTCTCCTCTTCAAGGACCCTGGAACCCTTCCTCCTCAAGGGCCCTGGACTTCGTAATAACCTGCCTAAGAATTGGTAGGTCTGCTAAGTCGCTCCAGTCTTGTCCAACTCTGTGCGACCCCATAGACGGCAGCCCAACAGGCTCCCCTCTTCCCTGGGATTCTCCAGGCAAGAACACTGGAGTGGGTTGCCATTTCCTTCTCCAATGCATGAAAGTGAAAAGTGAAAGTGAAGTTGCTCAGTCGTGTCCGACTCTTAGCGACCCCATGGACTGCAGCCCACCAGGCTCCTCCATCCATGGGATTTTCCAGGCAAGAGTACTGGACTGGGGTGCCATCACCTTCTCCAATGCCTAAGCATTAGCTCTCTCAAAACTAACACAACATTGCAGGTCAACTATACTTCATTTTTTTAATGGTTAAAAATAAAAAAATCTTTGGATTGGAAATCACACAGAGTGAGTGGAGGACTGGGTGTCTGGACTCCAGTTCACTTCTGTCCTTGCTCTTTCGAGAGCAGGGATACGGGACAGACATTTACAAGACAGGCTGTTGTGGGGGTCCTCTAGATGTCTTTCTCCTCCATTCTGTGTCTCCTGAAGCCCACTGGGCTCCTGTTCCCTTTGAGGCAGAGAAGGAAGGCAGGTGACGGTGTCTGCTTCTGGTTCATTCTTTCATCAAGATATGTCCCATCTGGATCCTCATGTGAGTGAAAGCGTAGGTGCTCAGTCGTGTCCAACTCTTTGCAGCCCTGTGGACTGTAGCCTGCCAGGCTTCTCCATCCATGGGATTTTCCAGGATACTGGAGTGGGTTGCCATTTCCTTCTCCAGGGTTTCTTCCCGACTCAGGGATTGAACCTGGGTCTCCCACATTGCAGGCAGACTCTTTACCATCTGAGCCACCAGGGAATCGATCTTGATCGGCGTATGTGAAAACCGTTTAGGTAAAGATATCATTAAGATTTTCCAGAGATCTACATTGTATATCAAGTACTAACTTTCTTTCAAAGCAAACTGATCTTGTCTTCCATGATGAAGAGTCAGGAACTGAGCAGATAGAGGAACATCAGCCTCACCGTGCAGAGCTGAGAAGCATGCTAGGTTTCAGTGGACCTCTGTATCCTATAGCAGTTCATCCTCTTGCCTAGATTTCTCTCCAGATAGAAATGAAGAAGCAGTTGGGAGAGAGAGAGAGAACCTCACTTCATTCACAGTGTCGGTGTCCCAGTGAGGGCAAAGCTAACGCTGCCAGTGAGCAAAACAAGGCACTTTTCTCTGACAAAATCATAGAGACTAGGTTTTCTCTTGATTTACAGGGAACTGGCTGAGGGATGAAGTGCCCAATTCTGAGAATCAGAGCCCTTGATTTCTCTTTACCTGAAGTTCTATATCTCATTCTTCCTCCCTTTGCCTTGAGTTATTCATCTGTCTACTTGGCCATAGCTGAAAATAAACTTCTTCCAAATGAGTGGCATTTTAACTCCAGCCATAGAGCAGGTCGTGTGGAGGAGGGCTGCTTCTTTCCTGTGCTACACGCATAGACAACAGCTTGCACACCTGCCCGTTGCTAGGACTGCATGTGCGCGCGTGCACACACACACACACACACACACACACACACAGAGCTGTGACAGCACAAACATGTTAGAAATCTAGGGATACTAGCTGCTTTCACGTGCCCAAATACCTCCTAACAAGACCGGCTCCATCTTTGCTTTAGTGTCAGTTGGGGTCCCCGGGATGCTGAGAGAATGATGGAGAGGGACATGGATACAAGAGAGTTCTTCAGTTGGGGGATACCTGTGAAAAATACAAATGACGGAACCAGATAACAGGAGACTCAGACTATAACAATGATCTGAAATGTCTCAGGTGACCCAAGGGGTAGGCTCAGCGCACAGACTGTGCATCAGAGGAGCGGGCAGGAGCGGCCTGGCCCATCTCAGGCGGCGTGTGGGGCCGCCCCAGCCGCAAGGCTGTGGTGAGATGTGATGGGAGGTGCTGGTGCTGGACCACTATGGGAGACTGATCACACTACTCTAAGCTGAAAGGCAGGCTCTCACTGGTGGAGAGATTTGAGCTGGACACCTGCCTGACTGCCCAGCACAGGAGTAACTATGACTCAGGGCTAGAAAGGAGAGCAGCAGGGGACCCTTAGAATTGTTCTAGATTGAATAGACACATTGCTTTGGGGTCATGATACAGCTCGTACATCTTGGGGGCACTTTCCTGTATACCCCCTTGTAGAGATTGGGGAAACACCTTGTATAAAGTGCACACCCAATAATTAGTTGTCTTTAGTTGACAGCTTAATAGGCAAATTTGGCCTTGGAATGCAGAATGAAGCAGGGCAAAGACTAATAGAGTTTTGCAAAGAAAATGCACTGGTCATAGCAAACACCTTCTTGCAACAACACAAGAGAAGACTCTACACATGGACATCACCAGATGGTCAACACCGAAATCAGATTGATTTTATTCTTTGCAGTCAAAGATGGAGAAGCTCTATACAGTCAACAAAAACAAGACCAGGAGCTGACTGTGGCTCAGTCATGAACTCCTTATTGCCAAATTCAGACTTAAATTGAAGAAAGTGGGCAACACCACTAAACCATTCAGGTATGACCTAAATCAAATCCCTTATGATTATACAGTGGAAGTAAGAAATAGATTTAAGGGCCTAGATCTGATAGATAGAGTGCCTGATGAATTATGGATGGAGGTTCATGACATTGTACAGGAGACCCCTGTAAGACCATCCCCATGGAAAAGAAATGCAAAAAAGCAAAATGGCTGTCTGAGGAGGACTTACAAATAGCTGTGAAAAGAAGAGAAGCAAAAAGCAAAGGAGAAAAGGAAAGATATAAGCATCTGAATGAAGAGTTCCAAAGAACAGCAAGAAGAGATAAGAAACCCTTCCTCAGTGATCGATGCAAAAAAATAGAGGCAAACAACAGAATGGTAAAGACTAGAGATCTGTTCAAGAAAATCAGAGACACCAAGGGAACATTTCATGCAAAGATGGGCTCGATAAAGGACAGAAATGGTCTGGACCTAACAGAAGCAGAAGATATTAAGAACAGGTGGCGAGAATAAACAGAAGAACTATACAAAAAGGATCTTCATGACCCAGATAATCACAATGGTGTGATCACTCTTCTAGAGCCAGACATCCTGGAATGTGAAGCCAAGTGGGCCTTAGAAAGCATCACTACGAACAAAGCTAGTGGAGGTGATGGAATTCCAGTGGAGCTATTTCAAATCCTGAGAGATGACGCTGTGAAAGTGCTGCACTCAATATGCCAGCAAATCTGGAAAACTCAGCAGTGGCCACAGGACTGGAAAAGGTCAGTTTTCATTCCAATTCCAAAGGAAGGCAATGCCAAAGAATGCTCCAACTACCGCACAATTGCACTCATCTCACATGCTAGTAAAGTAATGCTCAAAATTCTCCAAGCCAGGTTTCAGCAATACGTGAACTGTGAACTTCCTGATGTTCAAGCTGGATTTAGAAAAGGCAGAGGAACCAGAGATCAAATTGTCAACATCCGCTGGATCATGGAAAAAACAAGAGAGTTCCAGGAAAACATCTGTTTCTGCTTTATTGACTATGCCAAATCCTTTGGATCACAGTAAACTGTGGAAAATTCTGAAAGAGATGGGAATACCAGACCACCTGACCTGCCTCTTGAGAAACCTATATGCAGGTCAGGAAGCAACAGTTAGAACTGGACATGGAACAACAGACTGGTTCCAAATAGGAAAAGGAGTATGTCAAGACTGCAAGGCTATGGTTTTTCCAGTGGTCATGTATGGATGTGAGAGTTGGACTGTGAAGAAAGCTGAGCACCGAAGAATTGATGCTTTTGAACTGTGGTGTTGGAAAAGACTCTTGAGAGTCCCTTGGACTGCAAAGAGTTCCAACCAGTCCATTCTGAAGGAGATCAGCCCTGGGATTTCTTTGGAGAGAATGATGCTGAAGCTGAAACTCCAGTACTTTGGCCACCTCATGCGAAGTGTTGACTCACTGGAAAAGACTCTGATGCTGGGAGGGATTGGAGGCAGAAGGAGAAGGGGACGACCGAGGATGAGATGGCTGGATGACATCACTGAGTCAATGGACGTGAGTCTGAGTGAACTCCAGGAGTTGGTGATGGACAGGAAGGCCTGGCGTGCTGCCATTCATGGGGTCGCAAAGAGTCGGACACGACTGAATGAGTGAACTGAACTGATATATCAATTTGTTAGTCACTCAGTCGTATCTGACTCTTTGTAACCCCCATGTTCTGGGTCCAGCCCCACTGGATTCAGGGTGATTCGAAGGGGAGATGGATAGGTGAGGAAAAACGTATTTATTTAGAAATATAAGATTAGATTAGGAAGAAATAGTATAGTAGGAAAATTTAGTGGAGAAAAGAGGCTGAATAACTTGGTTTATGTGGAGAACTGATAAAATCTCAGGACAAGAGATTTGCACCATCTACGTTAGGCCACCAGTGCCCGTTTGAATATTGGAGGGTGCCCTGCCTTGGGGTCCCTCTCTCACGGATCTTAGAAGCCAGGACAAGTAAGTAGACATGGTGAGCCTCCTCGCTCCAGATAGGAATTCAGCCAGAAATTAGAGTAAAGAGGACGTGGGGGAAACCAGTCTTTCCAATGACTGGCCCATCCTCTATTGTCAAGAAAGGCCTTTTATACCTTTTTGATTGTACATAGAGATCAATGGGTAATACAAAATTATGCAGCATCAGCAGCCCTGACTCTTATCGAGACCAGGCTTCTCTCTGCATACCTAGTTGTATACATGAGTCTTAGGTGATTTACATCATCTTTTGGCCAATTAACATTTTATGGCCCTTTTCTGATAAGTGTTTATCAACCAGACTTATTTGTGTTGTTTTTCCCAAAGTCTGGTGCCACTCTCAGAAAGCACTAAATAAAGTTACATTCTTACATAGCAAAGATACGACAATTTATAACAATGAAAGAAGTACAGTGATTTATAACAAAGAAAAGTAATTAACTCAAAAGTCTAGTGTTGCTAACATCAAAACTACTGCATCCCTATTTCTATATCCCTATTACATTGATTAATATCCTTCAGGTGCCTAAAAGATAAAGAATATGGAGGCCTGGCAGCAGTCATTGAGTCAACAGTGAAACCCATCACCAATATGATTTTTAGCTCTTTAGAAAAGGCTCTGTATCTTTAAGATGCTTTAAGCTTCATGCCTCTTGCAGGCTGGGGGGCTGTAAACAATTCACAAGTTGCAAAAAGTCCGGGGGAACCTGTCAGATAAGTTAGACAGCCATCAGAGGGGTTTGAGCTGAAACCTTTCATATGCAGGAGACTGTTAACTGGATCCCTAACCCCTTGTTATGTCAGAAGAGTAGAAAGCACAGTATGATAAAATCAGGCCAACTCTGGTTTTTTGGGGGCAGATGCAGCAGCAGCAGCTCAGGCAGAGGACCCCTGAGACGTGACTCGCCTTGCCCATCAGGTCTCTCCGCATGACCTTGTCATGGGTGGGATCTCTCGTGTTGGCTCCTGGCACCCATGAGCCTGCCAGGTTCCTCTGTCCATGGAATTCCCCAGGCAAAAATACTGGTGTGAGTTGTCATTTCCTTTTCCAGTGGATCTTCCTGACCCAGGGATCAAGCGTAGGTCTCCCCCATTGCAAGCAGATTCTTTACCCTCTGAGTCAACAGGGAAGCCTGTATATTAATTTGGGTAGAATTAATCTCTTAACAAAATTATGCCCTTTATTCCATACAGGTGGCATATCTAATTTGTTTAGGTGGCTATGATTTCTCTCAGAAATGTCTTCTAATGCATACTAAATATACATAATATGTACATATTTTGATTGTTTTAATTTTGAATACTATTACTGTTATATTTCAATTTCCAGCTTCTCATTGCAAATACATGGTGATACAATTGATCTCTGTACATCGCTGTTGCATCCTACAACTTTGCTGAACTCACCTATTATTGCCAGTTGACAATTTGTGGATTCCTTGGAGTTCTTTCTATTTCTCTTCTCTCTCCCTCATTCTTTCTGTCACTTTGCTTGACCTTCAGTAAAATACTGAACAAAGTATTTAATTCATCCTTGCCTTGTTCCCAGTCTTAGAACGCATTCCATCTTTCATCAGTAAGAATGATGTGAGCTGGATCTTCTCATGAAAAAGAGGTCTTTACTTTTGTGAACTTCACACCAAAGGATCTTAACATGTGAGCCCTTGGGCCAGTAGCAGTAGTATCACCTGGGAACTTGTTAGGAATCCAAATTCTTGACCTCATTCCAGGCTGAATCAGGAGCTCTGAGGATAAGGCTTAGCAGTATTTATTGCACAAGCCCTCCAGGAGTTTTTGATACATTCTGTTGTGTGAAGACATTACTTCCAAGTCTTCCTTCCTTTCTCTTCTTTTCTTCCTTCTTTCCTTCCTTTCTTCTGCTCAACAATTTTTGTTGTTGTTGTTCAGTTGCTGAGTCATGTCCAGCTCTTTGTGACCCCATGGACTGCAGCACGCTAGTCTTCCCTGTCCTTCACTGTTTCCCAGAGTTTGCTCAAACTCATGTCCACTGAGTCAGTGATGCCATCCAACCATCTCATCCTCTGCCATCCCCTTCTCCTCCTGCCTTCAGTCTTTCCCAGCATCAGGGTCTTTTCTAATGAGTCAGCTCTTCACATCAGATGGCCAAAGGATTGGAGCTTCAGCTTCAGCGTCTGTCCTTCCAATGAATAGTAAGGGTTGATTTCCTTTAGGATTGACTGGTTGTATCTCAGCTATTTGCACAGTATTTAATAGTTGCTTTTCTGTGTTCTCAGTCATGTCCAGCTCTTTGCAACACTATGGACTATGGACTGTAGCCTGCCAGGCTTCTCTGTCCATGGAATTTCCAGGCAAGAATACTGGAGCAGGTTGCCATTTCCTACTCCAGGGATCCTCCCAACCCAGGGATCGAACCCGCATCTCCTACATATCCCGCATTTGCAGGAGGGTTTCTTTTACCACCGAGCCACCTGGGAAGCCTGTTTAATAATGGCCACTCATCTGATGTGACTCCCCAGAAGGATACCCTGCTGCTTTGAGTAACGGTTTGCTAACCCAACGGTGGGCAGACGCTACAATGTGAGTTTCTATCTATGTGCTTTCACTAACCTTTAAATAAAGCCCATTGCTTTCAATATGGCAATTCACTCTCAAACTTTTATGAAGCAACATCACCACAGGTAATTTGCTGATAGTTTCATACTTTTTCTCACAAAACTACACACTCTTAGGAAAACAGAGTAGCCTGAGGAAAGTTACAAAGAGAAATTAGTGGTCAGTTTTTGGCTGATTGAGATTTGACCCCACATAGAGGGTCTCTTCTGCAGAACTGGTGCGAGTGAGGAGTGAGGTATAATAACGCAGAAGAGTGCACGCAGATATCCCCCAACTGCTCTTCATTTCTGTTCCTCTTTTTTCCTACATTGAATTAGCCTAAATTTGCACCAAAGACAAGCAAATCAAATAAAAAATGGCTTACTATGTTTTGACATATTAAAACAAAGAGTACAATGCGCACTCACATATCAGACTCTTCAGGAGGAAATGCAGAGAAGATGTGAAAGACAAACCATTTATCTGAGTTTAATCTCAGAGAGCTGGAAATCAGAAAATTTCACTGTGCCACTGGAAGCAATGCTTTTTGGAAAATAGGGTTAGAATTAGGGTTAGTTCTGAAATAGTTCTGAAAGAGTGATTTTAAAAAATTCTTTTCATTCCCTCTTAACCTAATTGTGGTGAGTCCACTTGAGAGGCTAAATCCCAGGCTCTCCTCTTACAAGCTAGAGAAATATTTTTGCCTCTGTGAAACTGTGGCTTGGAAACATCTACATAAGGATATGTGAGTGCTGTAGTATATAGCTTCTAAAAGTCTTCTAATATCGCTCGAATCCCACTTTCTAGTTTCATCTCCTTTTTATTTATTTATAAAGATAAAAAAATTTGACCACATTGTTCAACATGTAGGATCTTGGTTCCACAACCACTATGGTGGAAGTGGAGAGTCTTACCCACGGCACTGCCAGGGAAGTCCCATTTCATCTCCTTTTCATTCCATAAACATTATTGGCCTGCAGTGGTCAATAAGAAGGGTATATGGGATTGTTTCATCAGGAAGTCGCCTTTTCTATATCCCAGGGTGGAAACTACAAAGATCTAAAGGAAGATTGTCTTCTGGTGGATGGACCTTTGGACATCACTGTGTAGGACCTCAAACCAGCACCTCCATGCTCCATTCACTAGACTGGCCCTGGGAAAAAAATCTATCCCTGGGCATCCATTGTGGCCAAATCAGAGCCAAGAATATTCTCCAAAGCAAATTATTCACAGGACACACACAATATAATAATTTCTAGAAGCTGGGCAAATACAGACAAACAGAAGGATTGCATGAGCAAAATAATTAAGGTTTTTTTCTTATGTTACTCTAATATAGAAGCCCACAAATCTATTCATTTCAAAAGAAACTGAGAATTCTTTGCCTCTGTTAAAAATAAGAAACTGCATAAATATTTAAGCAGGTTTCTTAATGATGTTCTTAGGCCTAAAACTCTCTTGGCAGCGGACTTTGTGTACCTACTTGCAACTTTTATCCCCATTAGTATCTAAATCCTTTCCAAGGAATTGGAAGATAATAGAATTGTCTTTATTGTTATAGCATGGAGATAAAGTTGGCATTATAAGAATTTAGGCTAAAAATAATACCGAGTACAGCCAAAGAGTAATATGTTATATCATTATCCACAGTTTTCTGGAAAACAAGAGGAGCCCTACTTTCTGCCAGTTTGCAACAATTGAATTTCTGTGTTTGGGTAAACCATAGTGTTCAGCTTGGATACAGTAGATATTTCCTGCCACCCTGGGACATCATCTAGCAATTATTTTAAAATAGAGGCCTATTATCTGCGAGTCTTCCTATAGCCAGTGTTTTAAAATGTATTTATTTATTCAACAAATATTTCTTAAAGAGAACTCTAGGCTTTCCCATCGTGTTGTTTTCCTCTATTTCTTAGCATTAATCACTGAGGAAGGCTCTTGACAATCTCTTTAAAAAATTAGAGATAGCAAAGGAATATTTCATGCAAAGATGGGCACAATAAAGGACAGAAATGGTATGGAGCTAACAGAAGCAGAAGATATTAAGAAGAGTTGGCAGGAATACACAGAAGAACTGTACAAAAAATATCTTCACCACCCAGATAATCATGATGGTGTGATCACTCACCTAGAGCCAGACATCCTGGAATGATAAGTTAAGTGGGCCTTAGGAAGCATCACTACAAATAAAGCTAGTGGAAGTAATGGAATTCCACGGAGATGTTTCAAGTCCTAATGGACGATGCTGTGAAAGTGCTACACTCAATATGCCAGCACATTTGGAAAACTAGCAGTGGCCACAGGACTGGAAAAGGTCAGTTTTCATTCCAATCCCAAAGAAAGGCAATACCAAAGAATGTTCAAGCTTTTGGACAATTGCACTCATCTCACACGCTAGTAAAGTAAAGCTCAATATTCTCCAAGCCAGGTTTCAACAGTACATGAATCGAGAACTTCCAGATGTTCAATATGGATTTAGAAAAGTCAGAGGAACCAGAGATCAAATTGCCAACATCTGTTGGATCATGGAAAAAGCAAGAGAGTCCAAGAAAAACATCTATTTCTGCTTTATTGACTATGTCAAAGCCTTTGACTGTGTAGATCACAGAAAACTGTGGAAAATTCTGAAAGAGATGGGAATACCAGAGAAATCTGTATGCAGGTCAGGAAGCAACAGTTAGAACTGGACATGGAACAACAGACTGGGTCCAAATTGGGAAAGGGGTATGTTGAGCTGTATATTGTCACCCTGCTTATTTAACTTATATTCAAAGTACAAATTGTGTAATGCTGGGCTGGATGAAGCACAAGCTGGAATCAAGAGTGCCATAAAAAATATCAATAACCTCAGATATGCAGATGATACCACCCTTATGGCAGAAAGTGAAGAAGAACTAAAGAGCCTCTTGATGAAAGTGAAAGAGGAAAATGAAAAAGTTGGCTTAAAACTCAGCATTCAGAAAACTAAGATCATGGCATCTGATCCCATCACTGCATGGCCAATAGATGAGGAAACAATGGAAACAGTGACAGACTTTCTTTTCTTGTGCTCCAAAATCACTGCAGATGGTGGCTGCAGCCATGAAATTAAAAGATACTTGCTCCTTGAAAGAAAGTTAGAATCAACCTAGACAGCATATTAAAAAACATTACTTTCCCAACAAACGTCCATCTAGTCAAAGCTTTGGTTTTCCAGTAGTCACATATGGATATGAGAGTTGGACTATAAATAAAGCTGAATACCAAAGAATTGATGCCTTTGAACTGTGGTGTTGGAGAAGACTCTTGGACTACAGGAGTCCCTTGGACTACAAGGAGATCAAACCAGTCCATCTTAAAGGAAATCAGTCCTGAATATTCATTGGAAGGACTGATGCTGAAGCTGAAGCTCCAATACTTTGGCCACCTGATGCAAAGAACTGACTCATTGGGAAAGACCCTGATGCTTGGAAAGACTGAAGGTAGGAGGAGAAGGGGATGACAAAGGATGAGATGGTTGGATGGCATCACCAGTCCATGGGGTCACAAAGAGTCAAGCATGACTGAGTGACTGAACTGAATGACAACAAATATTTACTGAGTACCCAACATGCTGAAGGTGCTACCAGTGAACAGACAGCATTATAATAACAGCGCTGAAAGCTAGAGAGAAGGCAGGAGTGGGAAGAGACAGTTGGCTAAGACGTAGTAACTTAAGGTTATCACATGCTGTGTGCAATGTGGGTGATGGGCTGCCCTGGAGGCTCAGATGGTAACAATCTGCCTGCAATGGAGGAGACCTGGGTTTGATCCCTGGGTTGGGAAAATATCCTAAAGAAGAGAATTGCTACCCATTACAGTATTCTTGTTTGGAGAATTCCATGGATGGAGGAACCTGGAAGGCTACAGTCCAAGAGGTTGCAAAGAGTTGGACACAACTGAGTGACTAACACTTTCACACTTTCATCTGGGAGATGGGACGAGGGATGAGTGAGTGAAGGAGACGAGTGATGGAGGAGATGACATTGAAGATGGACCTAAAGGCTGAGAAGGAATCATCCTTATATAACTGGAGACTATGCGATAAGAATTATTTTCCTTCAATGTATGCATGTCCTGGCCTCACATGTGGAGGCCAGGAATTTTGAAATCCATACTTCTTATTCAGAAATCAGGAAACATAACATAGAATGTACAATAATGTGACCTATTTTCCATTTACACAGTGAAAAATAATGGATGAATTTTGATATAAACCACAACTTTGATCAACCCTCTAGAAATCCATTCTTTCTGTTCTCTGGTGTAATCTCATACCCACCAAAAATTGGAAGATCCCATAATCTTGTTCTCCAAACTCATATGCATCACTATTGTTTATTATTATTATTATTAGTTTTTGGCTCTGCCACACAGCACATGAGATATTAGTTCTCTCACCAGGGATCGAACCCAGACCTCCTGCAATGGGAGCTCGGAGTTCTAACAGCTGAACGGCCAGGAGAGTCTCCTGGATCACCACTGTGAGAAAATTGCATCTCTCCTTTCTACTTGCATTCTAGCCTCTAGTATGTGTCTTGGCTAGTGAGAATCTGTGTGTCCAGGATAATCTGCTGCTATTTACAGTCTGTTTCAGAGGGAAAGTGCATTTCTTCCTGAAACACTTCCCCTGCTTGTCTCTCCCTGAGATGCAGAGACCCTGCCGGCTGCTCTGGGTCTCCATGCAGGGCTCACTCTGCTCAGATGGGCTGAAGGGGCTCCTCCTTCCCAGGAGAAGGCGCTGCTAACACAATGGAGGGGCTACCCCAGAGGGGGCTGCCCCTGCCTTCTCCTTGTCATTCAGTCACTCAGGCGTGTCCGACTCTTTGTGACCCCATGGACTGCAGCATGCCAGGCTTCCCTGTCCATCACCATCTCCTGGAGTTTGTTCAAACCCATGTCCATTGAGTCAGTGATGACATCCATCCCACCATCTCATCCTCCGTTGTCCCCTTCTCCTCCTGACCTCAAGCTTTCCCAGCATCAGGTCTTTTCCAGTGAGTTGTCTCTTTGCATCAGGTGGCCAATGGCATCACCTCAATAACCCCTGACTTCAACGCCTCTGAAGCGTGGGTACTGCCTGTCATTGCAGACAGGTGGGCCTTTTAACTTGTATCTGCAATGCTCTGTGCTGTGCGTTCCCAATAGTCTTTCATGCTGTTTCCCACATGAACAGTGAGACCTAGGAATCTGTTCTTGGCAGAAGAGGGAAAAACTGAGCTTCTCTCTTGAGCAGTGAGATTCCCTAGGAAGACTCCGTTGTCCAGGAGAACATGGGCTGTGATGCAACATCAATACATACACACACATAAACCCCTAAGATGGAAACGTTCAGATGTCCATCACAATAAAATAGACAGCGTATAGGAGGGAGGCTCAAGAGGGAGGTGATATGTGTATAATTATGGCTGATCTGTGTTGTTGTGTGGCAGAAGCCAACACAACATTATTAAGCTATTTCCCCTCAGTTAAAAAAATAATAAAGTTGAGAGTAATGAGAAAAAAAGAGGATAACACAAAGCGGCAAAGACGAATACACTTGAGTAATACATTTCAATACATGTGATTCCCTTACATAAAAATTCTTTTGGAGAATAAAATCAAGTAGCATGATTTTATCATGTAGTATGAAATCATTTTGAAAGCTCCAAACCAAAGGTAATTGATGTATTTGGGGGATACATATATATTTAGTAAAGCTGAAAAGAAAAATGAAGAAAGGATAACCATAAAATTTACAACAACAGTTCATTTTGAAGGAGGAAGAGAAGCAGCCGAGGGTGGCTCAATTAGTTGCTCGGTGGTTTGGGTAATCATAGTCTGTTTCTTGGGCTCTGTGACCTATGCATGCGCTTTTTATCTTTTGTGTCTCATATTCTTTACATTATAAAAGTTCAAAAGTGATTCATAAAAGTAAATGGTTCTCTGCCTTATTAGCAATTTGTTCATTCCAGCTAATCAAGCATGTGCAATTACATCTACCCTGGAGTTTGGAGTTCATAGAGAAAGTAACGTCCAAAACCCCATTCCTGTGAAAACTGGAAAATCCAGGTGTTTCCCCGGGAGAGTGGCTCTTCTCTGATTCAGCTCAATACTGGAAGAGGGAGGCGTGGCAGACAGAGCTGGGGCTTAGGCTCTGGCCCAGGAACTCTTGTGAATTTCTGCGGCATTCTTAGATGAGCTGTGACGTGTGTGCTTGCTTCATCCAGAATCATTTTCTTCCCAAGGGAATCTGTGGTCCATGGTCCATGGAGACCCTGAGTGTGCCGGAAAACTGTTCATAAACGCCTGCCTGGGAAGCACTGTGATGGGCAGAGAGAGAACCAGGAGTGATGCTATGCGCTATCTAAAGGGGAGACTGGCTGTGACCGCAGCCCTTCTAGAATCTTCTTTCCAGCCTCCAGAAATGGCAGACAGAGCTGGGGCTTAGGCTCTGGCCCAGGAACTCTTGTGAATTTCTGCGGCATTCTTAGATGAGCTGTGACGTGTGTGCTTGCTTCATCCAGAATCATTTTCTTCCCAAGGGAATCTGTGGTCCATGGTCCATGGAGACCCTGAGTGTGCCGGAAAACTGTTCATAAACGCCTGCCTGGGAAGCACTGTGATGGGCAGAGAGAGAACCAGGAGTGATGCTATGCGCTATCTAAAGGGGAGACTGGCTGTGATCACAGCCCTTCTAGAATCTTCTTTCCAGCCTCCAGAACCCTCCCCACCTCCAGTCCTTATCTGCAAGGATATCCATTACCAAAGTCCATGCCTGGTGGGCTCATCTTCCCACCATCTGCAGATACCTCCCACTTCCACCAAAGACTTTGCTCAAGTGGGCATGCTTTCTCTCCACTGAACACATCTAACTTCTGGCAAGATCCAGTCCAAGCCAGTCAACCAATCATCTAACCAGCAACCAAACAGCCTGTTTGTAAATGCACTGCTAAGTCTCTTCAGTGGTGTCCGACCCTATGGAGCCTGCCAGGCTTCTCTGCCCATGGGACTCTCCAGACGAGAACACTGGAGCGGGTGGCCATGCCCTCCTCCAGGGGATCTTCCCGACCCAAGGATTGAACCCACATCTCTTTGGTCTCCTGCATTGGCAGGCATGTTCTTTACTACCAGCATGCCATCTGGGAAGCCCCTAAAATGCAAAGTGAAATTCAAATTTGACTGCATCAGTGAAACTCTCTCAGCCAGTTCAGTCCCTCAGTCGTGTCTGACTCTTTGTGACCCCATGGACTGCAGCAGGCCAGGCTTCCCTGTCCATCACCAACCCTTGGAGCTTGCTCAAATTCATATCCATCAAGTCGGTGATGCCATCCAGCCATCTCATCCTCTGTCATCTCCTTCTCCTCCTGCCTCCGATCTTTCCCAGCATCAGGAAGCTATCTCAGATGAATCTAATCTCCACTGATCTCACCATCATGTAGACGTTTAGTTGAACACGTAATAGGCATAGAGCTTTCCTGGTGGCTCAGGCAGTAGAGAAAGCACCTGCAATGCTGGAGACCCGGGTTCGATCCCTGGGTTGGGAAGATTGCCTGGAGAAGGAAATGGCTACCCACTGCAAGATTCTTGCCTGGAGAATCCCATGGACAGAACAGCCTGATTGGCTACAGTTGATGGAGTCGCAAAGAGTCAGACACGACTGAGCAACTAATAGTTTGACTTGGCTTTATAATAGACATGTATCCATTATCTTATGTTTTCAAGTGCAACAGTTACCAAATACTTTTTATTTAATGTCCAGTTACAGTTCAATAAGTCAAGGATGAATTTACAGTTGACCAACCAGTCCAGATCCAAGTTTATGTGGGAAAAATATGAAGATAATGGTCAGCCATTGTACCTGAATATTTTGGTGGATTGTTTATTGTGGGAATATGGGGATGGTGATTAATGCCTGGGTTATAATGTAGACCCAGTGAAGGTCTATTTATGCTATAGTCCTAGCCACGAATATTGCTAATGCATATATATTCATTTCTACTCATTTTGTGTTAATCCAACAGTACTAAAAAACTGAACTAATCATAAATATCAGCTGAAAAATAGACACACAGATGTACAGAACAAACATATGGACGTCAAGGGGGGAGGTGGGCTTGAGATGATTGTATAAGTTTTTAGTCATTACATAAAAATGAAAGTGTATGGAGTTGCATATGTCTTACAGGGAATTCAGGGTAACATATTGTTCTGAAAATTCCCAAGGTGTATCTAGAAGTCAGAGATCACAATCTAAATCACTGCTTTAACTGTTCTAGAGCCCACATGCTGTATTTGGTTATACTGTGTTGGTTTGGCTTGTGTGAACAGTTCTTGAGTCTCTAAGAGCTGCAGAGCACACTTGCAGGTTGATTAGAATAAGGACCGCCACGGGAGGGCAGCGTCACAATTTACCAGTTAGGTGACCTTGGACAAGTCACTTAAGCTTCTCGGGTCTCAGTTTATTGACTTGTAAAAGAGGGATGAGGCCTCATGGGATTCTCCTATGAACTATCAGCGTTCAGGGCACAGAATCAAACTGTGGTTTTAAGGACTTGGAAACAGAGCTTCTGCCCTCAGTGAATTTGAAGGTGATAGGAAAGACGGTAGAAAGGGAAGTGAGACACTGTGGTCCAAACAGCCCGGCTCTGATAGCCTGAGACCATCTGCCACGACACCATGTCACCTAGACAGCAAAAACCATCTGGGGCTGACCATAGGTTGCATGGTTCCCAACTCAAGGATTGAGCCAGATCTCCCACGTTGCAGGCAGATGCTTTACCAGGTGAGCCATGGGGGAAGCCCAAGAATACTGGAATGGGTAGCCTACGCCTTCTCCAGAGGATCATCCCAAGCCAGGGATCGAACTGGGGTCTCCTGCATTGTAGGCGGATTCTTTACCAACTGAGCTATCAGGGAAGCCGAACCATAGGTTGGGGTCTCAAAGAGTCAGACACAACTGAGCGACTGAACTGACTGACTGACTGACTGGTTGCATCCCCTTTCCTAGTATCTATTCTTCCTCAAAGGCCTTTTTCTCCCACAAAAGTGACTCTCCCTCCATAAGAATTCAAGCAATATCTGACTTGCTAATCTCTGATAAATGCTGTTGCATATTACTCATTGCAGGGGTGACATTGTAAAAGCTTGTTCCTAGAAACAGCAAAAGCTTCATCCGAGGGAAAATAACCCCATCACAAGGAGATGGGGCACCACGTAGGGGGCAGGCTCCTGGAATTGTATGCAGAGCCCTGTGCCGGTCTGACTTTAGCATCATTTGGGTGCATAGTCTGTAACTTTCGCTAGATTGCTAAGGGGATCCATCCCCCAGAAAGTGTTAAAAGCCAACTCTTTCCATGATTACACTGCAGAGAGTGCATCAGGCAGACATTTGCATGGGACGCAAACATTGTCCCCTCCCTGTCAATTGTATAATTCATGCCCTGCAGCATGAACACTGGAGCTGCCTTAGGAGGTTCAGCCGAAATCTTTTCCCAGTTACTTTGCAGCCTACAAGGATAAGCACAGACGCTTGCACAATTTTCTACAAGGAGAGCTCCAGAATCCTTTAAGCAGTGGCACAGGGCCTTATAAACCATCCTCAAAGAAGCATGAACTTTTATTTCCCAGGAAATTGGTCATCCTTCTTTGTGACATCTTTATGGACTAGTCTCTCTAGCAAGCCCTTACTGCTAGGTTCTGTGGGAGGCTGGTGTTATTACTTCTCTATGTCTCAGACGCTTTGTAAAGTGTTCCTGGGGTCTCCTGCCAGGCAGAGGGTGTCTAGAAGTGACTCAGTCCTCAGTGGCTAACTAAAAGAGAGACAAAAGGCCAAAAGAAAAGAGAGAAAATGCCTAAAAGCTAAAAAATCTGCTCTGTAATAAAATCGGAATCAATTCTGGATTAGTCTGTTAATATGGAAACCACATACGTGGTCTGGGAATACGTGATGGCAACTATAAATACCTCCTGTGAAGCTGGAAACCGCTCCAGGGAGCCAAACTAGAAAATCAATTTACCATCAATTAGAAAAATGCAATGTTACCTTAAAAGGCTTCTAGGCCCAGATTTGAACCATAGTCTGATTGATACAATGTGAGGGTGAGAAAAGGCTGGAGATGGAGTTCCTGAGTATCCACCCTAGCTCCTGTGTGAACATGGGGAAGGATATTTCTCACTTCATCTGTTTTCTCAAGCAATCATGACGAAAATTCCTTAAGTTAACATATGTAAAGCACTCAGAGCAATATCAAACATCCTAAGTGTTACAAACCCCATCTCTTATTTACTACTATTATTATTTCAGCTGACACATTTTCTAGGTTAGTAACTGTATCCATGTAGGACTCGTCCACACACATATGAAATGTCCTGGGAGAACCACTCAAGGGTCTGTCTAAACGCTGCCCAAGGCGGACGGTGCCCCAGCTCATACACACAGGTCAGAGGGGCAGGCGCCTTCTCCTCTGGGACCTCCTTCGGGAGAAGACATTTCTCTCTACTCCCCCCGGGTGTGTTACATGGTGGTCCTCCATGTAAGTCTGCCAATAGGATGCAATGCCCTGATCTGCACAGGTGGAAATCCAAGCCTGCTGGACACGTTATAATCTAACAAGTTATTACCTTGAGTTTCTAACATCTATCTTTGGTGAGTTTGCTTAATGTTGGCCGGTCACCTGCCATTCCACCGTCTGAGTATTTCATCAGACTTAATTTGGGGCCATAAAGTCCTCTGTGTTCCCATCACATCCTATAATCTGCCCCTAGGGGCCCTGAAGTCACCGCTTTGTGTCTCTGCCTGCTGTGGTGGAGGCCGCCCACACAATGTGCCTGCCCCTCTTCATGAAGTCTGAAATGAAGCTGTTAGGACAGTCATTGTGCTTTGGTTTAGTTCCCCTGACGTTGTCTTTCAAGGTGCAAAACCTTGTGGGGAGTAAACAATTCGTGTGTCGTGAAAGCTTTAGTTGCTAAGTCATGTCCGGCTCTTTGCCACCCCAGGCAATGTAGCCCACCAGGCTCCTCTGTCCATGGGATTCTCCAGGCAAGAATACTGGAGTGGGTTGCCATTCCCTTCTCCAAGGGATCTTCCCAACCCAGGGATCAAACCCAGGTCTCCCCATTGCAGGCGGATTCTTTACCATCGGAGCCACCAGAGAGGCCCAGGTAATTAGTAGATAACCAGTTACCATGGGCTAGTTGACAGTGGTGGAGGAAACTTAGGTCTTGCCGGGAGGGAGCTGAAGAGTGGAACCTTAACACGAGGTAAGAGATGGAGAGGAGGGCATCCTGAGGATGACCTCTTGCTGTCCTGCGTCCCCTTCTTCCCTCTGCTCACCATCAGCTGTGTCAAGACACGCGACTGCTGTCTGAGAAGTCTCTGTGGGGTGATCAGAGACAGTCTGTGTAGCAGGGAAGTGGAGGCCCGCTCAGCCTGGAAGTGCCACGCGACAGAAGGGGGCTGGGGTGAGGAGAGAGGCAGCATTGTCAAACGACTGCTGGGCGATAATGTAGCCTCATTCGAAAATCCATTCAGTTAGTAGTGTACAGGAAAATAATAGGCCTATGGCAACTTCTTTTTGCATGTTTAATGTTCGGCCAGGAGGGGCCAACAGAGCAGGAATGAACATTTGTTTTCTTTCTTCCTGCTGGGACTAATCGGCGATAGAAGCCGGGACATCTCGGTGTCTACATTCAGTGTGTTCACAGAGGCTGATCTCTTCAGGTGGTTGAGAAGTTAACTACGTTTGGATAATCAATTGTAGAATTTAAAAGGAGCCTTGTTTTGTAAGGAATCTCCATAGTGGCTGTATCAATTTGCATTCCCACTAGGAATAAAGCTACCATATGACTCAACAATCCCAATATTGGGCATATACCCTGAGGAAACCATAATTGAAAAAGACACACACACCCCAATGTTCAGCACAGCGCTATTTACAGCAGCTAGGACAGGGAAGCCACCTAGCTCTCTATCAGCAGATGAATGGATAAAGAAGTGGTGGTGTATGTGCACAATAGAATATTATTCAGCCATAAGAAGGAACCCATTTGACTCAGTTCTAATAAAGAGGATGACTCTAGAGCCTATTATACAGAGTGAGGTAAGTCAGAAAGAGAAAAAGAAATCTTGTATGTTAGCACATATGTATGAAATCTAGAAAGGTGGTCCTGATGAAGCTATTTGCTGGGCAGCAGTAGAGACACAGGCATAGAGCAGACTTGTGGACACAGCCGGGAAGGAGAAGGTGGGATGAACTGAGAGGGTAGCGTCAGAACATGTGCAGGACCGTATGTAAGATTAGAGAGCCCGTGGAAATTTACTGTACGACCCAGGGAGCTCAGACCAGTGGTCTGTAACACCCAAGCCGGGTGGGATGGCTGGGGCTGTGGGAGGGAGGTTCAGGGGGCACATGTGTATACCTGTAGCTGATTCACACTGATGTATGGCAGAAACCAACAGAGCACTGTAAAACACTTACACTCCAATGAAAAATGAATTACTTCTTTTAAAAAAAAGAAAGAGCCTTGACTCTTGTTGGTCATGATTAAGGTGGCTTACAGAAATTCTGGTTTGCTCTTTCTGGACATTGTGGAAGGACTGTGCTTCACATCTCTCCTTGAGGTTGATCAGCCCATTTTGCTCGCTTTGTTTGGCCAATACTTCTTGGTGGAGGTGACATGCCACTCCCAGGTGTAAACTCTCGGTTCAGTGCTCAGAGGACCGTGCTCTTTCCTCTGATTGCGGAAGCATATGTCAAGATGCAGCCTCCTCTGTGATCAGAACCATCCTCCTGGTCCATCCTTACTAAACATGCAGCGTGAGTGATAAATATTTGATGTATAAAACCATTTGGATTTGTAGACTTTTTTTGTTTTTTCAGAGTAAACCTACCCTATCGTGATTGAGGCAAAAACTGCTGAGACAAGTATATTATGCTGGAAGTTGAGATATTTGTATTGTAGACTGATCATTTTCTCTGCAACCCTGAGAAAATAATTCCTTTAGGCCACTAAGAGCACTTCTCTCCCAAGTTGGAATGATCCCTGTGGTAATGGATCAGAGTTGGAAACATCAGGATGATTTCCTGTTTAGCTTAGTATAAAACAGATGCTACTTATAACAATATTTATAGACATGTGCATATACCCAGCTATAGATACACACACATCTCCTTGTTCTGTAAGCTGAGAGGACCTAGAAGCAGTAAACACCCCATCCCCACACTCCCAGTAGCAACAAAAACAGCCAGATTTTGGTTTCTAATATCATTCTCCAATATTGGAAAGCAAACCCTTTGGAGAAATGGGATAGTAAAGAGACAAGACGAGACCGAAGCTTTTCTTTTTGTGCCAGAAAGTGAGAGAAAAGAAAACAGTAGTTCCACAGTGCTGGGAGTGTGTCAAAGGGTGCAGGCACAAACATAAATAATCCCCAGTGGCCGAAACTGGAGCGTTTTGAGTGAAAAAGGCATAAAATAATATTGGATTATGTTTTGCTTCCCCGATGGCACGGCAGGGAAAGAATCTGCCTGCACTGCAGGAGACACAGGCAATGTGGGGGACGTGGGTTCAGTTCCCGGGTCGGGAAGATCCCCTGGAGGAGGAAACGGTGACCTGCGCCAGTATTCCTGCCTGGGGGATTCCACGGACAGAGGAGCATGGCAGGCTACAGTCCAAATGATCAGGATAAGCCAGACACAACTGAGTGACTAAACATACAATATTGAATTATGATCCAAAGTACGAAATAAACGGACTCGTCAGTGGTTGCCTGCAAGTGGAGCACAATAAGGCAGTGGGATTTCAAAGGACCCCAAGGAGTATTTGAGGGAATGGGCATGTTCATTGTTTTGATTGTGGTGATGATGGTTTCTTTCGTTCCAAATAGATCTAATTATATACCTTAAACACTGCATTTTATCATATGTCCATTGTTCTTCAGTAAAGCTATTAAAAGTATATGTCCTNGGGATTTCAAAGGACCCCAAGGAGTATTTGAGGGAATGGGCATGTTCATTGTTTTGATTGTGGTGATGATGGTTTCTTTCGTTCCAAATAGATCTAATTATATACCTTAAACACTGCATTTTATCATATGTCCATTGTTCTTCAGTAAAGCTATTAAAAGTATATGTCCTCACATACCATTTGTTTAAAAATGCATATAATGGGTTTTAGTCAGAAGAGCCCAAAACAAAGATAACTCAAATCTCTTAATAGGAAAATGAGTTGAAAAATGTTGAATCTTTGTACAATAAAGTTTATCACAGCAGGTAAAAGGAATGGACTCAATATAGGCAACACTAGAGATGAATCTCAAAATCATTATACTGAGCCAAGGAGGCCAGACACAAAAGTGCATGATTTGATTTATATTGAATCTAAAAAACAAGTAAACTATTTATAATAGTTTATTTATAATTTATTATAAATTATTATTATTATTATAGTTTATTTATAATAGACAGAAATCAGAAAGTGATTTTTTCCCCTAGAAGTCAAGGAAAAGGTAATGGAGAAACTCCCTGGGGATTGGAAATGTTTTACATGCTTGTTGTATGGCTTCCAAATCGGGAAAGGTGTATGTCAAGGCTGTATATTGTCACCCTGCTTATTTAACTTCTATGCAGAGTACATCATGAGAAATGCCAGGCTGGATGAAGCACAGGCTGGAATCAAGGCTACTGGGGGAAATATAAATAACCTCAGATACATAGATGATACCACCCTTATGGCAGAAAGTGAAGAGGAACTGAAGAGCCTCTTGATGAAAGTGAAAGAGGAGAGTGAAAAAGCTGGCTTAAAACAGCATTCAGAAAATGAAGATCATGGCATCTGGTCCCATCACTTCATGGCCAATAGATGGGGAAACAATTGAAACAGTGACAGACTTTATTTTCCTGGGCTCCAAAATCACTGCAGATGGTGACTGTAGTCATGAAATTGCTCCTTGGAAGGAAAGTTATGACCAACCTGGACAGCATATTAAAAGCGGAGAAAAAAAAAAAGCGGAGACATTACTTTGCCAACAAAGGTCCATCTAGTCAAAGCTATGGTTTTTCTAGTACTCATGTATGGATGTGAGAGTTGGACTGTAAAGAAAGTTGAGCACTGAAGAACTGATGCTTTTGTGGTGTTGGAGAAAACTCTTGACAGTCCCTTGCACTGTAAGGAAATCCAACCAGTCAATCCTAAAGGAAATCAGTCCTGAATATTCATTGGTAGGACTGATGCTAAAGCTGAAACTGTGATTCTTTGGGCACCTGCTGTGAAGAACTGACTAATTGGAAAAGACCCTGATGCTGGGAAAGATTGAAGGTGGGAGGAGAAGGGGACAACAGAAGATGAGATGGTTGGATGGCATCACCAACTCAATGGACATGAGTTTGAGCAAGCTTTGGAAGCTGGTGATGGACAGGGAAGCCTGGAGTGCTGCAGTCTGTGGGAATCACAAAGAGTCAGACACGACTGAGTGACTGAACTAAACTGATGGCTTCTCTGGTGGCTCAGCAGTAAAGAATCTGCCTGCAGTGCAGGAGACACAGGTTCAGTCCCTGAGCAGGAAGATACAAATGGCAACCCACTCCAGTATTCTTGCCTGGAAAATCTCATGGACACAGGATCCTGGTGGGCTACAACCCATGGGGCCGCCAGAGCTGGACACAACTTAGTGATGAAGCCACCATCACTTGATGCTTAAAGGCTGGATCCGAAGCACGTGGAACTCTTGAGCTTATAGTCATACTGTAATAAACATAATAAGAAACAGCTCTTCTTAGACATGATGAGAGGAGATGGGTGGGTAGATAGATGGATAGACAGAGGGCAAACAGCTGCCTTTTTAGAGCAGTGGGATGGAGGATCGCATAACAGAGAAGGCTGCCGTGCACAGTTATGCTCCAGACACCACAGAAGTGCTGTTAAAAGCAAATGTGTTTGCCCCCGTCTCCCAGGTACAATTAAAATCCAAGAATATGTATTTACGTAGCTGTGCAAGTCAACAGCGTGCATCGAGACCGTCTGGCCTTCCTGGGCTCTGTAGCTATGGCAGACACACCCTCTACTTCCAGCTCTGGGCGTACCTGACTCCTTCCCAACTGTTGAGAAAATGCCCAAGACAACATGTCATCCCTGGTCGTCAGTGGTTGGGGGAAGGCTGTGGGCATAGTGATGGAGATGAAGCTTGTCTTCACCCACTTTGTTTCTTTTTAAAATTTTTTTCTTGAAATATAGTTGGTTTACAGTGTTGTGTTATTTCAGGTGTATACCAAAGTGATCCAGATATGTGTAATATAAATATATGACTAAACTTTACATGCACATTTATTCTTTTTTAGATTCTCTTCCACTATAGTTTATTATAAGATCTTGAGTATCGTTTCCTGTGCTATACAATAGGTTGTTGTTGGTTATCTACTTTGTATATAGCAGTGTGTATATTTTAACCCCCACTTCTTAATTTATCCCTCCTCCCCTTCCTCCTGTGGCAACCATAAGNTGTATTCTTTGCAGCCAACAATGGAGAAGCTCTATACAGTCAACAAAAACAAGACCGGGAGCTGACTGTGGCTCAAATCATGAACTCCGTATTGCCAAATTCACACTTAAGTTGAAGAAAGTAGGGAAAACCACTAGGCCATTCAGGTATGACCTAAATCAAATCCCTTATGATTATACAGTGGAAGTGAGAAATAGATTTAAGGGTCTAGATCTGATAGATAGAGTGCCTGATGAACTATGGAATGAGATAGTTCAGGAGACAGGGATCAAGACCATCCCCATGGAAAAGAAATGCAAACAAACAAAATGGCTGTCTGAGGAGGCCTTACAAATAGCTGTGAAAAGAAGAGAGGCGAAAAGCAAAGGAGAAAAGGAAAGATATAAGCATCTGAATGCAAAGTTCCAAAGAATAGCAAGAAGAGATAAGAAAGCCTTCTTCAGTGATCAATGCAAAGAAATAAAGGGAAAGAACAGAATGGGGAAGACTAGAGATCTCCTCAAGAAAATTAGAGATACCAAGGGAAAATTTCTTGCAAAGATGGGCTCGATAAAGGACAGAAATGGTATGGACCTAACAAGCAGAAGATATTAAGAAGAGGTGGCAAGAATACACGGAAGAACTGTATGGAAAAGATCTTCATGACCCAGATAATCACGATGGTGTGATCACTCATCTAGGGGCAGACATCTTGGAATGTGAAGTTAAGTGGGTCTTAGAAAGCATCACTACAAACAAAGCTAGTGGAGATAATGGAATTCCAGTTGAGCTGTTTCACATCCTGAAAGATGATGCTGTGAAAGTGCTGCACTCAACATGTCAGCAAATTTGGAAAACTCAGCAGTGGCCACAGGACTGGAAAAGGTCAGTTTTCATCCCAATTCCAAAGAAAGGCAATGCCAAAGAATGCTCAACCTACCGCACAATTGCACTAATCTCAAATGCTAGTAAAGTAATGCTCAAAATTCTCCAAGCCAGGCTTCAGCAATACATGAACCGTGAATTCTCTGATGTTCAAGCTGGTTTTAGAAAAGGCAGAGGAACCAGAGATCAAATTGACAACATCTGCTGGATCATGGAAAAGCAAGAGACTTCCAGAAAAACATCTATTTCTGTTTTACTGACTATGCCAAAGCCTTTGACTGTGTGGATCACAATAAACTGTAAAATTCTGAAA
This sequence comes from Aepyceros melampus, assembly GCA_006408695.1. Lineage (NCBI taxonomy): Eukaryota > Metazoa > Chordata > Mammalia > Artiodactyla > Bovidae > Aepyceros > Aepyceros melampus. Next base: position 115,211 of record SJXQ01007376.1, on the reverse strand, counting down.
GAGATAGGAATACCAGATCACCTAACCTGCCTCTTGAGAAATCTATATGCAGACCAGGAAGCAACAGTTAGAACTGGACACGGAACAACAGACTGGTTCCAAATAGGAAAAGGAGTACGTCAAGGCTGTATTTTGTCACCCTCCTTATTTAACTTATATGCAGAGTACATCATGAGAAATGCTGGACTGGAAGAAATATAAGCTGGAATCAAGATTGCTAGGAGAAATATCAATAACCTCAGATATGCAGATGACACAGCCCTTATGGCAGAAAGTGAGGAGGAACTAAAGAGCCTCTTGGTGAAAGTGAAAGAGGAGAGTGAAAAAGTTGGCTTAAAGCTCAACATTCAGAAAATGAAGATCATGGCATCTGGTCCCATCACTTCATGGGAAATAGATGGAGAAACAGTAGAAACAGTGTCAGACTTTATTTTTTGGGGCTCCAAAATCACTACAGATGGTGACTGCAGCCATGAAATTAAAAGGCGCTTACTCCTTGGAAGAAAAGTTATGAGCAACTAGATAGTATATTCAAAAGCAGAGACATTACTTTGCCGCTAAGGTCTGTCTAGTCAAGGCTATGGTTTTTCCTGTGGTCATGTATGGATGTGAGAGTTGGACTGTGAAGCAGGCTGATTGCCAAAGAATTGATGCTTTTGAACTGTGGTATTGGAGAAGACTCTTGAGAGTCCCTTGGAGTGCAAAGAGATCCAACCAGTCCATTCTGAAGGAGATAAGTCCTGGGATTTCTTTGGAAGCAATGATGCTAAAGCTGAAACTCCAGTACTTTGGCCACCTCATATGAAGAGTTAACTCATTGGAAAAGCCTCTGATGCTGGGAGGGATTGGGGGCAGGAGGAGAAGGGGACTACCGAGGATAAAATGGCTGGATGGTATCACGGACTCGATGGACGTGCGTCTGAGGAACTCCGGGAGATCGTGATGGACAGGGAGGCCTGGCGTGCTGCGATTCATGGGGTCGCAAAGAGTCAGACACGACTGAGTGACTGAACTGAACTGAAAAGTATCTCTCATTACAGTCTGTGAGCACTAAGACCAATCCTTTGAAAAGAATGAAACATACAAAAATTGTTTTCATAGAGGCCATGCAGAAAAATGTATTCATAATTTAAAGAAGAGTTCGTGTTTCCTTATCATATCTTATTTAATGTAAAATCATAGTTGAAAAAAATCCATACATACTGTACCTATTCTAATTAAAGTCTGTTAGTAACCAGAAAAATTTGTTTTCAAATATTTGTTTTGACTTTAACCAACTATTAGTAATAAAACTACTTTGAGAATTTTTGAAAAGACTCTAGGGCTTTTACTGATTCTAACATTAATGTTAAAATAAAAAAATCAAAGTCACATTAAATATTGTAAGTGGAATTGATAAATTTTCATGAAATCAACAAGTGATAGTAATTTAGTAATGTATTGTTGAATTTTAAAATTGAACTCTTCCTATGAGCTTTTCAATTCTAAGCAAGGACAGTGTATAAGCTTGATACGAAGAGTAAAGAGTAATAACTATTGAGTATTTTATTTTTAATAAAATCCTGTAGTTACTAGTTATTTGGGACCAGCAGTGAAAGTTTGGGGATCATATGGGGGACTTTGCCAACTTAAACTGTGAGTCTCATGTTGACTTTCCAATGCTTATGTTAGAAACATCTAATGCATTTTCCTCCTCTCAGGCTAAAACCTTGGCTTCTGATAGACTACTGATATCATACATTTATGTTGTAACAATTCTTCCGTACTTGTGCATGCATTTAGAAAGGCAAGATGTATTATGAGAGACAATAATATATCTAGAGTTCTTGACAGAGAAAATATATATTCACAACATCAGTTCAGTCGCTCAGTGGTGTCTGACTCTTTGCGACCCTGTGGACTGCAGCACGCCAGGCTTCCCTGTCCATCACCAAATCCCAGAGCTTCTCAAACTCATGTCCATCAGGTCGCTGATGCCATCCAACAATCTCATCCTCTGTTGTCCCCTTCTCGTCCCACCTTCAATCTTTCCCAGCATCGGGGTCTTTTCAAATGAGCCAGCTCTTTGCATCAGGTGACCAAAGTATACGAGCTTCAGCTTCCATATCAGTCCTTCCAATGAATATTCAGGACTGATTTCCTTTAGGGTTGACTGGTTTGATCTCCTTGCAGTCCAAGGGACTCTCAAGAGTCTTCCCCAACACCCAGTTCAAAAACTTCAATTCTTCAGTGTTCAGTTTTCTTTAATAGTCCAACTCACATCCATACAGAACTACTGGAAAAACCATAGCTCTGACTAGACAGACCTTTGTTGGCAAAGTAATGTCTAAGCTTTTAAACATGCTGTCTAGGTTGGTTACAGCTTTTCTTCCAAGGAGCAAGTGTCTCTAAATTTCATGGCTGCAGTCACCATCTGCAGTGATTTGGGAGCCCAGGAAAACAAAGTCGGTCACTGTGACCCTGACCATCTATTTAGTAATGTGTTCTTGAGTTTTAAAATCGAGCTCTTCCTGTGAGATTTTAAATTCTTTTTTTTTTTTCTTCTTTTACTTTGTTTTTTATTTATTTAATTTTTTTTACTTTACAATATTGTATTGGTTTTGACATACATCAACATGAGTCTGCCACAGGTGTACATGTGTTTCCAATCATGAACCCCCCTCCCACCTCCCTCCCCATATCATCCCTCTGGCTCATCCATTAAAAAGAATACATTTGAATCAGTTCTAATGAGGTGGATGAAACTGGAGCCGATTATACAGAGATTTTCAGTTCTAAGCAAGGACAATGTATAACCTTGATTTGAAGAGTAAAGAGGAATAACTATTGGTTATTTTATTTTTAATAAATTGTTACTGTTGTTACTAGTTATTTGGGACCCATGAAGTGATGCAGATGACACCACCCTTATGGCAGAGAGTGAAGAGGAACTAAAGAGCCTCTTGATGAAAGTGAAAGAGGAGAGTGAAAAAGCTGGCTTAAAGCTCAACATTCAGAAAACGAAGATCATGACATCCAGTCCCATCACTTCATGGGAAATAGACAGGGAAACAGTGGAAACAGTGTCGGATTTTATTTTGGGGGGCTCCAAAATCACTGCAGATGGTGACTGCAGCCATGAAATTAAAAGGCACTTACTNGAGGAGAGTGAAAAAGTTGACTTAAAGCTCAACATTCAGAAAATGAAGATCATGGCATACAGTCCCATCACTTCATGGGAAATAGATGGGGAAACAGTGGAAACAGTGTCAGACTTTATATTTTGGGGCTCCAAAATCACTGCAGATGGTGACTGCAGCCAGGAAATTAAAAGGCGCTTACTCTTTGAAAGAAAAGTTATGACCAATCTAGATAGCATATTCAAAAGCAGAGACATTACTTTGCCAACTAAGGTCCGTCTAGTCAAGGCTATGGTTTTTCCTGTGGTCATGTATGGATGGGAGAGTTGGACTGTGAAGAAGGCTGAGCGCCAAAAAATTGATGCTTTTGAACTGTGGTGTTGGAGAAGACTCTTGAGAGTCCCTTGGACTGCAAGGAGATCTAACCAATCCATTCTGAAGGAGATCAGCCCTGGGATTTCTTTGGAAGGAATGATGCTAAAGCTGAAACTCCAGTACTTTGGCCACCTCATGTAAAGAGTTGAATCACTGGCAAAGACTCTGATACTAGGAGGGATTGGGGGCAGGAGGAGAAGGGGACAACTGAGGATGAGATGGCTGGATGGCATCACTGACTTGATGGACATGAGTCTGAGTGAACTCTAGGAGTTGGTGATGGACAGGGAGGCCTGGCGTGCTGCGATTCATGGGGTCGCAAAGAGTTGGACACGACTGAGCGACTGAACTGAACTGAAGTACAATGCAGGAGACCTGGGTTTGATCCCTGGGTCAGGAAGATCCCCTGGAGAAGGGAAAGGCTACCTACTCCAGTATTCTGGCCTGGAGAATTCCACGGACTGTATAGTCCACGGGGTGGCAAAGAGTCAGACACATGATCAAGAAGCTCTCACTTCACTTTCTTAAATATTAGGAGATTTGAGGATTGGGATCAAGAATCAGTTGCTGACAATATCTACCTAAAGACCTGTCCCTCCAGATTCCCTGGAGCAGAGCGCCTCCCTCTGCACCCTAAGCTCCCTCAGGCAGTGTTAAGGTCAGCAGCTGCAGCTGCATTGGGTTAGGTCTCCGCAGAGGCAGATGGCAAATGCCCTTGATTTTGTTCAGTCGCTGGCAAATGCTCTTGAAAGTGAAAGTTGCTCAGTCATGTCTACCTTTTTGCAACCCCCTGGACTGTAAACCACCAGGCCCCTCTGTCCATAGAATTCTCTAGGCAAGAATACTGCAGTGGGTAGCTGTTCCCTTCTCCAAGGGATCTTCCCAACCCTGGAATTGAACTGGGATCTCCTGCATTGCAGGTGGATTCTTTACCAGCTGAGCTACCATGAAAGCCTGGCAAGTGGCAATTTGTAGATGACATTCAGAGCAATCACACACGACAATTATAACATATAAACTCAGTCTTCCAGAGGGAGGAGTGGCACAGGCATGGCTGGGCTTACTTCTAGCTGCTCAGGATAAATGCAGGTGTTGGGTAAGAGTGGCTCTAAAGCTTTGTTGTATTTATCAGGTGTGATCTGAAAGAGAATTTTCCAAAGCTATGAAATTAAAGAGAGAGAGAGAGAGAGAGAATAATGAGAATCCATTATAAAGCAATTGGACAGGAACCATATACATCAAACTGGAGATAAAATGGTTTAAATGGAGAAAGGGTGGTGGCACCTGGAGTAATTGCTTGAGCCAATTGAAAAAAGATGTCATGTCAATAAAACGAGTACTTCTTTAAGGCTAATATCCCCAGCCCAGACTCAGTGGATGTGCAGGAAAGATTTTCAAACTATGGGAAATAAAATTTTATTGGATGTACCTGTTCTCATAAAAGATCTCTTTAGACATTATTTTTCCTTAATGTGTCCTCATCTATTTCATGTTAATTAATGCATCTCTACTATGAGCCAGGTTCTCAGTGGGGCCTTGGGGACTCAAGGCCTCATTGATTATCACAACTAAGAAACGACACGAGCGCCCTAAGCAGGCCAATTCAGTTTCAAACAGCAATTGTGGTCCTGAGGGTGACCAGTGGACCTTAACTTTTTGTTGTTTTTCTCATTTTTATTTTTATTACTAAGTTTTTGGAGGAGTTGGCCAATTTCCTTTGAAACTAGTGGATTCCTTTTTTTTTTTTTTAATTATGTAAGTATTTTTGTCTGTGCTGGGTCTTTGGTCCTGCGTAGGTTATTCTCTAGTTTTGGTATGCAGGCTTCTCACTGGGGTGGCTTCTCTTGCTGAGGAGAACAGGCTGTAGGAGCACAGGCTTCAGTAGTTGAGGCACGTGGGATTTAGAACACAGGCTCAATTGTTGTGGTGCACAGGCTTAGTTGCTCCCTGGCATTGGAAGTCTTCCCAGACCAGGGTTTGAATTTGTGTCTCCTCCATTGGCAGGTGGACTCTTTACTCCTGAGCCACCAGGGAAGTTCCTGGACTCCATTTTAATAAGAGTAATGGCAAGCTACAGTTTGATGGCAAGGATTATAAGGATTATAGTGGAAAATGATCATCTGAAGAAGTGAGAATGATTTACAAAAAGGAAACAAGTGAAACACTATCACAGCCTGAGGAACACTAACAGGAGGCAGAATGGAAAGAGTAGAAAAATTTGTCCTCTTATTTATAAAGGTCAAATTGTTTTGTGATAATTATATCAAGAACTCTAGATGTCTAGAGATATTATTCAGTTTCATGCGAATTAACAAAGTAGCCTGACACAGATACTAGCAGACCCAAGATTCCTGGGTTAGACCTGGAGGATAATTTATTACTCACAGGAATAGCTGAAGGTAGAGTTTCAACATTTTTACACTGGTTCCGGGAGGCACCTCACATTCAGTGGGCACTGTTACAGGAGAGAAACCCTGAGGAAACATTGTATAAATGGCAGTGAACAGTTCTGACCTGTTCTATGGAGAGATCTTGTATCCAGCTTTCAAAGCTCCATGCTATCTAAACATCCTTGAAAAGGACAGTCTGGAGAGTTGCTTCCAGCAGCCATTTCAATACGTAGATGCAGGTCTTCTTAATTTTTGAAAGTTTTATTTAATAATGATTGTAAATATTAATATATTTGTTTCAATTTATTTAGTACTTCATCTAATTATATCCTTTTATTAATAGTTATCTTCTATTTTATCCATTTTCTTTTCAAATACTTAAATTCTATATTTTCACTTCCCTGCTTTCTGTTTTTCCTTCCTGGTTCCCTTATCAAATATGCAGTTCACCCTCTTCTCCTTTGGCCAACATATAAATTGTCTTCAATTTGAAATTATGTTTGTCTTTTTTACCTTATAGTTCCTAAATTCATTTAATTCTCATTTTATTTTTCTCTTTTATTAACAATTTACATTTATATTCTGAATTTCAAAATTCTAACTCAAGGTTTTCTTCATATCCCCAACTGCTTGTTGAGAATGTTTAATTAAAGTTTCATATTGTTTTGTACTTTTCTTCTCCTCCTATTTGTTTTGGAGTTGGGAGTGTTGTTTGTTTTTTGAGTTGTTTAGTTGGAGGGAAAGTCATTTTATTGGTTTAAATGCCTTGATGCTCATTTTCTGTTTTCTTCTTTTGGTAACTTTGTATAGATAAAGACTGTATTTTGTGGACCAAAAATGGCCATATCGTCTTCTTTATTCAAGAATAGTTTCAGTGTGGCAACATTTAATTTTTTATTTAATTCATGGATGTTGAGAGGGGTGTTGTGCCATCTTACCATTTTTCTCCTTTCCATATTCCTTTTTATCTTTCACTTTCCAAGAACCGATGCCTTTATGAGGCTCCCTCTTTGGTTCTTGTATGCTGTCAGATGCTTTCCCCGCAGGTGACCCACCGGGGCTCTTGCCAGTATTTTCGCACTGAGAGTGAACTTTCTTTTTTTGGAGATGACTTTAGTTAAGTCACAGGACCTCTGTCCTTTTCTTCTCTTGTTCCGGTGGCCTCCCCTCACACTCTGTAAGTGCTTACAGAAGGAGACCGGCTGACAGCTCTGCTGGAAACTGATGTTTATTTGTCCACTAACAGGTCTTTTGAACTTGTGTGGTTTCTCTGTCTTCTGACGGCAGATACTGTGGTAAGTATAGAAGCCTGAAGTTAGCAACAAAGCACATTTAAATATTATCTATCCCTCACTAGCACAACTATGGACTCAAACAGTAAATTTTTAAGAGCCTCTATATTTTTTCAACATTTTTTTTCTAATTTGGGGCCCTTGGTTCTACATTCATATCCCTCTCAAACTAATTTTTCATGTTAATTGCTAATTTCATGTTAAGTTGCCCCTAAATTATATATGTATGTGTGTATTATATGTATACACATATTTTTGAAATCAAGTTCTAGTGTTTCCTGACAGTAAGATTTCTTTTCTAGTAAATACATTCTGAGAGCTTGTCCTTATTTAGGTGGCCAGTAATTTCATGTGAAACAACTGTCACCAACTAAGTCAGTCAGTAACTCTTCCCTGTTATAATTTGGATTTAAAGATGTTATTTTCAATAAAAAATAACCTGATATTATATTAGATTCAGGAGTTTCATAAGCAAATAACTTTTTTATTATTTGATAATTCCTTTTTTTGTTGTGCTGTGTGAAATGAAACAATGAAACCCAATCTTAAAAATCTTCTTTTCAAAATGTCTTTCAAATACAATATTTTACTAGTAAAAAACAAGTAATGCTTTTTAAAATTTCAGAGACAAATTCCAAATCTCCGTTTTTTACTCCCTATGGCAATATTTTCCACTGAAAATATGTCAAGCGACTCTCAGTACATCCAAATATCTCAGTTGCTAAGCAACTGCTAATGAATTTTCCACCAAAAAGGTTTAGGACCAGGCCTCTGAGATATCAAATACTCACACAGCCCTTGATGCTTTTGCAAATGTCCCTCTACTGTAGCATAAAAAAGTTACTCTAAATAATAAGTACCTACTTATTATAGCAAAATATTAGAAAAAAGGCAAATAAAATTTATTTTATTTCATGAATGAAATAAAATTCATTCATTCCTAAGTCATGGTCTCTTTTATTACTTTTTCCCCTAAGAAATACAGATAATTCAACACCCATAAATATATCTTGCAAAAAAAACAGTCAATATACTTCAATGACTTCAAATTTTTTAAAATAGATTAAAATTTTTGTTATTTTTATTTAATAATTTAATTCAAATGAACTTAAAATTAATGTTTTTTATTTACTTTAATTGTGATTGTATCATTAAAAATGAATAAATACCTAATACCAAAAGCTCTTCCCTTAAGGGAAAAATCTGAAGCATAGAGGCACTGTGTGGGTTACTTGTTTCTCTAAAGTAGGTTGTATGTGCACAGAATCTGGAGATGGAAAATTATGAAAGAACTTTCAATTGCTCTTATTTTCTCAGTGGTATAGGAAACAGGTCATCTGTTGAGAGGGAAGATGGGGAGAGGCTGTTCGATGTTTAAAAAGGAGCTGAGGTGAGACTGGGTGGTGCAAATGTGTACTCGTGCTGGGCTTCTTTAAAAGTTGTCTTAATGTTGACGCTCATGGATTAATTATGATTGCAGTTAGCACAATTTTTTTTTTCTCCAGCTACACATGCAGGAATGGAGGAGTACATTTTAGATTTATTCATGGTTATCTATATGGAACTTAATGAATGTGAAGAAGAGAAAAAAGCCCTCATTGGAGAACGCTTCATGGGATACGGATAGGCGAAAAGAAGGTGAAGATTTAGATCAGAAGAGAGGTGCAGGATATAGAGGCCTTCACTGTTAACTGACTGTGGTAGATATTTTTCAGTAGTGTTCCTATATTAGTTTTCAACTGCTGTGTAGCAATTTACCATGTGCCTAGTGACTTAAGGACTTCCCTGATAGCTCAGTTGGTAGAGAATTTCACTCAGTCATTCACTCACTCACTAGTGACTTAAAGCGACACACTTTCTTATCTTGCAGTTTCCATAATTAGAAGTCTGAGCATGGTTTGCTTAGGGTCACAGAGCTGTAATCAAGATGTGAGCCAGCTTTGTTCTCATTTAGAGTCTAAGGGAGGGTCTCCTTCCGGGCTCATTCAGTTTGTTGGAGAATTCGTTTCCTTGTGGATTTTTGACTGAGAGTCTTGACTTACTGGATCCAGCCTCAGGTGTGGAGGTCATCCACAGTTCCCTGTCTGTGGCCCTTGGTGTAGGTTTTGATGCTTCCGGAAGAACAGGAAAATAGATCTCTTAAGCTGGATAAGGCAGATTCTTATGACATAATCACAGCTGTGACCCCACCGCCTTTGCTGTATAATGAAATTAATGAAGGGAGTGGCATTCTTGCACCCTTTCCACATTCTGTTGGGAAGAAGCCCTCACCTGTCTTCACACCCAGTGTGATTCACTGGGTTTCACTGAGGGTGTGTCAGCTGCAGGCTGCCATTGGTTTTCATGTCTTTATCTGCTTCCTTGGGTTGTTTCAAAGCAGACTCATTGATGTGAAGAGCTGATTTATTCCAAAGACCCTGCTGCTCGGAAAGATTGAAGGCGGGAGGAGAAAGGGATGACAGAGGATGAGATGGTTGGATGGCATCACTGACTTGAAGCGCATGAGTTTGAGAAAGCTCTGGGAGTTGGTGATGGACAGGGGAGCCTGGCATGCTGCAGTCCATGGGGTTGCAAGGAGTCGGACACGACTGAGCGACTGGAGGGAGCTGGGCTGATTCTGTCCTCCATCTTGTTGCCTGCTTTGGCCAATAGGATAACAGCCAATGTAAGACAGGCAGAGACTTGAAAAGTGCTTGCCCTTTACGACGTGCTTTCTCCTGGGACCCTGCTACTGTTGGAAGAAGCCGGGCTAGCAAGCTGGGTGGTGGCCACGTGTCACATGGGAGAGTGCGGCCGTCCTAGAAAATGCAGCCCCAGGCCCCGCATCAGTTGATCACACGAGCCTGAGTGCCCAGGAGAGGTCCGAGGAGCCTGCCCAGAACTGCTGGTTTGCTGCTGTGATTTTACATCTCCACTTCAGATTTTTGTCTAAGTACTCCCTGCATTCTTTTAAGAAGGTGAACTTTTATGCTTTATGCTGTAATCGTTTTCTTTAGAGTGGACTCCATGTAGATACCCATCATGGGTTGAATTGCTTCCTCCATAGGGCTTCCCTGGTGGCTCAGAGGGTAAGGTGTATTCCTGCAATGCGGGAGACCTGGGTTCATCCCTGGGTCGGGAAGATCCCCTGGCGAAGGAAACGGCCAACCACTCTGGTACTCTTGCCTGGAAAATCCCATGAACGGAGAAGCCTCTAGGCTACAGTCTATGGGGTCGCAAAGAGCCAGACGTGACTGAGCGACTTCACCTCACTTCAGAGAATATGCTGAGGTCCTCACTCACCACACCTCAGAATGTGACCTTATTTGAAAATAGGGTTCCTGCAGGCGCACTATTTTTAATGCATTTATGTAAGCTTGATGTTAAGTCTTCCTTAAACATTTTATATTGGGTTGTCCAAAAAGTTCATCTGGGTTTTCTGTAAGATGTTATTCAAAAGCCATTATGAACACTTTGGAAAACCTGATATAATTTACTAGTGAAGTCACTGCAGCCTATAATTTTCTCCATAGGAAGATTTTCACTAGAAATTCAATTTCTTGAAGGTATAGAGATACAGAGTTTCTATTTCTTCTTGTGTCAGTTTAAAACGTTTGGATATTTAAGGTAATTCTTTCCATTTCCTCCAAGTTGTTGAAGTTGTTACTGTAAAGCTCTTCATTATTTTCTTTTATTAGGTTTTAATGATTATAAGATGTTTAGTGATGTCCTCTTTTCTCTTAGTACTTATATTATTTGTAAAACTCTCTATCATACTTCCTCTTTTATTTATATGTTAAAGTTAAAATATTTAATTTTTAAGTTTCAGGTTATTTTTAAATCTTGTGTTATTTATTTCTAATCTAATACTCTTTGAGAAAAGACCTTACTATAAATGATTTTAATATATTTAATAACTTTGAAGCCTGTTTTCATAACTTATGTTCTACCTATGAAGAGCATATTGGAATATCTATATGCATTTGAAAATTCATAATTTGAAAACTCATTTGAGCTCACGTATGTGCCTCTGATTTTCTAATATCTATTTTTTTCAGTTTACTCACCAAGCTTCTATACAGACCATTTCAAGCCTTCCCTGTGTGTGACTGTCTGGGCATGCTACGTTGTGTCTGACTCTTCGTGATCCATGGATTATAGCCCGCCAGGCTCTCTGTCCATGGGATTCTCCAGGCAAGAATCCTGGAGTAGGTTGCCACTCCAGTGTACTCCTCCAGGGGATCTTCCTGGCCCAAAGATTGAACCCATGTCTCTTGTGGCTCCTGCATTGGCAGGTGGGTTCTTAACCATTGTGCCACTTCCTCAAATTTCTAAACCTTCTCATCTATTTTTTGCAGAAAATGACCATACTTCTCACTGCATAGAGAAAATAGATGGTCCAGACAGGCGTGCTCTCACTTTCTCAAACCAAATATAGAAACCTATTTTCCTCTTCACTTGATAAAGTAGTGGAGTTTTTCTTCCTATCAAAGACTAATCCCTTTGCTCAGAGACTTGCCTCTCTCTCTCTTTCATAAACCTTACCCCAAAGTTTATCCTTTATCTCTCATAGAGTTTAAGCCTTTCAGATAGTTCTTTCTCACTTGCTATTAAATTCGCTGCATGCAACTCAGGGAAGAATAAAAAGTAACATTGCAACTAAACCCCTTTCTTAACCCCTCATCCTCCTAGGATTACCTTCAGATTTGTTTTTCCTCCCTCCCAGCAAAATTTCTCAAGCATTTTTTTCCAGTCTTTGATTTTTCCCTCACCTTCAGTTTACTCCTATTCAAACAGCAATTTTACTGTTTTACTTTCAAATAGTTGGAAGGAAAACAGTAAACTGTTAATGAACAACTAACTGTGTTAGTTAACTCTAATATATTACCTAGAGTTGTCTATCTTTTTATTAATACATCTATCTTTTAATACATATCTATCTTAATACATAGATGTATTTTATTAATACATCTATCTTTTTATTAATACATCTATCTTTTCATTAATACATTAATACATTTGTTTCTCCCAGACAAGAAAGAATAATTTCAGAGACTAGTGTCAAAGACCATACAAAGTAATTGTAATCAGACACTGAGAGGAACAGACTCATGGACACAGACTGTTCAGTCTGAGCTGATATCACCATTCTAGTAGATGGTGGTAGGACCTTCGAGGGACAGAGTGAGGATTTCCATGAATTTCTTTTTATCCCCAATAGGAGACATAATGAGAGCTGCTTAAATCCAGGTTCTTACAAAAAATAAATAATGTGAATGAAAATAATAATAATAATGATAATATAATTTGGATTATTTGTTTTGGAATATTGTTGCTATTGTGCTACTATAGCACAATATTCTATGTTCTATGTAGAATATAATATGTCTATATTCTGAGAGGCAATGAGACAATCTTTCACACTCTTCCTACTCTAGTTCTAATTTTTGTACACGATGCTTATATAAACTGAAATAAAACACTGCTGGATTGACATTGTGTTCTTACTGACTCCACGGAAACACCTGTAGGAAGTAACTCTGCTTTTCATAGCAGTGTAGTTATTTGCTTGCATTCACAAAGAACCTGTTCCCTTTTTTTGGCCAGGTTATAATAATTGTACAAGTCAATTGCACAACAAGTATATGTCTTGAAGATAATATATGAAGATAAACCTTATTCAGAACGTGAACTTTGGTGCAAGATTCTTGTCATTCCTTTGTGGGACCAGTGCCTTCCCAGGAAACTGGTACAATATCTCGAAGCATTCACAGTAGGGAAAGTCACTTTCTAGCATGACAGAAGCCCTCACAAATTTGAGGACAGGCAAAAAGAAAATTATTCACCTGCATTTTAAAATTTCTGTAGATAAAACTTGGTGACATTGAATTTCTTGGTTTTGATTTCCAGGCATAAGCTATACAAATTTCTAATTATATAAAATAGAAACTATTTTAAAAGGAATCCTACTGTCCTTAAATAGTGCTGAATGTAAAATCTGAATATGGTTCACCAAGTACTTGCATTCAGTTCAGTTCAGTTCAGTCATTCAGTCTGTCTGACTGACAAAGAGTCAGTTCTGACTCTTTGCGACCCTATGAATCGCAGCATTCCAGGCCTCCCTGTCCATCACCATCTCCCAGAGTTCACTCAGACTCATGTCCATCAAGTCGGTGATGCCATCGAGCGGTGTCATCCTCTGTCGTCCCCTTCTCCTCCTGCCCCCAATCCCTCCCAGCATCAGTCTTTTCCAGTGAGTCAACTCTTTGCATGAGGTGGCCAAAGTACTGGAATTTCAGCTTTCGACTTACATTAGGGCTGTGAAGTGAAGTGAAGTCGCTCAGTCGTGTCCGACTCTTTGCGATCCCGCGGACTGTAACCCATCAGGCTCCTCCATCCATGGGATTCTCTAGGCAAGAATACTGGAGTAGGTTGTCATTTCTTTCTCCAGGGGATCTTCTTTGCGACCCTATGAATCGCAGCATTCCAGGCCTCCCTGTCCATCACCATCTCCCAGAGTTCACTCAGACTCATGTCCATCAAGTCGGTGATGCCATCGAGCGGTGTCATCCTCTGTCGTCCCCTTCTCCTCCTGCCCCCAATCCCTCCCAGCATCAGTCTTTTCCAGTGAGTCAACTCTTTGCATGAGGTGGCCAAAGTACTGGAATTTCAGCTTTCGACTTACATTAGGGCTGTGAAGTGAAGTGAAGTCGCTCAGTCGTGTCCGACTCTTTGCGATCCCGCGGACTGTAACCCATCAGGCTCCTCCATCCATGGATTCTCTAGGCAAGAATACTGGAGTAGGTTGTCATTTCTTTCTCCAGGGGATCTTCCCAACCCAGGAATCAAACCTGGGTCTCCTGCATTGCAGGCAGACACTTTAACCTCTGAGCTGTGTGTGTGTGTATATATATATACATATATATAACATTTTTATGATTATCCTCTGTCAACTTATCTGGTTGGAATTAATGATAGAGATCAGTGCCTTGACTGTAATTCTTTTAACTAAGTTAGTCTTTGCGAACAAGCTAGAGTCTAGAAAGAAAAAAAAGCAACTCTAAAGGACCTGATTCAGGAAAGAGTAGGGCATGACCTAGAAGCATATTTCACCAGAAGATTTGCCATATCAAATGATAAAAAATATAGAGTTAAAAATGTAACAAACTTGATAATTTTATATAAATATGAGCAGATCTCAAAAATTTAATGCCAAGTAAAAAAGAAAGTAAAATCAGTGCAAAATGTAATATATAAAGAGGTATGTGTTAGAAGAGTGCCAGAAATAGTAGGAACAGGTTTACAAAAACAGAGAATAGAAAATAAAATGTAACAAAATACATTTTTTAATGGTGAAATGGACACAGCAAGGATTGATTTGCTGTAAATGAAGATGATGATCAAATGAATGAGACAGATAAGGGATGAGGTCAAAAATTTACACAAAGGCCAAATTAAGCAGGGCTTCATAAGCTATAAGCAAAGCTTCAGCAAACTAGACACATCATCTGATTGATGACTTGGATGGTTATATAGACTGGAAAGGGGATAGAAGTCCTCCTGGGTCCTTTGCAGTAGTTCAGGCAGAAGTGCGGGAGCAGAGAGGGATCAGAAATGAGATGTTAGTTTGCAGTGGGAAAGTGGCCGTGCAGGGAGAAATAAGTGATTAGATTCAGATAAATATGGAATTAAATCACAAAGCTTCTTGAGTTTCTGCAATGGATACTGGAATGTGTGAGGGCTTGGGGAAGACCAGAGCTCAATTTTGATGTCCAGAGCTTTTATTTAGTAAGCAGATGCATGGTGGTGGTACAAGGATCACAATTGTGACAAAGATATGATGAGGAAAGTACGATTCAGAATCTGTTTTGTTATTTTTTTTGATGCTTCTTTTTTAAGTCATATATCTCCTTGAGACATTTTGTAGGAGGAGGTGGGGCAGGTGTTTTCAGGTGAGAAGGGTCTTAGGCTTGAATGAGTGGAGTGGACAAAGCAAAATGGGATGGAAGATGTATTAACCAATACATAATTTTTAGATTTTACATTGGGTAAAAACTATGAAGGCATACTCATATATACAAAATATATCAGTGAATTTACAGAGAGACTGCCTTTAATTTTCCTGGCTAGTGTTGATCCTGCTACACAAATAAGCAATATGTTAAATCTACTCTAGCTAGATCAAAAATAAGGGATGAAATTCAGAGAAAAAGTGAAAAGTAAAAGTGAAGTCGCTCAGTCATGTCCGACTCTTTGCGACCCCATGAATTGTAAGCCTACCAGGCTCCTCCGTCCATGGGATTTTCTAGGCAAGAACACTGGAGTGGGTCACCATTTCCTTCTTCAGAAGAGCTTCCCAACCTGGGGATTGAACCTGGGTCTCCTGCATTATAGGCAGACGCTTTACCATCTGAGCCACCAGGGAAGTCCACCAATAGGGGCTTCCCTGCTGGCTCAGACAGTAATCTGCCTGCAATGCAGGAGGTCTGGGTTCAGTCCCTGAGTTGGAAAGATCCCCAGGAGAAGGAAATGGCACCCCACTCCAGTATTCTTGCCTGGAAAATTCCATGGAAAGAGGAGCCTGGTAGACTACAGTCCATGGGGTCGCAAAGAGTTGGAAACGACTGAGCAACTCAAACACACACACACACACACACACACACACACACATATAACCCCATAGATCTGAATTTCTATGGTAGAAGTGGGGGAAAGTATTAAGTGAATCTATGCTAGAGGTAAATAGCATCTAGAATCTGTAAATCAACGATATGTAAATAGAATGCCATCCTCATTTAAGGGACTCAGAAATGGACCTACAATAAGATATTGTTAAAATTGAGTATTCATTTCTGATTAAACAAGGAAAGAGCTCTTAATTTTCTATAAATGGAAAGATATTTTCTCAGCTTGCTGAAAATTATCTACCAGAAATTGCTGTAAACAAAATACTTAATGATGAAATGTTAGAAGAAATTTCATTAAAGTCAAGAATAATTATGATACACACTATCACTATAATTATCCAAGACACTAGTAGCATACTGGAATAAATCATCTGTCTCATCAACAGATCTCATGCAGACAACAAAATAAGCAGAATCCATCATGCAGACACTCCCTGAGAACATCCGGATTAAAGAAACATAGAGAGCTTCTTAAGTAGATGGCATGAAGGGACCTTCTGATGATAATAGGAGTACTTGAAACATCTATACCACTTAACCATACAGAGTTATTATTTTTTCAAATGTATATTAGCAATTTAAAAACCCTCTCAACAACCTTATGAAATTGGTATAATTATTATCCCTGTCTTATAAATTTAGTAAAGTAAACTATGACAATATTAAGTTGCCCAAAATAAACTTACTAGGAAAGATCTGGGGTTTCTCGGGTGGTTCAATGGTGAAAAATCTGCCTGCCATACAGGAGACCTGAGTTTGAGCCCTGGGTCAGGAAGATCCCCTGGAGAAGGAGATGGCAACCCGCTCCAGTATTCTTGCCTGGAGAATCCCATGCACACAGGATCCTGGTGGGCTACAGTCCATGGGGTCAAAAAGAGTTGACATGGACTGGGTGACTGAGCCCATACCAGGAAAGGTCTAGAAGCAGGCAGTCTGACTCAAAGCCTGTAAGTTTTAACCACTAAGCTTCCTCACTGACCTGACACTTTTATTCTAACACTTATTCTCTCATCACGGGCAATTCTTGCTTCTACTGCCTAATCATTCCATGCTTTTGATTTCTTAGACTACCCTAAGTAGGGCTTCCCAGGTGGCACTAGTGGTAAAGAATCCACCTGCCAATGCAGGAGATGCGGATTCGATCCCTGGGTCGGGAGATCCCCTAGAGGAAGAAACGGCACCGCACTTCAGTATTCTTGCCAGGAAAATTCCATAGGTAGAGGAGCCTGGTGGGCTACAGTCCATGGGGCTGCTGAGTTGGACACAACTGAGCACGCACACCCTATATAAGTTTTATTATTACTGTAATGTAACATGAAAGAAATGCCCCCAAATATCTTTTGCTATATTATTGCTGCTAAGTTACTTTAGTCGTGTCCGACTCTGTGTAACCCCATAGACGGCAGCCCACCAGGCTCCTCCATCCCTGGGACTCTCCAGGCAAGAACACTTGAGTGAGTTGCCATTTATTTCTCCAATGCATTAAAGTGAAAAGTGAAAGTGAAGTCGCTCAGTCATGTCCAACTCTTCACGACCCCATGGACTGCAGCCTACCAGGCTCCTCTGCCCATGGGATTTTCCAGGCAAGAGTACGGAGTGGGTTGCCATTGCCTTCTCCATAAAAGTATATCAATTTAATGGTCAATCAACTAAGAAAATGCTGTAAAATAAGTATCTACTGGCTTTTAGGACTCTTGTCCTTGCAGCCTCCCCAGTGTAAACTCTTCCAGTTATCTCACCTCCATTTGTTTAGAATACCTGTTTAGAAAGGTAGCATATGGTCAGACTAGGGGAAATCTGTATACTCTTTATGTAATTGTTTGCTTTGTCAATAAATGATACTATTAAAAGCATCAGGAGAATGGCACTTAGGAATAACAATGCCTGGAATATCATATCCTTTCTAGTGGAGCAATTGATTACCCTAATTAATGTATACAGACTGGAAAGTATTCTTTAACTCCAAATGGAGTTTTCACATTCAAAACAAGCATTGGTAGTAATGAATTCTACAGATAAATTCACTTGCATCAAATTTTAGGACTGAGTTTCTAATAACTATGTTTTCAGGTCAACACAGTAATTAGAAAAAAAATCATGTCTTTACTGCAAAGTGTTAATGAATTTCTTGATATTAATTTGTTTTTAAGCAAACAACAAAGAACTTTGCTGATCACAGATTTTTCAAAAACAGTGAAATGAAATAAAATAATTCACCCAAGATCACAAATGTTGCTTCCTTAAAAACTAAGATTAGAATATTTTATAACAGTAGCAAAATCCTAAATAAACAAGAAAAAATGAGAGATACATCTGTTATTTCTATTATATTTTTAAGCTTTATTGAGTTATAAGTGACAAATTAAATTGGAATATGTTTAAAGTATACAATGTGATACAGTCAATTTGATTAGCACATCTATTACTTCATAGATTTACCCATCCCAGAAAACGTTAGCAAAAATAACAATAGTATGTCCATAATTATCAATAATTAACTTTAAGTGTAAATGGAATACACTCCTCAATCAAAGACCTAGAGTTTTGTGTCATTTCTAGTGAGGGGGTGAACCTAGAGCCTGTTACACAGAGTGAAGCCAGTCAGAGAAAAAAACAAGCATTGTATATTAATACATACATATGGAATCTAGAAAAATGGTACTGATGAACCTATTTGCAGGGAGGGAATAGTGACTCAGACATAGAGAATAGTCTTATGGACTCAGCAGGGGCAGGAGAGGGTGGGCTGAACTGAGAGAGTAGCATTGAAATAAATACATTACCATGTGTAAAATACATAGCTAATGGGAAGTTGCTGTATAACACAGGGAGCTCAACCTGTGACAAGCTACAGGGGTGGGATGGGGTGGGAGGTGGGAGGAAGGTTCAAGAGGGAGGGAACATATATATCCCTATGACTGATTCATTTTGATGTATGGCAGAAACCAATACAACATTATAAAGCAGTTATTCTCCAATTAAAAATAAATTAATTTGAAAAAACAGACCCAACTATATGCTGTTTACAAGAGACTCCTTTCAGCTTTAAGTAAGACATAGACTGAAAATGAAGGCCTAGAAAAAGATATTTGTATCCTAATTTTATCAACCTAAATGTAAAAAAGTATCCAAAGGAGATAATTTTTTTTTTTAATGAAAAAGAAGTATTCCTAATTAGTTTTACCACTGTACATATATTCAAGGAAAGTGATCATGCTATAAAAATACAAAAATTATATAAATAATTTCATTAGTACTAGTATGTGCCAACTCTCTAACTATATAGCATTTTTAAATATATTAATATATACTTTGTTTCATGCTAAGTATATCTTGAATGTAACTACTTTCCTACTTCCTCTCCTGATTCCATTCTTGTAGACATCATTCTAATAGCGGTTATTTGTGTATTTAGCTCTTCCTTGGAAGGAAAGTTATGACCAACCTAATAGGAGGCTTCCCTGATAGTGCAGAGGTTAAAGCGTCTGCCTGAAATGTGAGAGACCTGGGTTCGATCCCTGGGTCAGGAAGATCCCCTGGAGAAGGAAATGGCAACCCACTCCAGTACTCTTGCCTGGAGAATCCCATGGACGGAGGAGCCTGGTGGGCTACAGTCCACGGGTCGCAAAGAGCTGGACACAACTGAGCAACTTCACTTTCACTTTCAAATAGCATATTAAAAAGCAGAGGCATTACTTTGCCAACAAAGGTCCATCTAGTCAAGGCTATGGTTTTTTCCAGTAGTCATGTATGGATACGAGAGTTGAACTGTGAAGAAAGCTGAGTGCCGAAGAATTGATGGTTTTGAACTGTGGTGGAGAAGACTCTTGAGAGTCCCATTAACTGCAAGGAGATCCAACCAGTCCATTCTAAAGGAGATCAGTCCTGGGTGTTCTTTGGAAGGAATGATGCTAAAGCTGAAACTCCAGTACTTTGGCCACCTCATGCGAAGAGTTGACTCATCAGAAAAGACTCTGATGCTAGGAGGGATCTCCTGGGGGAAGGAGAAAAAGGGGACAACAGAAGATGACATGGCTGGATGGCATCACCAACTCGATGGATGTGGGTTTGAGTGAACTCCGGGCGTTGGTGATGAACAGGGAGGCCTGGCGTGCTGCAATTCAGGAGGTCGCAAAGAATCAGACACGACTGAGCGACTGAACTGAACTGAGCTGAGGGATTTGGGAGGATCCATTTAACTTAATTACTGCCAGTTTTGAGTGTCTGTGTGAGTAAGGTTGCAATAATGTGGAAGACTAGGAGATGGGGGTCACACATATCTGTTTTCCTATGGAAACTGTTTGAATATTTGTTTTATACGGATTTTTATTCACTTTTTAAACTTGCTACTAAAGCATACCCCTGAGCTACTGAGCAAGCATTTGTATAGCTTGTGTATGGGCAGAATGGGCCAGAAGTTTAGTGCTGAAAAAACAAATAAATAAAGGATCTTGAAATTAAAAAAGAAATAAGTGCCTCTTTACATACTTGCATGCTGCTGCTGCTGCTAAGTCGCTTCAGTCGTGTCTGACTCTGTGCGACCCCATAGACGGCAGCCCACCAGGCTCCCCCATCTCTGGGATTCTCTAGGCAAGAACACTGGAGTGGGTTGCCATTTCCTTCTCCAGTGCATGAAAGTGAAAAGTGAAAGTGAAGTCGCTCAGTCATGTCTGACTCTTAGCGACCCCATGGACTGCTGCCTACTAGGCTCCTCCGTCCATGGGATTTTCCAGGCAAGAGTACTGGAGTGGGGTGCCATTGCCTTCTCCGACATACTTGCATAAGAGATCTTAAACCCATATGAGGAATTACTGCTCTCTTGTTTAAGTTCTTGAATAACTGACTATTCATTACTTTCAGAATTAAATCCAGAGTACTTAAATCACCTGCATGAGTCTTCACTTTATTTTCTAGTCAGTCTTTCTGCCCTCTTATGGATCCACGTGCCCTATTCGCTGCTGTCAAGTCACATTGGTTTTCCTTTATTCTTGATTATTTCAGGTTTTTTGCCAACTCAAGGCTATGGGCACTGTTTCTTTTGCCTAAAATGCTATTACCCTCAAGATTTACATGATTAGTCCCTTCCGATTAGTTACATCTCAACAAAATGACATCTCAATAAATAAAAATTTATTTAAAATTTTCAGTAAAGAATTCCCTCACATATTATTTGTCAGACCTTGTTTTTGTCTTCACATTACTTTATTTTGTTTGTGTTTACCTCTTTTTGTCTGAACTGAGGTGCATTCTAATGCTTTTGCTTATTCTGTAAATCTTTTCTCCTCACCTACCTTTTCTCAGCTCAGTATATATTAGGCATGTCAAAATCACTGTGTAAATTAGAACTCACGATTCCACCCTCTCATCCAGACCTGTTTCCATCTCCTAGTTTTCCTGTCTCAGTACCTGGCTCCACCGTCCACAAAATCTACAAGTCTTCCTTAATTGTACTTCCTTAATTTTGGTCACCCTTTAGAGGCAACCTCTCAGCAAGTGCTGAAATCCCAACTCTAAAACGTATCATGACTCTCACTGCTTCATTTCAGCTGTACCTTAGATCAAGAGGTTAGCAGGTGCCAAGGCTTTCGCTAGAATGCCTGCCTTGATGGTATGATGGTGTGGCGATAGGACCGCGGTGACAAGAATGAGATGTTTATATGCATCCTGAGTGGTGTTTAAGAGAGATTCTGTTCCAAAACACCAGAAGGACTGGCTTAGTGATAGATGTTTATGTACATCTAATGAGAACGGTGTGGGAGGCGGAGGGAGCCTGAGTGGAGTCATTGACATTTGTTTCAAACAGCCTTCGACTCAGAGGGATTGTCTTTCAGGGTCATCCGTGCGTGCCTGTGCGCTCAGTCGCTTCAGTTGTGCCCTACTATTTTCAACCCCATGGACTGTAGCCCTCTAGGTCCTCTGTCCATGCAATTCTCCAGGCAAGAATACTGAAGAGTTGCCACGCCCTCCTCCAGGGGATCTTCCCGACCCAGGCATCAAGTCCATGTCTCCTGCATCTCCGGCATTGCAGGTAGATTCTTTACCCACTGAGTCACCTGGGAAGCCCTCAGGGCCATATATATTGTGAAAATTGGACTGTCCGTATGCTTGGACCTGTGGTACAGGTTCAAGTTCTTCTGTGGAACTCTCACAGTATCTTGGGCACCTGGACCATTAGTACAGCGGTATGACAGTATCATAATCATTTTCTGTTTTTCACAAATTAGAAAATTCAACATCAGGTAAGGGTAACGACTAGGTTACAGGAAAAGTAAGCCTAATTTAAAATGAATGTTTTCCTACTTTGCAGTCACTGTCACACAGTGATTGACCTGGGTCTTAGTCATACTCATATCAACGGTGCTAGCTTATTAATGCCCAGTAGAGCCTTTTTAATTTATAAACTGATATACCACTTCAGCGTGAAGAATGCTCATTTTTTTTACGAAGATATTTATATTGCTCACTGGGTAAAGACTGATTCAGTCAATTGATCAATATTTGGCACTGAATGACTGAGCAAATGTTTTAGATGAAACTCAGAGGGCTTCTATTGCTTCCCCACAAATGCTCATTGTTCCCACATGATTTGCTTATACTTAGTCTGCTCCCCACAAAAATGATCTAAAATCACTTTTTCACCAAATTAAAAACTCTTCCATTCATAATGCTTTGATGTCTACTAAATTATAATGTCAGCACGCAGATGTGAAACTGAGCTATATTTAGAGAAATGGCACCACTCTGAAATAAATGAGTTCAGGTGAATAATTACTTTCTATCTGTAAGACCAGAAATTTCTAATACATCATCTGCCTGTTCCAACAATGCAGAAAGGAAGAGTTAGTTCTCTGTGAATTTTTAATTATAACCCTTAATAACTGATTGCAAACTTTCACTAGAGTGTGTATTACTTCATTATTAATTGCACACTGGAAATATGACATTTTAAGGAAATATAGTGAGAGATTCGCTTATAAAAGATATTATACATAGATATAAACCAAATTAAAAATTCTTTTTAAAATTCTGTAGTTAAATTTACAATATCTAATAAGAACTTCAATGATACTGACTTCAAAACTCTTTATATTTCCATCTACTAAGTATTTGCATGTAATTTCTGTACATTATTCTCTACAAAGTTTCTTATGAAGGGTTATTCCCTCAGACATTTAGATGTTATAGAGTATGTTATAGAGCAAATGATTTATTTGACTATTCAGAGAAATCTTGTGTGGTTCTAAGAAAATGTCCAGTGAGGTAGGAGCATCAAAGTGTGTATATTCCGGCATGGTAAATCCTCCTCCCGTTGCGCAAGATGGACTGACCGAGTTTGGCACAGTATTGGGGGATACAGATGGCTTAGGCCTAATCTAGCTGTGTATTACTCCTGGAAGACAATTCTAACTTTAGAATAGATCAAAGGCAATAATATATATATATATATATATATATATATATATAGAGAGAGAGAGAGAGAGAGAGAGAGAAGAGTTTCCAAATAATATGTTTAGAGTTATTACCGTAGTATCTGGTATCGTGGGCTTCCCTGGTGGCTCAGTGATAAAGAATCCATCAATGCAGGAAATGCTGGTTCAATCCTTGGGCCAGAAAGATATGCAGGAGGAGGAAATAGCAACCCACTGCAGTCTTCTTTCCTGGGAAACCCCCTGGGAGATTCTAGGGGGTCGCAAAAGATTCGGACATGACTTAGCAGTTAAACAACAACAGTCTGATACTGTGCTAAGCACTTTAACTGCACTATTGATGAACATCCTCAAAGATTCCATAAGGAAAGTACTATGATTATCTTCATTGACAAAGGAAAAAAATCAAGGTTCAAGAAGTCTTTGTGACTGGATCTAGGACATGTAATATGTGAAAGCCCTGACCTCTAAAGTAGATAGCGTTCTAGGATGGGGTTGATTTTTTTGTCAACAGATTTTTATGCCTTATTCACTGTTATAATCCACCTGCATTAAATTATACATGCAATTATAAGAGTTGTACTTTCAACATTCAATGATTTTAATTTATTTTAAATGTAAAATCTTCAAACTAGTGGACTAAGTCATCTGTATTTGAGATCATAAAAAGCTTTAGAGATATAGTGTTCATCTTATCATTGCAGTAATTAAGTAGGTTGAAGTAGAAGCGCAAGAAGCCTCATTATAGGTTAGGAACATTATCCCTGTTGTACCAGTTTGTCTAAAATGCAGCTGATAAGCTGTTGAAATATGAAATGTGCTTTAGTTGATAAAATGTCAGCAAAACCAAAAATGAGTGAATGCCATTTAAGAGCCAGGTTATTAGGAAGTGATCCCTAAGTACCATCTGGTATATAGTGGAATTAATGATTTCAATACTTTACATTGATGGAAAGCCAAGGAGCCGTGAAGAGAGAGTTTTCTTCTGATAATTAGAGA
Organism: Aepyceros melampus; assembly: GCA_006408695.1. Classification (NCBI taxonomy): domain Eukaryota; kingdom Metazoa; phylum Chordata; class Mammalia; order Artiodactyla; family Bovidae; genus Aepyceros; species Aepyceros melampus. The sequence goes on along the minus strand of SJXQ01007376.1, from coordinate 90,943 downwards.
AAGCAATGTTCGGAGGCACAGGGAAGTTATGAGGGCAGGCTCTCTTATATGCTTGAACCAGCTTCAAAATACCATGTAGGGCTTCCCAGGGGGCGCTAGTAGTAAAGAATCTGCCTGCCAGTGTAGAGCTGAGAAGGCAGTGGCCCGCCACTCCAGTACTGCTGCTGCTGCTAAGTCGCTTCAGTCGTGTCCGACTCTGTGCGACCCCATAGAGGGCAGCCCACCAGGCTCCCCTGTCCCTGGGATTTTCCAGGTAAGCATACTGGACTGGGTTGCCATTTCCTTCTCCAGCTCCAGTACTCCCGCCTGGAAAATCCCATGGACAGAGGAGGCTGGTGGGCTGTAGTCCATAGGGTCGCTAACAGACATCATTGAGCGATTTCACTTTCACTTTTCACTTTCATGCATTGGAGAAAGAAATGGCAGCTCACTCCAGTGCTGCTGCCTGGAGAATCCCAGGAACGGGGGAGCCTGGTGGGCTGCCGTCAATGGGGTCGCACAGAGTCTGACACGACTGAAGCGACTTAGCAGCAGCAGCCACCAATGCAGAGGCACAAGAGACGTGGGTTTGATCCCTGGGTCGGGAAGATCCCCTGGGGGAGGGAATCGCAGTCCACTCCAGTATTCTTGTCTAGAGAATCCCATGAACAGAGGAGCCTGGAGGGCTACAGTCAATAGGATTGCAAAAAATCAGACAAATCTGTAGAGACTTGGCACACAGCACACAAAACGCCATTTACCAGTACTGTTCAGCTCATTTTTGAAGATTTTAAAGATTATATTATCATTCAATACCTCATGAATCCTGAATTGTAGGAATTGATGAGTATTTTTCTTTTTGTTCTGAAAACATTATCCCTACATCATGCTGAATTTGTATCTATAAAAGAACAATTATGATGATTTTTTTAAGTGTTTGTAACTATGAATGCTTTTTATTATGTTCACTTTTACTTGAAAATGTAAGTAGGTCTATAAATGTGTATGTATATATGTGTGTGTGTGTGTGCTCAGTCGTGTCTAACTCTTTGTGGCCCCATGGACTACACAACCCACCAGGCTCCTCTGTCCATTGAATTCTCCAGGCAAGAATACTGGAGTGGGTTACCATTGCCTCCTCCAGGGGATCTTCTCGACCCAGGGATCAAACCTGTGTTTCTTGAGTCTCTTGCATTGCAGCTGGATTCTTTACCACTAGTGCCACCTGGGAAGCTCAAATATTCTATTAATATGTGGTTAAACATTGTGAAATACTCAATCTTTTAAACATGGGACAAATATGTGTATATTCTATATGGATGTATCACTATATGAATATAATTTTAACTGACATGTAAAGAGAGAGACTATAAACTCTTCTTCCTTTCCTCTTTTCATTACAGTGGTATTTTATTCTTTTCCCTATCTCCCCTCTTCCATATTAATTTTACTAGTCTTGTTAAACTTTTACTTAGATATCATTAGTATATTTTTCCAAACTTCATTATTTCTCTGAAGATCCCATCTCAATTCTCAACACCTCACTCAAGCAGGAAGTCTTGCTCCTGTATCATTGGAAAACATGAAAGATGGTAAAGTTACTTATGATATACCATGAGCTATATTTATCTTATCTACTAACTAAAAACATGTCCAATGAATCTGTACATTTTTTAATTCCCTCTGCGGTGTTGTTCTATGGTCAAACTGTCTCAGAGACTTTTTCTAAAATCATAATCTTTAAAAAGTCAGGAAAACAAATTAGTCATAATTATAGTCTGGATTGTTATACAATGTATTAGAGTGAATGCCAACCTGAAATTGTAAGTGGTCACTAGGAAGACAATTCTTACCAGGAAAAAAAGAAGGAATGAGTAAGTCACCACCTGAGATCATTACCCAAGTTTGATCAAAGCTCTATCATGTTTCCTAAATGTCCAAATTATCAAACCATGTTAATAACTAAGATTTTTTTACAAAAAACATAAATAGAAATGTCAAAGTGACTTATTGCCACATGAGTAACTTTGAGGAAAAAAATCAATAAAATAGAAAGAAAATGCTAATGTATCACTATAGAAGAACCACAAGTTTAATTTCATACTATATAAAAAGATAAGTTCAAAATGGATTTAAGACTGAAATATAAGAACTGAAATTATAAAACTGCTAGAAGAAAACATAAGATAAAAGTTTCTTGATGCTATTCTGAGCAAGGATTTTTTAGATACAACACTGAAAGCACAGATCACAAAGCAGAAATAGGTTGGAGTACATCAAACTAAAAAGTCTATACAGCAAAGGAAATAATCAACAGAGAAAAGGGTAACCTATAGAATGGGAGAAAATATTTGCAAATCATATATGTGTTAAAGGATTAATATCCAAGATACATAAGAAACTCATATAACTGAAAAGAAAAAAAAAAAAAAAAAGCTAATAACACATCAAAATTGTAGTTAAAATACTTTTCAAAACAATATAGATTTTGATGCCATTGTGTATATATATACATAAATATAAAACTGTACAATATGTATTTCAAAACCTGGAGAAAAGTAACTCTCTGTAACAAACTGGGACTGGAACATCGTGTTTTGAGCAAAGATTAAGTGACAAGAGGTATCTAGACGCAGATTGCACTAATGTTTGTAAAACAGCCAAAATCAGGGTTGTGCAATTTACAGCACGTAGGCATGAAAGGGGCTTCCCTGGAAGCTCAGCTGGTGAAGAATCTGCCTGTCTTCTGCAATGCAGAAGACCTGGATTTGATCCCTGGGTTCGCTCCCTGCATTGGGAAGCTTCCCTGGAGGAGGGCATGGCAACCCACTTCAGTCTTCCTGCCTGGAGAATCCCCATGGACAGAGGAGCCTGGTGGGCTACAGTCCATGGGGTCACAAAGAGTTGGACAGGACTGACTGAGTAAGCACAGCACAGCACAGTCATAAAAGGCAAGCCACAGCCTGCTCCCTGGAAGAGTAATGCTAAAAAGATTAATTTGAGGGAATAAACTCTTTAAACTTACCCCACCCAACCACTGGAATAATACTGCAGGAACCTTTAGTTAAGACGCCACCCTCTTTTAAGTGAGTGTCACTAAGACCTGCCAAATGGGGCTCTTAACATCACTGGAAAGTTTATTTCACTCAGATTGTCTCAAACTGTAATGGCCGTCATAACATGAACAAAATAGTTTTATTTTTTGAATAGAGCAACCATTCCCCAAATATTATTTTACTCAGTACACATATACATATGTTTCTATGTGTCTTTATCAATAAAGTAAATCTTCATCTTAAAACCAAGAATAACACCATGAGAATCAAAACCCTTCTTTTATCAAGATTGATAGAAACTTTTCAGACGGTATAATAAGTACCGCCAGATGCTTCAGCAACTCTGCTGCAGCTATCATTATAGATTTGGTGACATGAATCTTTTAGAGTTTCTATAAATTAGGGCATAATGTGTTAAATTGCCATCCCAGGAGGAGATTCAGGTCTGAAGGAAAAAACTGGTAAACTCTTGTTCAGTACAGTTCAGTTCAGTCGCTCAGTCATATCCAACTCTTTGCGACCCCATGAATCACAACATGCCAGGCCTCCCTGTCCATCAGATACTCCCAGAATTCATTCAACTCATGTCCATTGAGTCAGTGATGCCATCCAGCCATCACATCCTTTCTTGTGCCCTTTTCCTCCTCCCCCTATCCATCCCAGCATCAGAGTCTTTTCCAAGGAGTCAACTCTTCCCATGAGGTGGCCAAAGTACTGGAGTTTCAGCTTTAGCATCATTCCTTCCAAAGAAATCCCAGGGCTGATCTCCTTCAGAATGGACTGGTTGGATCTCCTTGCAGTCAAAGGGACTCTCAAGAGTCTTCTCCAACACCACAGTTCAAAAGCATCAATTCTTCGGTGCTCAGCTTTCTTCACGGTCCAACTCTCACATCCATACATGACCACAGGAAAAACCATAGCCTTGACTAAACAGACTTTGTTGGCAAAGTAATGTCTCTGCTTTTGAATATGCTATCTAGGCTGGTCATAATTTTTCTTCCAAGGAGTAAGGGTCTTTTAATTTCATGGCTGCAGTCACCATCTGCAGTGATTTTGGAGCCCAAAAAGATAAAGTCTGACACTGTTTCCCTTGTTTCCCCATCTGTTTCCCATAAAGTGATGGGACCAGATGCCATGATCTTCATTTTTTGAATGTTGAACTTTCAGCCAACTTTTTCACTCCCCTCTTTCACTTTCATCAAGAGGCTTTTGAGTTCCTCTTCACTTTCTGCCATAAGGGTGGTGTCATCTGCATATCTGAGTTTATTGATATTTCTCCCAGCAATCTTGATTCCAGCTTGTGTTTCTTCCAGTCCAGCGTTTCTCATGATGTACTCTGCATAGAAGTTAAATAAACAGGGTGACAATATTCAGCCTTGACGTACTCCTTTTCCTATTTGGAACCAGTCTGTTGTTCCATGTCCAGTTCTAACTGTTGCTTCCTGACCTGCATACAGATTTCTCAAGAGGCAGGTTAGGTGGTCTGGTATTCCCATCTCTCTCAGAATTTTCCACAGTTTATTGTGATCCACATAGTCAAAGACTTTGGCATAGTCAATAAAGCAGAAATAGATGTCTTTCTGGAACTCTCTTGCTTTTTTGAAGATCCAGCAGATGTTGGCAATTTGATCTCTGGTTCCTCTGCCTTTTCTAAAACCGGCTTGAACATCAGGGAAGTCACGGTCCATGTATTGCTGAAGTCTGGCTTGGAGAATTTTGAGCATTACTTTACTAGCATGTGCTGCTGCTGCTAAGTTGCTTCAGTCGTGTCTGACTCTGTGAGACCCCATAGACGGCAGCCCACCAGTCTCCCTCGTCCCTGGGATTCTCCAGGCAAAAACGCTGGAGTGGGTTGCCATTTCCTTCTCCAGTGCTTGAAAGTGAAAGGTGAAAGTGAAGTCGCTCAGTCGTGTTTGATTCTTAGCAGCCCCATGGACTGCAGCCTGCCAGGCTCTTCCCCTGTGGGATTTTCCAAGCAAGAGTACTGGAGTGGGCTTGCCAGTGTGAGATGAGTGCAATTGTGTGGTAGTTTGAGCATTCTTTGGCATTGCCTTTCTTTGAGATTGGAATGAAAACTGACCTTTTCCAGTCCTGTGGCCACTGCTGAGTTTTCCAAATTTGCTGGCATATTGAGTGCAACACTTTCACAGCATCATCTTTCAGAATTTGAAATAGCTCACCTCCACTAGCTTTGTTAATAGTGATGCTTTCTAAGGCCCACTTGACTTCCCATTCTGGGATGTCTAGCTCCAGGTGAGTGATCACATCATCATGATTATCTTGGTCGTGAAGATCGTTCTTGTACAGTTCTTCCATGCCACCTCTTTTTAATATCTTCTGCTTCTGTTAGGTCCATACCATTTCTTGAGTAAACTCTTGAGTATCAGATAATCAGAAAAGATCAATAATTAGAGTTAAATTAGTCCATTATGTATTTATTAATATTTTCATGGTAAATGATATTTAAAATAAGTGTTTTTCATTCTAATTAAAAGATTTTAAAATATAAATGCTAAATAAAATTTCAGTGAATTGACTCACCCTATGACTGACTATAATTATCTCTGATTTCTTAGTGCATTTAGCTGAAAACAGAAGAAAATCCAACAAAGAACCTCAGGGTCACTATTTCCTTTAGGAAAAGGGATATTTGCAATGTTGTTGATATTGAGAGGATATCTTTTCTGATTTAAACACTGTTGGACTTACTCACAGTTTAAGAATAAGCAAGAAGAGCTGAAGAAGTTGAATTTCTGTAATGTTTCCTTTGGAATTCTTGGAACCAAGTTTCCCAACATTTTTTGCATCTTGGCTTCTGACCAGATCAAAATATTTTGTAATTGTGAAGGCCTCACTGAGACTGTACAAATCTGGTTGGAGTAATTGGATAGATTGGACTGTATTGTACTGATTATTCAAAAAGAAAGTACTTAAGTGACATGAACCATTTTCTGTAGTTTCTTGCAATACAACCTAATTTTTTATATTAATCTTATTCTTTCCTTTGTATAGTCAAAAGCTTTGGAAACCTACTCTTTGGTTGACTTGGGAATTTGAGGGTGAACTTCTTGGCAGTAGAACACCATTAAGAATCCAGCCTTCAAAGCTAGTGGAAGGAGAACATATACCCAAAGTCAGACACCAACAAAATCTAGAAACATCGTGGTAGATATTTCTATTCTAAATGGTGATATGTGCACTGTATGCATATAGCAAAATGTTGTCAGACTCCTACATATCGTATTATCATCTGTCTTCAGTGTAGTTTGTCTCTCCGTCATAGAGTTGGGCAGAGAATTCCAGCTCTGATTCCTTGGACTCTCTGTTCTTTTCCCTGGAGACTGGCACCAGTTCATATTTCCACAATCACACTGACAGAGAAAGATCTTCCTGGGGCTTTCTGAAGCTAGAAGGCAAAATATTTCATGTGAACTCAGTTGATATTTCTTAAAACAGCTGTTTTGGAAAATGACATGGCATCTAATAAAAGTACGTCAGCTTTCTTTTTTTTAATGTCAAAAAAATCCCTTTGAGACAAAGCAATATCTGTTTTTCCATGACTCATTGTAAAACTTGAAGTGACATTGGAAAAGGACTGTTCTAAGCAAATAGTATGTCGTTAACTTTGAATTTGTAAATATTTTTTGTGTAAAAGGATAAACTAAATGTCAATAAGACAGAAGACTTTATCTCAGTGATGAAATTGCTTTAAAAATAATTGTAAAGCCATTTGCCTTATTTTCAGTGTAAAAACCTACAAGCTACAGTGATTTTAATTTATAGCTTAATGCAATAACTATGTGTTTTTTAACATTTGCAGCCCTTTTAAAGTAATCATCAATAGCAGTATTTGCAAAGAAGTTTTGGTTAAATACTTAGCCCTGGGTTGGGAAGATCACATGGAGAAGGAAATGGAAACCCACTCCAGTATTCTTGCCTGGAGAATCCCATGGACAGAGAAGTCTGGTGGGCTACAGTCCATGCGGTCTCAAAGAGGCGGACCGACTGTACAACCAACACATTGCAATTAGAAGTTGTGTCGTATTTTTTCAATATAACTGAATCAATAACTGAATTCAATAACTGAATTATATGTACCTGAATTCAATAACTGAATTAACCTATTCTTAGAACACATGGAGGGGATTAAAAATGTCCCTTACACACAAAAAAGAAAATGTGTTCACTACCATGATAGAATATTGTCTGAAATCTGCAGAGCTCAGTAGCTTTTCTTCTACACTCTTCTGCTTTCTCTGCCTGTGATAGATCGCTGTCTGCAAGGTCTCTGCCCAGTCTTCTGTAAAGGAGCAGCCCTACTGGAGAGCCTCCACATCCACCAGAAGGGGCTCTTATATCTCCATTCTCTTTCTTCTCGAGGTTAAATTAATGGCCTATACCAAATCTCATGTCCTAAGGTCCACATGCGTCATCCTTGAATGAATACAGTTGCTCAGTATTTCCATGTCTGTTGAGTCTTACTGAATGATACAGGTCAGGTCCTCTATAAAAACAGACAGCAAATTCAGTTTCACCTTTTGTTTTCCCACACAACCTTCTGTGTTTTCTAACCAGTCTGTCTCTCACTCTCCATTTGCACAGATTTAAACAAATGTATGGTATTCTCCACCTCCAGGTTGCTGCAAATCACATCAGTTGTGACTTCACTTACCTGTAACAATTCTCTAAGTGAACAATCCTTGTCACCCACTGTTTTCCTTTCCCTTCCTGGTACAAAATGTTCCATCCTTTTCATTTTTATATTCTGTGATGATTCATCTTTGTTGATTATCTGCTCATAGTCCATCTTCTTTTAAACACGTTTGAACCCAATATGAAGACAAGATAAAAACAAAACTCTTCCATTATTTAATCTCTTCCAGCTCTTTCTTTGGCTCTAGTGCCCACTTTTCTTTTAAAATTGTTGACAAACTTTTCTGTACATACTCTTTCCCTTTTGTTCCTTCTGTGAGCTCTGAAACAGATTACTATTAACCAAATATCTAAGTAACAAGTAGAGGTTAAATCATAGCTATTCTAGAATTAGGAGACATGGATGATTTTAGAGAAAACAGAAGAATGATTACTGACCTGGAGTAGCCAAGTAATTATTAATACATCTGTTGCACTAATTTAGAAGTGCATCCTTGACTGTGCAATGACTACCAGCAGAGTCTCACCATGTATATTACAATCTTCTTGAACATTCATGCTGTCTGTTACATTTATGTATCACTTTAAAAGATTAAACTGAAAGTCATTCAGTCATGTCTGATTTTTTGTGACCCCATGGACAGTCCATGAGATTCTCCAGGCCAGAATACTGGAGTGGGTAGCTGTTCCTTCTCCAGGGGATCTTCCCAACCCAGGAATTGAACTAGGGTCTCCTGCATTGCAGGCAGATTCTTTACCAACTGAGCTACCAGGGAAGTCCATGTATCACTTTATTCACTTTACTCATTAAATAGAAATGTTTAATCAAATTTTTATGGGAAATGAGAAAGGGTATATATAAATGCAAGTGTAAATACTAAGTCTGTAAGCATAACACCTTACAGACTTCTGAGAGGCTCAAAAACATCACTCTCAGCACACATTGTTCTTTTCAGGGTGAGTCACCCCTAGCATATCTGGGTCATAGAACTTGTGCTGACATAAGGCACGATCACAATAAGAAAGCACTGCATTGCCTACAGAATGTTAATGGAATTGCACATTTGAAAATGCATAACTTTAAATGTTTTTTATTTAACATAGTAATCATTTTTCTCCTTTCAAAATAGTTTTTTTTAACATACTAAGAATTTTCTGCTTTCAAAATGGCTTTGAACTTTAGAAAAATGAAGCATTATTACAACTAAACTACAGATGAAAGAACTGACACCCAAGAAAGTTAAATAACATTTTAGGTGATACCAAGTTCTGTATTCCACTCAGTTATGAGTTGAACGTGGCTTTTAGGCTTTGACTATCACTTTCTTTCAATCTCATCAGTCACAGTGGCTTTCTGCCAGGTGGCTTACTTCTTCTAGTCAACATGACAACTCAGAAGCTCCAGAAGAGAGACTGAGAGGATTTCAGGCCCAAGCAAAGATGCACCCATGAGGTGCCACATAGGACAGCAGTCAGCCAAGGGCTCTGGAAGCCAATAAAGATGAGCAGGCCTTAAAGAAAAGGCACAGCCCCAGCCTCTCCCCAACCAGCTTCTGAAAATCTTACCAGATTGACCAGCCTCGTCTTCCATTAATAATCAGTGGTGTGAATACCACCATTTTTCCATGTAACTATATCACCTCATGCATCACTGTATTATGTATCCCTGTACTTCATGAATCATTTGATGTATCACTGTATCTACACACTTTCCCATGTACAGACCCAAAAGGTCTGTACCAACTGAGTGAGGCGTTTTCAGGTATGGTTATTTTCAGTGAATTTGAGATTTTCATACACTGAACTGGCCCAAACCTGGGAATCCTAAAAGGGCAAACCCACACTGGAATTTTCAGGAAATAGGAAGAAGTTTCAAATGCATCACCTTGAGTTTATGGCAAGAAACAGAATCAAGGTAGAGACATATATATATATATAAAGTTTATATATATAGAAACCTAAACAGGTTTATATATATATATAACAGGTAGAGACTTTTATATATATATATATATATGACATATATATATATGACTTATATATAAGGTTTATATATATATAAACCTAAACAGGCAGAAAATATAAATAATCAAAGTCCATCTCTATTGCCTTAATAAGATAAAAATGTGATTCAAAAGTGTAGATCAAGAGAGCTGGTACTGTACCTGGCGGTTATGAACCGAACTGCTTGTCATAACTTTGATTTGTTTAACAAAATCAGGTTTTCACATAAACTGTGAAGTTACAGAATTTGCCATCCTGTTCAGTCATGGTAGGTTTTCCTCTCAGAAGCTTTGGAATAACTTTAGGGTATTACGGTAAGGTATCATGTGACACCACTGAGTATCATGTGATAATTTAAAGACATACTTGACATATCTACAGATGTTTATTCAATACTTTTTGGTGGAATTAATGCCATTTTCATGTTCATTTTGACTCAAAGGACATGAGTTTGAGTAAGTTCCAGGAGTTGGTGATGGACAGGGAGGCCTGGTGTGCTGCAGTCCATGGGGTTGCAAAGAGTCAGACATGACTGAGTGACTGAACCGAACTGAAATGTAATTTTATTTCTGGTTAGTGAGAGAAATCTTGTTAAGTGAAATTCTGGAGACTATTGAAAAAAAAATGAGGGAAAGAATGAAATATATTTTATCAAGCAAATGCTTTTTTAAATATATAACTATTTCTTGCTATAATGGAAGCATCTATGAAATAAAGAACCTTTTATTAGTATATAGATAATATAAACAGATCTAATCTGTTCTTCAAAGTATTATCTGGTGCTTTAATAATTTAATAATTGAAATGTGTTATGCTAAATATTTTAACTTTCTCCTAGATAAATTGTGCATGGAGAGAAGATAAAAAAGTGAATTATCACTGCTTTCAAGCAATACAGCATCAAAGTAATTTAACAACGACCCTAGTCTTAAGCAGTGATGGCATCACTGACTGCATTATTCTGATGTGGATATTAAAGACTTATCCATGGCTACATTTTTTTTTTGGATTAACTATAATTAATTAGACATCAGTTCAAATAGACGAAAAATTCACATTATTTTTAACAATAAAGCTAAGGACACATTTGTTTCTTCTGATCTTTCTCTGTGAGATTGGTTATGATTAACCTCTGTTATTTTCCTGATTCGTTCCTTAGAATCAGGCAGAAGAGTGCCTGATTAAGGCTGCCAGTGGCACAAGTCAATATTTAATGAAATATTTATTTAAATGGGGCTTCCCAGGTGATGCTAGTGGTAAAGAATCTGCCTGCCAATTCAGGAGACACAAGAGACATGGGTTCAATCCCTGGCTTGGGAAGATCCCCTGGAGTAGGGAATGGCAAGCCACTCTGTTATTCCTGCCTGGAAAAATCCATGGACAGAAGAGCCTGGCAGTCCATGGGGGCTAAAAGAGTCAGTCAGAACTGAGCAACTCATGTGTTTAAATGCGGATAAGCAGAGTAATTGGCACTTAATTGCCATCAGTGATAAGGCGAGGTAACAAGCCTATCTTTGAGTACGCATGGATTTTTGTAGAACTCTGCTATTTGTTTCTAATCCAAGGACTCTTGTATAAAGCCTTATGATATGTTCAATTCCTACTGAAATATTGGTTTATTACTCAGATTCTAATATTATATTCACCCAAATCTGTGGTATTTCTTAGATATAAATTATTGATCTTCAACTGTTATCCTGTTTATCTGAAATGATGTCTAATGTGTACATTGTATTATTTACAATTCTATTGTTACTACTATACCTCAAATTTTATGGACTAAAAATGCTCATTAATGGGCTCCTTATTAAATTCTAAAGTCTCTTAGTTTTCTGGCCTTTAAGGCAGATGATTGAACCACATGATGGTTAAGGCCATATCTTGTCTGAAATTGTGATGGTGGTGGTTTAATTGCTAAGATTTGTCTGACTCTTGCAACCAACCCCATGGACTGTGTCCCACCAGGTTCCTCTGTCCATGGGATTCTCCAGGCAATAATACCAGAGTGGATTGCCAGTCCCTTCTCCAGAGGATCTTCCAGACCCAGGGATCGAACCCAGGTCTCCAGCATTGCAAGTGGAGTCTTACAGACTGAGCCACCAGGGAAATTGTATTCTAGACATATTCTCACCCAAATGCAGCAATGTCTAATCCTGAGCATTGCCTTCTCCTCACCAGTTCATGTCACCTTTGCTGCTTGAAATAGAGTCCACACTGCAAACCCATTCCTCCATGCTTGAAATGGACATTCCTCTCTGATATAGAGTGGTTAAAATGTATTTAGCAGATGAGAGCCCATGATGTAGAATACGTGATCTTATTTCAGAAGGTGGATAATTTACTAAGATTTTCTGCTATATTTTATAATTTAGAATATAGTCTGTTAGGTAGACATTTATAAATTACACACTTTGAGTCAGATGCCTGAAAATAAATCCGTGTATCTGGGAGATAACAGTCTTCAGCCATGACCTTTCTAGCACTTACCCCATGACTGGTGGAGAAATATATTTAGAAAAATATTACTTCAGAGCAGCATGCAGACATTCAAAAATCTGCTAAAAGTCCAAATATTATTTAATCATGATGGCATCAGATATTTTATTATCATAAGTAGAAAATAATACCTGACCCCTGATTTACTTTAACAATTATTCTTAGTAAGTTGTTTTAAAAAACAATCTCCTGTTTTAAAACTGTGAATCTGTAGTAAATAACGAAAGCACTGATGTGTATTATTAAATAACTCTATGAGCAAATCTGTATCTCTGATTTAGGTCTCAATTTTAAGGGAATCATTCATTGCATCGAACTTTCTTTTAAGCAAGTGGTAATTTTACTCACATGAGGAGTTAATGATGACACCAAGAGAGGAAGAGTCTTTGTTACAATAACAAAAAATTTGGAGGAAGTCATCAACATTAATATAGAAATTGACACCTGTGTAATAATTACCAGTTTAGAACACGCTGTGGATTTTTTTTACTGTGACCTTTAATCATTTAAATACAGACAGTCCTTGACTTAAGATGTTGGTCTGGCCTACAGTTCTTTTGACTGTAAAATGATGGAAAAGTGGCATACAATCAGGAGAAACTATACTTTGAAATGTGAGCTTTTCCTGTGCTTGTGATGTGAGGTTCGAATCTCTCTCCTGATGCTGGAGAGTGGCAGCTCCCAGTCAGTCACCACGTGATAACCAGGGTGAAAAGTCAAAACACTTGAACCACCTTGCCCCACAACAGCTATTCTGTTTTTCACTTTCAGTACAGTATCCGATACATTATGTGAGCTCTATTAACACTTTGTTTTAAAATAGGCTTTGTCTTGTGATTTTCCCAACTATAGGCGTATGTATGGTGTAAGGTGTATGGTGCACGTTTCAGGTAGGCCAGGCTGAGCTATGATGTTTGGTGGGCTAGCTTTATTAACACATTTTTGACTTATGATATTTTCAACTTTGTTGTTGTTTTGTCATCAGTCCTTAAGTCACATCTAATTCTTTGAGACCCCAAGGACTGCAGCACGCCAGGTTCCCCTGTCCTTTACTGTCTCCTAAAATTTGCTCAAATTCATGTCCATTGAGTTGGTGATGCCATCCAGCCATCTCATTCTCTGTCACCCCTTTCTCCTCCTGCCTTCAATCTTTCCCAGCATCAGAGTCTTTTCCAATGAGCTGGTGCTTCACATCAGGTGGCCAAAGTATTGGAGCTTTAGCTTCAGTATCAGTCTTTCCACTGACTATTCAGGATTGATTTCCTTAGGATTGACCGGTTTGATCTCCTTGCTGTCCAAGGGATTCTCAAGAGTCTTCTCCAGCATGACAGTTCAGTAGCATCAGTTCTTTGACATAACCCCATCTTAAGTCAAGGAATATTATTATACTACAGAAATACAGATCAATGGAACAAAATAGAAAGCCATGCACCTATGTACACCTTGTCTTTGACAAAGGAGAAAAAAATATACAATAGAGAAAAGATAATCTTTTCAACAAGCGGTGCTGGGAAAACTGGTCAACTACATGTGAAAGAATGAAATAGAACAGTTTCTAACACCATACATAAAAATAAACTCAAAATGGATTAAAAATCTACATGTAAGATCAGAACTATAAAACTCTTAGAAGAAAACATAGGCAGAACACTCTCTGACAAATCACAGCAAGATCTTCTATGACCCACCTTCTAGAGTAATGGAAATAAAAACAAAAATAAACAAATGGGAACTAATTATTAAAAATGTCTCAAGGTATCTGAATATCTCAATATTCCCTATTTTACCACCTTTGAGATATTAAGAGTACAGGGTTCTTACTTCTTTCTGGACTGGAGAGTTCTCTAACACTGCCAAACACTTTGACCCCTCCTCCCTCTTAAAAGTAAGGACTTTTGGTTTAGGAAGCAGTAAGCAGTAAATGGCAACCCACTCCAGTATTCTTGCCTGGAGAATCCCAGGGACGGAGGAGCCTAGTGGGCTGCCGTCTATGGGGTCGCACAAGTCTGACACGACTGAAGCGACTTAGCAGCAGCAGCAGCAGCAAGCAGTAAAGAGGGCTTCCCAGGTGGCCCTAGTGGTAAAGAACCAGCCTACCAATGCTGGAGACGTAAGAGGCACGGGTTCCATCCCTGCTTCAGGAAGATCCTCAGGGCGTGGCAACCCACTCCAGTATTCTTGCCTGGAGAATCCCACGGACAGAGGAGTCTGCCAGGCTACAGTCCATATTTAGGGCCGCAGAGTCAGACAGAACTGAAGCGACTTAGCAGGCACACAAGCAGTAAGGAGCACTGACTGCCTCTTTCTCTGTCTGATGCAGCATCATCCTAACTCTGCTTGTCTTGATTTTCCAGGGACTGGAGCAAAACAACCCTCAGTCTCTCAAGAACAACAGGAAAAGTTGAGAAGCATTATTTTTCATGCCTTTATGTCATAATTCACTTGGGTTTAAAAAAAATGGTGATTTCCAGGAAAGAGATTTTCTGATTCAGTGAATATGCTGCAGGTACTTCCCTTGTGGCTCAGCTAATAAAGAATCCGCCTGTGACGTAGGAGATCTGGGTTCAATCCCTGTGTTGGGAAGATCCCCTGGAGAAGGGATAGGCTACCCATTCTTGTATTCTTGGGCTTCCCTTGTGGCTCAGCTGGTAAAGAATCTGCTTGCAATGTGGGAAACCTGGGTTCAATCCCTGGGTTGGGAAGATCCCCTGGAGAAGGGAAAGGCTACCCACTCCAGTATTCTGGCCTGGAGAATTCCAGTCCATGGGGTTGCAAAGAGTCAGACACAGCTGAGTGACTTTGACTTTTCACTTTCATGCTCCTTCCATTGCACGGTGGTTACTGAGCAACCGAGAGTCACCAGGGACTCTTAGTTTTTACAAATCCCTGATGGCTGGAGAGGACCACTGCTCTCCTCCCCAGCTCACTGATAGGATGGTTGGATTCTGTTCTTATCATCTGTGTGTGTGCTATTTGTTCAAGGCAGCAAGAGCAGCAGCAGGTACTCCACATCAGAGAGTAGGGTTATGCTATTTGGAGTACAGTAACAGGTCTTGGAGTTGGGAATGAAAATTTAATTAGCAAAATAATTATCTCAAGACTGGAATAAGCTACACAAAGTCCACTTACCTCTGCTTCCATGCACAACTCAGACCTGAAACTGTCGAAACTCAGAATAAGAGTTTGAATTAGCTGTGCTATTGAGTGAGGATGATTAGTATGATTAAAATTCTCAAGTTGCAAATCTCTGGTTGAGAATGATAGTAATATACTGTATTAGTAGTTGTGACAGAGGTCCTCTAAGAGAAAAAAATAATGTTCACTGAGAAGCATAATTTAATAATGGGTTTGGGTCGAATTTGAGCATCTGTCTATTCTTTTGTGGTTTGTACCATTGAGAGGAGACAATTTTCTAGATAATTGAGGTGGGAGAGGAGAGTCTCAGCTTGGAGAGGGGAGGTTAACGATGGGGAGGTGGGGAAAAGATACCAAAGGGGACATCCTGTAGGCGTGGCTATAAAAAGCTAACCTGCTCCATGACCATTAAAATGCCCCATGTAAAGTCTGTGCAGTCCTAGAGGGCTTCATGTGAGTGATTTTTGCAGATGATAAGGAAGTTGATTAAGGACTGAGATTCCTATTGTTTCACTGTAGATATAAGCAAGGAAAGGACATCCTCAGAAAGCAAGAAGCAGAGGAGGCCAAAACATCACACCACGGAGACTTAGCTCTAATATGACAAACAGGACGAGGTGGAGAAAGTGCTTGATGTAGGCTGAAGGTACTCCACTCAAACTTCCTTCAAAGAACCCACTGCTGGGAGCCCAGCTAACTGATGGCCCCCAGATAAAGCTGGAGCTTGGCCTCTTCCCAGCCAGTGATGGATCACAGCAGGAGGACTGGTGGGAGCCACTCCTTCCTGATGTGGGACTCTTCCAGCGGCAAGCTTTGCTCAGGCTACCCCCAAGCATAGACCCCAGGGCTTTAATAGGGAGCTGCTTTGCTAGCAGAGCTCATGATCACTCTGTAGATCTAATGTCACTTACTTGGGAAACTCTCCTTTACACACCATAGGTGTTGGGCCCTGTCCTTAGGGCTCACATACAATCTTGCTTAAGGATATCTTACCGTGCCTCATGATGGCATCTCTCTTTGAACAGTTGGCTTCTTAACGACAGAAACTTCATCATATTACATATATTTTGCCGCACTTTCATAGAAAGTTTAACACTTAGCAAGTTTATTGTTTTCTGGAGGAATATGTAAATAAATATATGTTAAGAAGAATAAAATCTAAGCCACCTTGAAAAAAAATCACTTACCATCATAATAGAACTACTGTTTCCTTAAAGTCTGTTAAATCAGTGTTAGGCTCTCATATCTAGGCAAATATCTCATATATATGTTAATACAGAATAACAGCTATATCCCAAAAGGCTATTAACAGCTAAGTTTGACTTCTTTGAAAATAAATGTAATAAAAATGCAATAGGTTTCCTGAATTTGCCTCCATGGGGGAAAAAAGTCTGTTTTGTTGTCAATAAAAATGATGTTCTGCACATCTTTGTGGGCCACATGACTGAGCCTTTTCGTGTTATATTTTGAGATAGGATGCTTGCTCCTTGTCACCTTCAGTTTGACATTTTACAGGAACTAGAAGCATAAGTCAGGTAGGGAAACATGTTACATATTGTTTTTTCCCCCTCTAGCTGACTACCAGTAATCTTAAAAGTCAACAATGTCAGATTTCACTTTTGTTGTTCACCGAATTACCACACTGTGCATTGGGAAAAAAAAAAAAATGCTACTGTTTTTATTGTTCTAAACCTTTCCTCCGTGATGATTAAAAGAAAAGAAAAAAAAGCTTGACTTGTGTGACAGCTGGTTTTATTTTACCTCTGTTTAAACATAATACTTTAAACCATACCAAATTGGTCAGATGGAGTAGTTCCCTGACTAATACGGTATGTATAAACTAAGAAGGAATTTAGCTCCTGACTGGCCTTCAGCATTTACTCAGTGATTTTTGTTGTTATTCTTGAGTGCCTGCTATGTGAAATGTGTTATATAGCTGTAGATTGGTTACAAAAATGAATGATATAAGTATCTGTTCAGAAGGACTTTAATGGGGTCCACATTTGGGGAAATAGTACTATATTATTGTTCATGGTAAAAAAAATTTTTTTTCTACAAAAATATGTTGACATATACTGTAGGAAATTATTTCTATTTATAAAACATAAAACTAAATACAGGGTGTCTTTTTTCATGTATCTAATTTGCAAGCTTTACCTTAATTATATGTGAATCATTAATATCAACAGCAGTGGCTTAATAAATCTCTATAAATGTTCACATCTTATATCTAGTTAACAAACATGCATAGATTTAGGTATGATGTAATGCCTCAATGATTCATTGAAGAAGAAATTGTAAATTCTCCAGAGTTATTATTGTGGCCCAAGTGCCCTCCACCCAGAGCTTTTGCCTGTAATTCATTGTATCATCACCAGATAGCAGTAGAGTCCTCACACAGAGTGCTCAACAGAGAGTAAGAAATATACCATCATTTGTAGAACCCGAAATCTTGTATTGAGTACAGTAGTTCATCATAGAAATAGCTAGATTAGCAAATTTGAGAATCAAACTACTGTTTAGCAGTTTGGTTTACAAAGTAATCACTTTACTTTACAAAATAATCAATGTTAAAATAGAAAAGTATTCAGAAGGTATTTCATTCATTTATTTTTTCAGTAAATATGTATTAAACACCTGGTAGGTTTGCAGGTAACTCCCTAGGATCTAGAGAGAAGAAAGGACAGGATAGAGCTGCCCCCTGTTCTCTTAGGGCTCACATTTCAGTATGCAAGGTCATTAATTTACAATTATTAAAATAATCATGACAATTAATACAGCAAAGAAAAAAAAGCAGAGCACTGTGATAGAACGTAAAACGTGAGGAAGGGCTTTAATCTCTCTGGGTGATATTTAACCTGAGATCTAAAAGAAGAGAAAAAGACAATTTGACAAGGATGAGGAGAAGAATGTTCTCATCAAGAATGTTTCATGAACAAAAAGCAACAGGGCTTGTCTCAAAAAGTAATTTAATATTTATTGAGAGAATTACTTGCTTTGCAAGAATCTGATTCTTTTCCATTAGTTAGACTACTTCTAACTAATCTTAGCCTTTAGCCAGTTTCTCTACAAGGATAACAGACAAGTAGTTTCAAAACTGATAGTAGAGGGTATAAACATGATTTATTTAGAATTGGGTGTGATGTTCCTGGTTAGCCTTGCCTCTTGGGAACACAAAACCAGTGTGTGCCCTTAGCAAAGCGCTCCCTGTTGCCAGTTGTTGCAGAGCCCACAAATGCCACTGTGAGATCCCATCAAGTATGATGAGCCACCTCATCACAAAATAATTGTATTTATCTGTCACGGATCCCCTACTGCTCAACCAGACAAAACAGGTAAAAATATTAACAGTCACCATATGCAAGCGTCTCTCTGAATGAAATGTTCCCTTTTCCTGCTTAAGAATTTACTGGCTGGCATGCTCAGCTGTGAGAGGCATTTCTCCAGAACTGGTATTATGTTCTGATCATCTCAACACCAGAAACCCCCTATTTCTTTCGCACTGGAGCAGTCAAGCACTGCTCAACAACTTAGACACGGAGCATGCTGTGCGTTTTCGCTACAGTATTAAGAAGCAGCAAGTGCTAAGTGCTCCAGGTTAGGTTAAAAATAAAAATAAAAATTTAGACACTATGTATTTTACTACTAAATGATGAGGAATTTTAATCAGAAATACAAACAAAGGGAGAAAAATAAAGGGAAATGAAAGTGTATGTTAATTCACGAGATAAAAGCTTTATAGTCAACAGAGTAGAGATCACTCAAAAGCTGTGTAATTTGTCTCACATGCATGTTCATTGCCTTGTCACCTGAGTACATGTATGTTTCCATGGTATTAGCATCCACATGAGTTAAAATATAAGCATTTTCATACCTCCACACAGTCCTCTGAGATCTTGGAGAGATCAAGGCAGGACTGGTATATTCGGTTTGAGAGCTGTCCCACGGGGCATCTGAGGACACAGGTAGCCAGGTCCCGGGGAGCCATTTACCCCTGAGTTGGTGGAGACACTGTCATTAGGAGGGGAGAAATGTGTATGTATATACACATCATATATGTTTTGCCCAATCAATTATATCTTCATTTGAATATTTGCATTCTCCAGATCTGATCAAGAAAAAAGATTCTAGTTTTAGAAAAAGAACAAAGGAAGAACTAGTGTCACCAACTACCCAGACTTTTAATTTTGTACCACTGTCCCAGCTGTAGGTGTGTACTTCAGTGTACCTGATGAAATGCTAATATGACATCTCCAGGACCAGAGCTGTGAGGGTTGCTCAAAGGGGAAAAGATGAACAGTTTAGATGTCAGTCTCACATAGACAAGCAGGGTGGTCTCAGTAGCATCTTAATATATCATCAGGGTTCCAACCACATATGGTATCGTCCACCATCCCCAGCCCATCCTAATTTCAGGGGCATCTGATAAACCTCAGTGTTACACCTCCAAGTAGTTTTACAACTGAAACAGGTGAACAATTTCTCATTGACTTCTTTACTCTTAAAATCCTCATTTTAGAAATATAACACCAATTAGGCTCAATGGCATTGTCTACCCTAGGGAGATGAAATTTAATAACATTGAGAACAAAAACAATTTGTGATTAGCTCCTAAATAATGTGTATGGGGCAGTAACTATTCCTTTTTCACCATAATTGAAATTCAGGTTGAGACTCTAATTTCTTATTTTTTATGTGTAGAGTAAGAGGACAAACAGAACTTAAAAATTCCCATGTGCCATTTATGAATGTTTAGTTAAAAAAGTGAAAAAGGGGCTTCCCTGGTGACTCAGATGGTAAAGAATACACCTGCAAGGTGGGAGACCCAGGATCCATCCCTGAGTTGGGAAGATCCCCTGGAGAAGAAAATGGCTGGCCACTATTGGAATTCTTACCTGGAGAATTCCATGGACAGAGGAGCCTGGTGGGCTATTCATATCATTTATGAATGTTTAGTTAAAAGCAGTTTAAAATCAATGGAGTCCACTTGAAAAAAGTGGAGGTGGGGGACAACTGATATTGGAATATTCAGTACTTCACTGAATAAAGAAAGCTGACTAGGCAGTTCACAGATAGTCCAGGCATGAAAGAGTTATTCTGAATTTACATTTTGCATAAGAAACAATTTCTAATCAATAATAAGTACTTAATTCCTTGGGCATGACATCATAATGAAAGTGCCTTTGGTTTTTGATTCATTAAACTGATGACATAAATTCCTGAAAGATAATCTAATCAATGTTTCCACCAAAAATTTAAAGAATAAAAAGAAGCATTCATGATGAAAATGAATGAACTCTCAGGTGTTAACCCAGATGAGAATGAAAAAAATCAGCGTAACTGCCTTGTGTTTAGCTGGAGTCAATGACTTATCGCCTGTTCCAGCTTTTAAAAGTTGTGGCCTAAATCTTACCGGTTAAACCTTATGTTTAAATGTGCCCCTTTTGTAAGTATTTGCAATTTAAATGCTAAATTTAAAGTGGGAAAAAAAAGCAGTTTATGCATACTCTAGTTTTAAAATGTATAATACAGTACTAACAGCAGTAGGTGGGATTCAATAGTCGATTTTTGATATCTAGATTCACGAATATCAGGAATGGAGAGTCTGTGCCCTGTTGTCAAAAGCTCTGAAGGGTCTGCAGTGTTTCCTGACTTTTAAGCTAACTAGTCAGATGCCTTGGGTCTGTGAAAGATGCCAGAAGTCTTGGAAGCCCAGTGTCAGAGCGGAAGGATGGGAGCACAGCAGTATAAGCAGTCGGAGCGTCAGCGTGTCTCGAGTTTCTCTTCCATCAAAGTGAAACAGGCACGGCCAGACCTTGCTCCACACACACGGTGAGCTGTGTTACAGGACAGGAACCCAGAGCTTGGAGAACCCAAGTCTTTTCTAGTCAGTGGAGAGCCTGTCTGACCTTCACCAGGGGGAGAAGCAGCGTCTTTATAGCCCTGGACAGCACACACACTTGCCCTTTACTCCAGAGGGAGGCACCCTCTCTCATTCCCAAGGCTGTTGGCTGTACAAATATCCTTGAAAAGGCAGCCCAGAACAAAAGCAGTCAATGCTTCTGTTTGCAAGACCTACAGAAACTCGACACCCGCAGAGAACAGCTTCCTGACATACATTCCTCCAAACGTCCGCTGTCTTCAAAGCGTGACCTTCTGGCCGTATCACAGTTAAGTAAAGCTTTTACAATGTGTTGGAATTTTCTGTTTGTCTTGTTGCCCACAGTGACCACTGATATCTGTCCCACTTGTTTTCAGCAAAAAAAAAAAAAAAAACAACAACAACAAACAAAGGTGGCCCTAGAACATATTTTTAACAAGTTCATTAAAAAATGACTGATAAATTTGGGGAAAAAAAGAGAAGAAACAATGAATACATTTTGCACTGTCCATGAGGATGGAGAGAGGAATACTTTTAAAGACAGAAATCCAGGTTATTAATGAGAAATTTGAAGTCTGAATTGTCTATAGTTTCAATAAAAATAATTTTTAGTAGAAAGTTTTTCAGTGATGAAAGACGACCGACACTTTCAATCTCTTTTGATTACAAATATATTAGCACAGACTACATTCAAAGATGCAAGAGTCTTCAAAGGCAAAATCAGACTTCAAAGAAGCGCCTAATGTGCTTAAGGGATGTCTTCTTTAAGAGTCATTCAAGTCTTGGATGAATTTCATAATATAAAACAGTCATTTAAAGTTAATTAATAAAAAAGACAAAGTCTTAGATAAGAATATGGGCTTTGAAATGCCCCCAAAAGGATATCATAATGCGATAATAGTAAAGTACACAGTAGGACATTCCTGCAAAATTTTGTTAAATAAAAAAAGAAAAAAAAAAAAACAACATTGAATGATTTGATGAAGGTCAGAAACACAATTTTTCCCTTGTTTTTATTTTTTAAAATACTGCAACAGAAGTAACAAGGCAAATAACCTGAAACAAGTTCTGTGCTATAAGACTATTTTAGTATTAGCCACTGATGCACCAAACCAAGAGTTTTAGCATGTGAATCAAAGGATAAGAGCACGGTAAGTCATGTTCCTGCTTGTGAGTGAAAATGACCGGTATATTAGTCCACTTCTGAAGATGAATTAATTTATATTACATGGTTAAACATATCCATCCCCTGAAAGTGAACATGTTAGTTGCTCAGTCGTGTCTGACTCTTTTTGACCCCATGGACTGTAAGCCACCAGGCTCCTCTGTCCATGAAATTGAGAATACTGGAGTGGGTTGCCATGCCCTCCTCCAGGGGTCTTCCCGACCCTGGGATCGAACCCACGTCTCCTGCATTGGCATGCAGATTCTTTACCACTATTGCCACCTGGGAAGCCCATGTGTCCTTGGATCAGTGTCTGGACCCGAGTCTGGACATATCCGATGACTGACATCACAGCTCTTCAGATATTCACGATCGTCCTCATAGTCCCTTACACACGTCCTTGCCTTTAACCAAGTATTCTCAGATTTGGTAATTCCTTTCACTCTTCTCTGCACTCCACAAGGACCATCTTTCAAAGCATGTTCAGCTAAACGTGCTCCATTTTTCTCCTAGGCTGCTCCCCGCTCCTAGTGGTCAGAGAGGACCAGTGTTCAGGCATTTGGATGCTCTGCTGTGCCATCAAGTCCGATGTCAGAGCAGACTCCTTCTTCCCTTTGCCTTTGTATCAGGGTGGAAGGAGTCTGAATGACATCTGCCAGGTCTTTTGTGCTGATTTTTCAAGGTTCAGAAAATCTAATCCTATTGGCTGTAAATGTACAATACAGGCTTGCTTCTTCAGGTGTAAGTATGTGCCGTTTTTTTTCTCCCACATTTCAGTCACCTCTTGAGATCATCAGTAGCTTAATGATAAAGAATAAAATACAAATGTGAAAATGACTAGCTGATGGAATATCCTTGCCATTACTTGAGTTGAAGGATTAAAGGCTTATCTTTGTCAATTTCTTTCTGTAAACTTGTCAATAGAGTGGTAAGCATCCATTCCACCCAGAGTCCTCTTAATTATTATTACTGCCATTTAGTCAAATGCAATAGTCCCTTGGTTCCCCCAAGGCATTTGAACAGTAGGCACTTAGCTAAATTAGTTGATGATGGTTAACCATGATGTCACACCATTCCACAAATTACCAGTATCTTGTTGCCAGTTAGGGAGGATCACTGTGCGTAGGTCCAACAGCACAACCTAATTAATCCCAGAATCTCAGCTTTGAGGATTGAGTTTCTTGGACAATACCTGGTACTCAGCACCATATCAGTCTGTGTCAAGTCAGAAAGGCAGAATCTACATGTTGTTGAAATAGAGTGAGTTTAATATATGGAGTTGTTTGAAGGGATATTGAAGGAAGGACTTTCAGGCATAAAGAAAATACTGAAAATAAGAGGCAATAAGAAGGAGCTCACTTTTATAAATGAGAATACAGACAGGAGAGGCACGGGCTGTTACTTTCTAGAAGCTATGAGGATGAGGGATCCCAAAGTATTAGCATTGAGACCTCCGAGAAGAGATACAGCCCAGATGGTCCCAGCATCTCAGAAGTTCAGAGAGGCCACGCAGAGCTGAGACATACACCTCTAAGGAGCAGGAGCTACTTGTCTGGTGCTAGTCCTTCTGAGTGGAAACGGCAGGACAATTCTGGGAGTGTGAACAAAAACCCTGGACCCTGAAACTACTTGCTACTCATCAGCCAGTGCTCCTGAGAGCGAGGTTGGGGAAGAAAGCTGCTGGAGAATTATGCAGAGAGAAGCAAGTGGATTAGTGAGGAGCAAGTCCCATCTGTGTCTTCCTGCCTTCCCGTCTCCCCCCAGAATCCCCTTTTGATACATCCTAACAGGGAGTATGGAGTTGCTAAGAGTCAGACACGACTGAGCGACTTCACTTTCATTTTTCACTTTCATGCATTGGAGAAGGCAATGGCACCCCACTCCAGTGTTCTTGCCTGGAGAATCCCAGGGACGGGGGAGCCTGGTGGGCTGCCGTCTATTGGGTCGCACAGAGTCGGACACGACTGAAGCGACTTAGCAGCAGCAGCAGCAACAGGGAGTATAGCTGGCTTTGCAGGGTCCCAGCACCAGTATCACGATAAGTACGGAATCTGGAAAATATAAGATAATCTGTGGTCTTGATGGAAGAAGGAAAATTTTAATGGGCTTCCCTGGTGGCTCAGACAGTAAAGAATCTGCTTGCAATGGAAGAGACCTGAGTTTGATCCCTGGGTCTGGAAGATCCCCTGGAGGAAGAAATGGTAACCCACTCCAGTTTTCTTGCCCAGACAGAGAAGCCTGGTGGGCTGCAGTCCATGGGGTCACAAAGAGTCAGACACTGAGCTACTAACACTTTACTTTTTAGCCTGTTATCAAGGTTTTTTGCTCCTGTTAAATTCTACATAATTCTATGTGCCATGATTGATTGTAAGTATTTATCTAAGAAATGAAACACACACAAGAGACACACTAGAATGAGACTGGTAAATGTAAAAACAAAAGCAATCTGAATGAGCAGCATAGTCTACTATGCTGGGGTCTGGCTTCAGAGAAAGCAAATTGCATGTGAACTTGTGACCACCAAGAGTTTTTTAGAAACAGAAATGATTGGAATTTCTTGGGTAGAATTTTGAATATTCATACAAATTATGTTCCATATTTTAAAAATAATTTTAATTTATTCAAGTCTACAGTGCTGTTGTTGATTGAATAGGGAACCTTATAATTTTTGACTGCAAAGAAGTTTGACAATTTGACAACAGAGAAGAAAAACCACTGCAGTATATTTTTTGACACATTATCAATTTTTCATATGATCTTCATGTAATGCAGTGGAGGCAAAGACCGTTATAACTGGCTTCATCTTTCCCAAACTTATGGTTGATTAAAATTCAACATTAAGCATCATTTTCATGTACATTTGGCTTTTAATCAAGAGATCAACATACATAAAGTTTATTATGCAAATGGGCTGTGTTCCTCTTTCATATTCACAGCTCAGGAAACTTTGAAATATTTCAATTAAATTGGAAGTCTCTTCCACTCTGCAGGTTTTTCTCTAGGATTATGCCTTACTAAATAAAAAAGGCAATCATAAAATTGAACAAGCTTTTAACCAGAAATAAGCACCCCCAGAGTCTCAAAGACACTTCATGTGGAGGCCTTGGATTGGTCTGAGAGCTTCTCTTGATGGGCCCCCAGCGCTGTGAATAACCTCTGATGACCAGATCACAGATCCACCGTATCGACTTGGGTGTTTTCTCTTTTCGGCGAGGAGTCTCGGATGCCCCTGAGTGACAGCGTTAGGCTACAAGAGAGATATCT
This sequence comes from Aepyceros melampus, assembly GCA_006408695.1. Lineage (NCBI taxonomy): Eukaryota > Metazoa > Chordata > Mammalia > Artiodactyla > Bovidae > Aepyceros > Aepyceros melampus. The sequence continues at coordinate 65,310 of SJXQ01007376.1, read as the reverse complement.
ACCTATGTGATTCACTGAGAAGAATCAAGCTAGACCCCAAACTTCTATTATTTCTTGCACTCAAGTGGTTACTGGCTAATCATCTTACACATGGACTCAGAATCTAATGAAGGATTTGGAGCTAGCCATAAATGCTCTTAATGGAAATATTGTTATCTCTATAAGAATAAGGATGATCAAGAAAAAAATAAGAAGAAATAATTAAATTTCCTTGTGCTATTTTGTTTTCTGTTGGCTTAAAATAGAATAAATGTAATATACCTAACTTTTTTTTTTCAGAGAGAGAATTTGCTGTTGGAAGAGATTTAAGAAAAATAAAATTTGTGCCTTATTTTCACAAGAGAAACAATGAGACTTTTCTGAAGTAAGAGACATACCTTTTGGGGTAATAATCAGAAACTGAAATTTAAGGAATGATAAACATGTTACATCAAACTGTAAATTTCTCTTGAAATGAGATTTGAGCATAAGTAAACCAAAAATGATAGGTTTTTAATACAAGACACTGCCTTCAGCTACTGTATTTAATTATTGTTGGTTTCATTTAGAGAAATATATGTTTTTCAGAATAGAATAGCAGAACACACGTAGAGAGGCATGCACACACACATACAAACCAGCACCTAAAATCATTTTATTGTCTTCCTGCCTCTCACACACATACTTTTAAGTCTTCCAATGCAAGGGGCACAAGTTCCTCTCTGGTCGGGGAGTGAAGATCTCACATGCCTCCTGACCAAAAAACCAAAGCAAAACACAGAACCAGCACTGTAATAAATTCAATGAAGACTTTAAAAATGACAGCATCAAAAAAAAACTTTTTAAAATTAAATAGTATATGACGAAGCACATGAAAATATACATACACGAAAGAAGTAATTCATTAAAACATGACCTTAATTCATATGGTCCTATAAAATATTTAGTAAGCAAACACACACACACATACACAAATGCTGGAAGAACAGAGATATAAATAAAATTAGCAATGTAAAGCTGGGCTTCCCAGGAGGCTCAGTGGTAAAGAATCTGCCTGCCAATGCAGGAGACATGAGATGCAGATTCGATCCCTACCTCTAGAAGATAGGGCTGTCCTGAAACCTCAGCTGGTAGAGAATCTGCTGCAATGGAGGAGACCTGGGTTCGATCCCTGGGTTGGGAAGATATCCCGGAGATGGGAAAGGCTACCCACTCCAGTTTTCTGGCCTGGAGAATTCCATGGACTACAGTCCACAGTGTTGCAAATTGTTGGACACGACCCTGGAGTAGGAAGTGGCACACCATTCCAGTATTCTTGCCTGGAGAATTCCATGGACAGAGGAGCCTGGCTGGCTGTAGTCCACGGGGTCTCAGCAAGTCAGACACAACTGAGTGGCTGAGCACACACACACACACACACACAGAGCAGTGTAAGGCCAGAGCTGAAACTGGGACACACTTATGAAAGAGGCAGAGCAGAGTAAGAGAAGCCAGATTTCAAAACTGATTTTATTACAAAGCAAGAAGCTGGCTATAAAGGAGCAAGATTCAGCAATAAAAATTGTGGAACACAGGGCAGTCTGATGTTTTGACAACTGGCTACTGGCTACTGCTACTTGAACCCTTGCCAGTGCAGCCACCTCAGAAGTGTGTGTGCGTCCAGGGTAGAGCAGATGAAAGCAGATCTGAAAGCACTGCCCGGCTGAGCTGAGTGACACTGCGCACACTTTCAATAGGGAGACACAAAAGAAGAATCATTCTCCTCCTCAATTTACTGCCGCCCTGTCCATCTTAGCACTGACAGCCTTGGTAGGTATGATGACCAGCTGGGGTCTGAACCTGTATTTTATATTTTCTCTCAGATCTGCGGATTCAAAGAATAGCCAGGTGTGGGGAATTAAACAGCAGACCAACCACAGTAGAGAATTGGCTGCTCTGATTCTAGAGCTCATGTTGGAATCTCAGAAGTGCTAGTGTGAAAAACCTTGAAAACTGCAGTCATCCTGTGTAATCTGTTTATTAATTTTCACTGGACTGCATTAGCTCCCAGAAGACTGGTATAGCCTGAGCATCTATGAAGCATCTGCAAAGACAGGCTTATAATAGTGAAGAAAACCACAAGTTCAGTCCAAAGCTTAATTACTGCCCCTCAGAAATTATTATCAAGATGGGACATTGTGAAATAAAAGGGTATTAGATCAGCAAAAATGTAGAATTCTTCAAAGTTTTATCTATGTCAGTTTGTATATAGATTTTAGTAGCCTGTTATTTGAAAAAATAAACAATGTTAAGAAGTTAAGCTTCTAGAGACTTCTAGGGAGCTTCTAGAAAGACTTTTAGTACTGAGCTTTAGAAAGACTTTTAGTATAAAATTTACCTGTATTTACCCCTGGAAACTTCAGACTCGACCCCTCCACCTCCACCCTGTAACTTAGTTGGTAAGGAATTTGCCTGAAATGCTGGAGACCTGGGTTCAATCCCTGGGTTGGGAAGATCTCCTGGAGAAGGGAAAGGCTACCCACTCCAGTATTCTGGCCTGGAGAATCCTTTGGACTGCACAGTCCATGGGGTCTTAAAGAGTCGAACAGGACTGAATGACTTTCACTTTCATCCCTGCAAAACATAAAATAATATATAGATTTATAAAATAATAATATTTCCTAGGTGATTTTTTTTTAAGTCTATAGAGTAAAGGGAATAACACACACACACACACACACACATACAATTTCTTTGGTATCCTGCTTTTTTATATTAGATAACTTGCTTAACCAATGGTAGCATATTATCTAGAATCTCTAAACTTAGGCATTCATACAAACATGAGATAATGTTCTTACCACCCACACACACAAAATAGTAATTATGTGATGTAATGAAGATGTTAGTTAACACGAAAATAGTAATCATATTGCAATATATAAGTGAATCAAATCAATATTTCATATACCTGAAGTTTATACAATGTCTGATGTCAATTAGGTTTCAATAAAGCTGGGGACAATATGCATTATTTCCCAATTATAGATATGGAGCATAAAACTCTAAAATGTCAGAACTGGAAGAGTCTACAAGATCATCTTGTCCAAAGCTAAATTTTACCGTTAAGAAACAGAATCCAATAAAATGCTCTAAAGCAATTATCTTTCAAAGAAAAAAAACATAGAAACAGGTAAGAATTAAAAAGACAAAATCACGTAGTTAAGGATATCAGTAATAAGAATGAGGAAAAAAGCAAGAAAGAAAAAAGAAGAGGAAATTGTGATTTTTATTTGTGGATGCTACTGATACATGCTGTACATCACAGAGCAGTATTTGTTCTCTTAATTTTTCTACTACACCAAAACACTGAATGAAGATTTTCAAAAATATTCAGACATACCACATTCATAATCTTCAAAGAAAACCACTTCTTTCAGAAAAGAAGACCTCATTTCATTAAGGAAAGCAGAGATAGCATTTCTTTGCTTCTTTTTTGATTTTGCAACAATATCCTCACCCACAGAAAGAGAAGAGTCATGGAAATATTCTTAAATGCCAACTCTCCTTAGGTATTTTGTTAGAATTCTCTTAATTTTTCTACTACACCAAAACACTGAATGAAGATTTTCAAAAATATTCAGACATACCACATTCATAATCTTCAAAGAAAACCACTTCTTTCAGAAAAGAAGACCTCATTTCATTAAGGAAAGCAGAGATAGCATTTCTTTGCTTCTTTTTTGATTTTGCAACAATATCCTCACCCACAGAAAGAGAAGAGTCATGGAAATATTCTTAAATGCCAACTCTCCTTAGGTATTTTGTTAGAATATTATTTTTCTCACTCCTTCTTGCAAGTCAGTCACTAGATATGAAGCATCCTGAAAAATGCCTTCCTTCTTTTCCATGTATGCTGCCTAAAGAATTTGTCTGGGTTGCTGCTTTGTTTTTAACCTCTTAAGCTGCCACTTACTAACCTGCTATTCTTGCTTGTATTTACTTTCTGTTTACTTATACTTTAAAATTCTTAATTAGTTGGAATTTAGATACAGTTGTTAATGAATGAGACCAAACTGTGGTGATTTCAGATATCAGGTATATTCCTTCAAGAAAAGGAAGTCTGGAGGTAGCTGGTCAAAGGCTGGCATTGCAGCCAATTCTGTGACATGACTAATCAAGGACTTTTCTCTCCTCTGATATCATTAGTATTTGCCTCACAAGCCCAAGGTTACCCCCATGGTTTAAAATAGCTACTGGGGCTCCAGGGCATCAAGTTAAATAAAAACAACAATTGCTGATTTTGCTAAACCACAAGGAGAAGTACAGAATTTAACTGCAGATTTCAGGATTTTGTTAGACATATATTATTTTGTAATATGGATATGTAACAAGTCCACAGGGTCGGGGTCATAAACAGTTGGACATAACTGTGTGACTGAGTAGACACATACCCACAACAACTAGTTTAGTTAATAAGACTCTTAGAGAGATAAAGGTATTAAAAAGCAGCATGGCAAAACTAATATTTAATACTCCAGTCATATAATTTTTTTTAAATGTTAAAGGGCAAAAATATCACCACATAATGCTATTTAAGAAACTTTAATTTTTCACAAAGTCCAATTTAAAAATATAAACTAGATAAGGATGAGAAATAGAACTTTAGGCTGCCTTGAGGTTCAGGTGGACTTGACAGCTTAAATAAAAGGAGTCATGTACTTTCTACAAATGGATTCAATGGTTAAATTAAAATTTCATCAGAAAAATACAAATGGAAATGTGAAATTTACAATTTGAATAATAACCCAAATTTTAGAGATCCATTAAGAAAAAGTAACATTGTTTTAACTCTGGAGAGAACAACCAGTTCATGAAAGAAATATAAGACCAAATTTCCTTGGTTCCCTAAGAATTAAGAGCTCATAGAGAAGGATACAGGTAAACTAATTGCAAGCAAAAGGACTCTTGATAGATCCCATTTACCATATTGATAGGAAACAAGAAAAACTATCAAAACCTGTTCAGTATGTCTGCTTGAGGAAAAAAATAGTACTTCAAAAAATTCCTGCCGTTTCTCTTATCTCCTGAGAGGCATTGTCTACAAATACAGAAAAATGGCAATACACTGGTAAATTTGGAAGCTCTCCACCCATAGTTAACTTCAGCTTTAGAGAAAATGTTAAGTAGTCTGAAAAAAAAAATAAAATTAAAGACAAATTGTATTAAGTAAAAAAGGAAAAAAGAGTAATTTTTGTCTTGAAGCAAAATATCTGGTTGTATCATAAAATATTTTAAAAATCAGCAAACTTTTACATGTATCAATTGTAGAAAGCTTAAGGGAAAATTAATTTTATTTTCTCTGCTTTACTAGAACTACTCAAGTAGTAGAACTTTGTAACAGTTCTAAGTATTTTTCAATTTCTAATATAGACCTTCAATTTGGAGAATGTTATCACAGAATATTCCTTTCTTCTTTTTGTTATAACCTGTAAAAATTTAATAAGCGGGATTTACTCAGCAAATAGAACTGTCTGATAAAATATATTTAAATTTCCTTTAATTTATCTGCACATATTCAGATTATAGCTGATCCAGAAATTAGAACACTACATTATGTATGAGACAAAAAATGAGCAAAGAATTACCCAAAGTCCCAGAGTCCCTATGGAGAAAAGACTAATGGGGCATAGAGAGAATAATTGGAACAAAATCCATAAGAATTCAGATCTATTCTTCTTAGATTAATGTAGATCTTTATTTTTGTATGAATATGAAGAGGTTAAGAATATACCTTTAGGGCGCTAACCCAGGGCCCACATCAAAGATCTATTGTCTATAAAAAACTGATCTTCTGACCCATGAACACTACATTATGTATGAGACAAAAAATGAGCAAAGAATTACCCAAAGTCCCAGAGTCCCTATGGAGAAAAGACTAATGGGGCATAGAGAGAATAATTGGAACAAAATCCATAAGAATTCAGATCTATTCTTCTTAGATTAATGTAGATCTTTATTTTTGTATGAATATGAAGAGGTTAAGAATATACCTTTAGGGCGCTAACCCAGGGCCCACATCAAAGATCTATTGTCTATAAAAAACTGATCTTCTGACCCATTAGCCAAAACTCACCTTTCCTCCCTCAGAGAAATTAAGATCCTCAGCTAAATTAATCAAAGCATCTTCATGTCTTCTATTAGGATCATCTTTATTTTTAATTAATTAATTTTACTTTTGGCTGCCCTGGGTTTTCCTTAGGGCACACAAACTTTCTCTGGTTGCAGTGTTCAGGCTTCTCCTTGCAGTGGTCTCTCTTGTTGTGGAGCATGCTCTAGAGCGCAGGCTCAGCAGCTGTGGCCTACGAGTTTAGCTGCCCCAGGGCTTGTGGGATCTTAATTCCTGGAATGGGATTGAATCCATGTCCCCCGAATTGGCAGGGAGTTTTTAACCACTGGATCACCAGGAAAGTCCCTAGGATCATCTCTAAATCCAAAGCTACTCTAAGTGAGTCTCTGTGGCTAATGAAAAACACACATTTTTCTAGTTAATTAATTGTAAATAAATTTTGCTTTCTTCTCACATTGCCATTCATTTTTATAATGTCCCTAATCAAGCAACTCTGTGAGGCTTACACAGAGAAAAAGAATCTCATCATTGTAATTTTGTAGTTAGAGAAGTATCGGAGCCCAGGAAAGACTTTTGTCCCTTCTCATACCAAATGAGTCTTAATGTTTTCCTTTCTACCAATTATTTTTAAATAAAAAGAGTTGATACCAGCCTAGCTGTTTATAGTTAGTATCTTGTAGAATTTCATTCCTAACCAGGAGTAAAATAGGTTTAAAGGGTAAAAGCTGGCCCTCTCTAGAGCTTCCCTTGTGGCTCAGCTGGTAAAGAATCTGCCTGCAATGTGGGAGACCTGGGTTCAATCCCTGGGCTGGGAAGATCCCCTGGAGAAGAGAAAGACTAACCCCTCCAGTATTCTGGCCTGGAAAATTCCATGGGCTGTATGGGGNTCTTTCATTGTTGGAAGAGGGCGTTTGTTATGACCAGTGCGTTCTCTTGGCAAAACTCTGTTAGCTTTTTCCCTGCTTCATTTCCTACTCCAAGGCAAATTTTGCCTGTTACTCCAGGTGTTTCTTGACTTCCTACTTTTGCATTCCAGTCCCCTATAATGAAAAGGACATCTTTTTTTGGGTATTAGTTCTAGAAGGTCTAGTAGGTCTTCATAAAACCGTTCAACTTCAGCTTCTTCAGCATTACTGGTTGGGGCATAGACTTGGATAATTGTGATATTGAATGGTTTGCCTTGGAGACGAGCAGAGATCATTCTGTCATTTTTGAGATTACATCCAAGTACTGCATTTTGGACTCTTGTTGACCATGATGGCTACTCCATTTCTTCTAAGGGATTCCTGCCCACAGTAATAGATATAATGGTCATCTGAGTTAAATTCACCCATTCCAGTCCATTTTAGTTTGCTGATTCCTAGAATGTCAACATTCACTCTTGCCATCTCCTGTTTGACCACTCCCAATTTTCCTTGATTCATGGACCTGACATTCCAGGTTCCTATGCAATATTGTTCTTTACAGCATCAGATCTTGCTTCTATCACCAGTCACATCCACAACTGGGTATTGTTTTTGCTTTGGCTCCATCTCTTCATTCTGTCTGGAGTTATTTCTCCACTGATCTCCAGTAGCATATTAGGCACCTAATGACCTGGGGAGTTCCTCTTTCAGTATCCTATCGTTTTACCTTTTCATACTGTTCATGGGGTTCTCAAGGCAAGAATACTGAAGTGGTTTGCCATTCCCTTCTCCAGTGGACCACATTCTGTCAGACCTCTCCACCATGCCAGCCCATCTTGGGTGGGCCCACAGGGCATAGCTTAGTTTCATTGAGTTAGACAAGGCTGTGATCCTAGTGTGATTAGATTGACTAGTTTTCTGTGAGTATGGTTTCAGTGTGTCTGCCCTTTGATGCCCTCTTGCAGCACCTACCTTCTTTCTTGGTTTTCTCTTACCTTGGACATGGGTATCTGTTCACAGCTGCTCCAGCAAAGAGCAGATGCTGCTCCTTACCTTGGAAGAGGGATATCTCCTCACTGCCGCCCCTCCCGACCTTGAACGTGGAATAGCTCCTCTAGGCCTTCCTGTGCCCACTCTTTGGACGTGGGGCAGCTCCTCCCAGCCGCCGTCCCTGGCCTCGGCCACGGGGTAGCTCCTCTCGGCCACTGCCCCTCAGGCATGAGGTCCTCCCTGCTTCTGCCCCTGACTCGGACATGGGGTAGATCCTCGTGACCGCACTCTGCATGCTGTTGCAGCAGCCAAAACTCTTTATATTCAAATGTAAATGCTAGTTTGTCTTTATCCACAACTGTTTTTGACAGATTGAGTTGAATAGATAGACTGTATCTCCAATGGTGTGACTGGTCTTTGGGTGGAGAGGGGAGTGCTTCCAATCCCCTGTGGTGGGCCCATCTGGAGGGGCTTTGTGCTGGTCACTGCCCTCCTGTTTCTTCTCCCCGGGGGGTGAAATTACTGGTGGTGAGTCTAACTGGCCCATAGCCCACACTCGTGTTGCCCCCAACAGTAGATGCTCTAATCTCCTCCCTCATGCTGAGAGTACCCTCAGGGTTGATTCCCATGGGAGGCTTCCAGCACCATTGAGACCTTTGGGAAAACTCTGCCTATATCTAGTCTAAAGGATCGGAGTCCCCATTTCCCCCAATGTCCTCCAGCCTAGTCATTCTCACTGATAAAACTTCCATTTCAATCTTTAGTCACCTGTTCCTCTATTTAAGGATGTGTTAGCCCATATGGCAAAGAAAAACTAAGGTTTCATATTGAATTAATATTGCCAGTCAGCTGACTTTGGAGTTGCGGGATTCTTATATATTATTTGGGTGGGTTCAGTATAATCACAAGGATCCTCAAAAGAGGAACAAAAGAGGCTGAGAGAGGAGGGAGACGTGAAGAGATGGCAATGTGAGAAGCTTTTGGCCCAGAGCCTCTACAGGTGATGAAATGAAGATATGAGTCAGAGAACAAGGGTGCCCTGTAGAAGCTTGAAAATCCACAGAAACACATTCTCTTCTGGAGACTCCAGAAAGAAACACAGATCTACATATAAATTTATTTCATCCAGTGAGACCTATCTCAGATTTCTGATCTCTGTAATTGAAAGATAGTAAATTTGTGTTGTCTTAAGCCACCAACTTAATGGTAATTTGTTACAGCAGCCACAATAACCTTATACATACATATATAGTCAAACTTTTATGAAAGCACAAAGAAACTTGGACCCAATCTTCCTTGAATTTTAGTGAATATTGTCCATAAGCAAAAGTCAATCACAAGCAGAAATTTTCTATCATTTTAGTATGATTTTATTAAGATTTTCACAGTTATAAGCCTCCTTGCCATTATTTAGATTAAAAGATTTAAATTCAAGTGGCAGCAATTTATAGATGAGTAATTTTTGCATCTATATATCCTCTGGTTTTCTACATGAGATGATTTTATGTACAAACTACATGAAAATAAAAGCAGTTTGGGCACATCTTTTAAAAAATGTTTAAATAAACATTATGATTTAACAAACTCTGCTAAGAACTGTCAAAAGAAGTAAGAAACATGAACACTTTTAAATACCACGTGTGAAGTAGTTTCTCCTAGCGTGAAGTCAGATGTATTAGTGACTCGGCACTGTGACAGCCAGCACCCTGGAGATTAGTTCTTTAAAGTACAGAGACAGACTAAGAAATTAATGGTATTTTGTCTCAGATTCAATCTAAATGTCTGCGTAGAAAATACTGGAATAATATTTCCTAGCAGATCGTCACATTTTCAAATTTGGTAAGGAATGTTAATTTTACTTTAAAATCTGTCTAGCTTTGCTAACTGATCAGGGTGCCAAAAATAGTTTTGCCCTGTACCAGAGTATTTAAATTTTTAAAATCATCTTAATACTTCCATGCCTGGCAGGAAGTATTCACACATACTTACTTCAATGAATTTTGATTTTGTACATTTGTGAAAAAAGGCTTCCTGAGTAGTTCACAGTGTAGTATCTGTCTGCAGTGCAGGAGACCCGGGTTCTAGCCCTGGGTCGGGAAGACCCCCTGGAGAAGGAAATGTCAACCCACTCCACTACTCTTGCCTGGAGAATCTCATGGACAGAGGAGACCGGTGGGATATGTTCTGTGGGGTCACAAAGAGTCAGACATGACTGAGTGACTAACACACACACACACACCAACAGCACCAAACACAAATGTGTTTTGCATTTTATTTTGAATATTTTAAATTTTATTTTTCATCAAATATCCATACCAGAATAAAAGATAAACTCCATTTCTTTTGTCAAAGTATAACTTTAATTAATCTTTTATAAGATTAATGGCCAAAACTCACTGATGATGAAGGGTTGAAGATAATTTTTAAAATATAGAATCATCTACTTTATGTTAAAAGTGAATTCAGTAAGTTTACTGAATTTACTTCAAATTCTTGTCTTCCAATCTGCTCAGCATGCCTGAGGCTTCTCTGAGTGCTATGAAATCAAAACTGAGGTAAACCTGTATGAGTGACAATGTCTTTTATCCAATCTAAATTAGATAAGTTAACAAGCAAAATGTAAGTTCATCTGTCACATGAAAAAACATTATTGACAAACAGAATTGATTCAAAATGTGCACCCAGCAATTTGTGTAGGGATTGTTATTTCAACAACAACTCTTATTTGGTGAAAGTTGAAGAACAACAAAAAGTGACAACTGTAAAAGTATTTCCTGTATTAATTACCTATGTGCACAATTTCAATGAATAAATATATTGTTTTTGCAACAGTTTTATTTTCCTATCTATTTGATTGGATTATTGAAATGTGATCTTATGTTTTTTGAGTCTAGTAATAAAATGGTTCTGATTTCATTTATCTTTTATTTATCATTTTTCTAGAATTTTTTTTTTTACATTTCAGTCTTATTGTACAAAATCACAGATACCTGGCAAATAGAAATTAAAAAGCAAAACTGTCCCTACCACAGAAGCTTTGAGAAACACTGCTATGAAATCCACTCCATATTAAAGATAAGGAAAATAAGCCAAAAGAAGATTAATGGTTTCTCACAGAAAAATCAAGTTGTATTGCAGCTAGATGCCCAAAGAATGCTAATAAATATTAAACTGCAAAGAGGAATAGTCTCTCTACAGTGTGTGTTGGCTTTTATCCTTATCTTGTTAAAAATTTGATTAATACCCTGGAGAAAGACAGATAAAGGGCATAGCTTTAAGATTTGTAGATCACAGCAAGCTGGAAGTGATAACTAAAGCAATAGAAACAAAATCAAGAAAGGGGAAAAAGAAATAGTTTTGACCATCTGGTATGCTGTGTAGAAACTCAGACAAAAATTTATAGAAACTGAGAGAAGTCTGGTACTTTTCAAAACTCAGTGGTATAATTTCAGAAAAGAGGAAACTTCCTTTGCAGTAGTTCCTTTAAAAAATCTGGAGATTTGGAAGTATATGTACATTTTGATTAGCAGGATGAGATTCCTAAAAATGCTAACAGAGAAACGCTTGGTTTGCAGAAGAGAAAGTTAATGCTAGATGTTATATTTCTCCACCCTCCTGGGTTAAAGGGAAATTTCAAAGAATATTTTTATTTCTGCCTTTGTCAGATGAAAAGGATGCCTTCCATCACAATCAGTTCTCAATTTGCCCAAGTCTAAATCTAATGGCCAAAGGGTTCATATGTAAAGCCACACAACAGGCAACATTTAGTTCTTGCTTCTCAATTTTAAGTGAATATTTTTGCAGAGAAATTGTCTTCTGATTGTTAACAATAATTTGATAATTTTACTATTAAAACATGTCTGTCTATATCATGGGATGGTCTATGACATTTTTACCTCCTTTGGTAATGAGGCTTTAAAGAAATTCTACCTGGAGAAGGAAATGGCAACCCACTCCAATATTCTTGCCTGGGAAATCTCATGGACAGAGGACCCTAGTAGGCTACAGTCCATGGGATTGCAAAAGAGTCAGGCACAACTTAGCAACTAAACAACATAGTGTTTCATGTAGATGGATTCTTAAAAAAGAAAGAAAGAAACTTAAAGAAATTTGGAGTGTGTACTAGGCAACTCCAAGGAATACCCACCTCCCTGCCTCCAGGTCCCCATTTCTCATCTGAGGGTAATCACAGTACTGCATTTCCTCTTTATGCTCATAGTATTGGCTTTTCTTTCACTCCTTGAATATACAAGGTTCCATCTGTTTGATTACTTTTCTATGTAAAGAACATCCCCTTATCCTTTCTTGTAGCTCACATGGGTTGGTGTTACAGTTTATCAAGTTTTGTGCATAACACAATGTCTTTATTTTTTCCTGAGCTACCTGTTGATTGTATAGAGACTTCTGGGTTGAAAGGTTGTTAACATTCATTCAGCACTATAAAGACATTGGCCCAATATCCTCTAAATTCTATTTTGTTATTAATGTATTTTTTTTATTAAAAGATAATGCTTTATAGAATTTTGCTGTTTTCTGTCAAATCTCAACTCTATTGTTTTTAAAGTCAGGAGTCATTTGAATTATTTCCCAGTGTATACATGACGCCACTTTGCTCTCACTGTATTTAAATGCTCTGTTGTCTTTGATTTATAGTATTTTGACTATGGTGTGTCTTGGCATAGTTTTCTTCGCATTTAGCATACTTGAGGTTTTCTGAGCTCACAGAATATAAATTGCATCTTGCCACAAATTTGAGGATAGGTCAGTTATTATTCTTTGAATATATTGTCTTATTTTTTCTTTTTTTATAGGACTCCAAATATGTGTATGTTATTGCTTCCAAATATTACTAATATCTTCTTTAGTCTTTAAATAATTTCTATGGATCTGTCAGGCTCATGGCATTTGCTATCTCCATCTTGCTGTATCACCATCAAACATGTTTATTGGTTTTTTTTTTAAAGATTTCAAATATTGTGCTTTTTAGCTATGGAATTTTCCTTCTTATTTTATATTTCTCAATGGAAATAGTCTCTTTTTCAGCTATTGCAAATTAAGCTTCCTTTATGCCACAAAACATGGTTATAACAGCTGCTTTAAAATCTTAGTCTGTTAATTCAAAAATCTGTGTCTTCTAGGAGTCAGTCTCAAAAAATTGTCTTTGATTTCAAATATAGGTCACATTTCTCTGTTTCTTTATATGTTGTGTGATTTTAAACTGTGTCCTGTGTGCTATGGAAAGCATTCTGTTGGAGAATTTGGATTCTGTTATTTTACCCTAAAGAGACATTTTTATATTGTTTTGGTTTTAATAGGCAACTAGTTCAATTGTTCTCAAAATGAAAACACAGTCTTTTGAGTAGCAGGTATTAAAATTAAAAGCAAAATGAAGACCAGACTTGAGAATTTCCTGAGAAGACAAAACCATTTAAGTCATATAAGCAAAACTAAGTTTATTTAAGTCATATAAGCACAAAACAAAAAGGTTAGGTTATTTCTTGCAAATGCATCTGATAATCATAAAAGAAACTTATGTCATCTTCCTAAAAATAGTATGAAGTAATCACTTTTAAGCAATCCCTTGCCAACCAGAAACCCCATTGTAATCTCTCCAAAGGGTAAACAACTTCTTTGTTTTTACTTTGTAAGTTATCCTTGTAACTTAAAGAAACCCTTTTTGAAAGCTCCTGGTTTGCAAACAAACATATATGCATGATAATATAAGTAATGCTCAAAATTCTCCATGCCAAGCTTTAANCCCTTGCCAACCAGAAACCCCATTGTAATCTCTCCAAAGGGTAAACAACTTCTTTGTTTTTACTTTGTAAGTTATCCTTGTAACTTAAAGAAACCCTTTTTGAAAGCTCCTGGTTTGCAAACAAACATATATGCATGATAATATAAGTAATGCTCAAAATTCTCCATGCCAAGCTTTAACAATACATGAACCATAAACTTCCAGATGTTCAAGCTGGTTTTAGAAAAGGCAGAGGAACCAGAGATTAAATTGCCAACATTGGCTGAGTCATCAAAAAAGCAAGAGAGTTCCAGAAAAAAAAAAATCTATTTCTGCTTCATTGACTATGCCAAAGACTTTGACTGTGTGGATCACAATAAACTGTGGAAAATTCTGAAAGAGATCAGAATACCAGACCACCTGACTCGCCTCTTGAGAAATCTGTATGCAGGTCAGGAAGCAACAGTTAGAACTGGACATGGAACAACAGACTGGTTCCAAACAGGAAAAGGAGTACATCAAGGCTGTATATTGTCACCTTACTTATTTACATATATGCAGAGGACATCATGAGAAATGCTGGGCTGGATGAAGCACAAGCTGGAATCAAGATTGCCAGGAGAAATCTCTATAACCTCAGATATGCAGATGACACCACTCTTATGGCAGAAAGTGAAGAACTAAAGAGCCTGTTGACGAAAGTGAAGGAGGAGAGTGAAAAAGTTGAAGAGTGAAAAAGTGAAAGAGTGAAAAAGTGAAAAAGTGAAAGCTCAACATTCAGAAAGCAAAGATCATGGCATCTGGTCTCATCACTTCATGGCAAATAATGGGGAAACAGTGGAAACAGTGAGACTTTATTTGGGGGGGCTCCAAAATCACTGCAGATGGTGAGTGCAGCCATGAAATTAAAAGACACTTACTGCTTGGAAGGAAAGTTATGACCAACCTAGATAGCATATTTTAAAGCAGAGATATTACTTTGGCAACAAAGGTCGATCTAGTCAAGGCTATGGTTTTTCCAGTAGTCATGTATAGACATGATAGTTGGACTATAAAGAAAGCTGAGCACGGAAGAATTGATGCTTTCAGACTGTGGTGTTGGAGAAGACTCTTGAGAGCCCCTTGGCCTGCAAGGAGATCCAATCAGTCCATCCTAAATGAAATCAGTCCTGAATATTCACTGGAAGGACTGATGTTGAAGCTGAAACTCCAATACTTTGGCCACCTGATGCCAAGAGATGACTCATTGGAAAAGACCCTGATGCTGGGAAAGATTGAAGGCAAGAGGAGAAGGGGAAGACAGAGGATGAGATGGTTGGATGGCATCACCGACTAAATGGACATAAGTTTGAGTAAAGTCAGGGAGTTGGTGATGGACAGGGAAGCCTGGTGTGCTGCAGTTCATGGGGTCACAAGGAACTGGACACGACTGAATGACGGAACTGAAGTGATGCATGATAAACTCTTACTAAAGACTGTTTATTGATTTAATGGTTTTAATTCTGCTCATTTTTGGACTTTTGACAGATTGAATCTTAGATTGGGTATTTTATCTTTATGTTTAAGCCAAGATCAGCCCTTAGCTCTTATGGTTTAGGGATAAGCCAGGTAATTAGGGGCAGTGGAAAAGAATTCACCTGCCAAAGCAGGACACATAGGAGACTCAGGTTTGAGTCCTGAATCAAGAAGATCCCCTAGAGGCAGAAATGGCTACCCACTCCAGTATCCTTGCCTGGGAAATGCTATGGACAGAGGAGCCTGGTGGGCTACAGTCTATGGGTCACAGAGTCGGACATGACGGAGCACAAACTCAAAGATACTTAGGTAGAGTTTATGCATGGAGTTTGTGCCCCTAGTCTCTGGCACTCCCCTTCTACAGTTTCTTCTTTCACCGGAAAATGGCATTTTCTAGTCTGTTGGCATTTTAGCTTCCATTTATGCTGCAGGCGAAGACTGCTTTCAAGCTAGATGTGGTGAAATAAGAAAATCACTAGTGCCTCTTCCTTTTTCCAACAGTGAAATTCTTTCAGATTTCTGCTAATTTTTGGATCACTCTCCAGTGTCTTCTAGTAGTTGTGTGTGTGTGTGTTTATTATTTATTTAAAAACATTTTCTCTAGAGTTAAATGCTGCTGTCTGTGAGAGGGTTGAAGCAATCTTGATTTCTTTGGTCCTTAATCAAAAGTGAACTCAGGCATGAGAATATTGAGTCTTAGTTAGAAAGCCTTTTCCTGTAGCCAGGTCGAAGAAAATATTCTAAAGTAATCAGACAACTATAACTAGGTGACATCGATACTAATGCTTTCTCCAATATTTATTTTCTCTAGTTCTCATTACTATTTAATTTTTTTGTCACTGACTCAATCTTGTTATTCATTATTGGTCTTTTCAGATTTATATTTCTTCAGGATTCAGTCTTAGCAGGATGCATGTTTTTAGCAATAAATCTAACTTTTCTGGGGTGTCCAGTTAATTAGTATATAATTGTTTATCATAATATCTTAAGAGCCTTTATATTTATGTGATATTCATTTTAATTTCTCTCCTTTTACTTCTGCCTTTAAGTCCTCTCTCTGTTTTTCTTGGTAAACCATCTACAGTTTTTAACAATTTTGTTTATCTTTTTGAAGAATGAACACTTAGTTTTGTTAATCATTTCTATTGTTTTCCTATTCTTTATTTCATGTATTTCTATATTAATCTTTATTATTTGCTTTCTTCTGTTAAATTTGGGCTTAATTTGTTCCTTTTCCTAGCCCCCTGAAATATGCTATTGGGTTGTTTATTTGAGACCTGTTTTCTTAATGTAGTCACTTATAGTTATTAATATAACCTTTCCTTACAGAACTACTTTTGCTGCACCCCATGAGTTTTTATATATTGTGTTCCATCTTTGTTTGTCTCAAGATGTTTTTTGGTATCTCTTGATTCTTTCTTTGGCCAGTGGGTCTTTCAGGAGTGTCTTTACCTCGCTTTAATATCCAGGTATTTATGGATTTTCCTGTTACTGATTTTCACTGATTAGTTCAGCTTTGCACATGTGAAGAGCTACTGGGTAGACTGTCCACTCAGGTCCCGCTGGAAGCAGGAACGCAGTTCACGGAGATTTGAACACTGCTTGCTCTTAAGTCCCATCCTTCTTCTCCATTTCCCCAGCTCCCTCATAGGGACCCCATGAGGTGAGACTGGAGCGGGCCTCCTGGGAAGTGCCCTGGCAATGACAGAGAAGCTGGATATCCACCTTCGATTTTCTTCCCCACTGGACTGGGTCAGGTGGTTTTCTGGCCATCTTATATCTCTATTTCTTGAAATAATCTGAATCAATTTCCTTGGTGATTGCCAATTTCTTTCTAGAAGGAGCCCAGGGCATTTGTGAACGTGAAGTGACCTGTAACTGATAGCTCTTTTCAAAATCTGGAAGTAGAGAGCCCTTAAAAATTGGTCCAGCATGGCCCTCAAAACAATTACTTGTTCAAGAAAGGACTAGAAAATACCTGAAATAACATTCTCCTGGGAGGGGATATTAGGCTGCTAATCCCGTCTCTATAAAAATGTCTAATGGTTTTTGCAAGGATGGTGCGGGAGGTGGGAGTGATTTCTGCATAATATCAGCACATCCTAATATAGGCAAATTTTCTAGACCCAAAAACAGTGGTCCAGTAGGTTGTGCTTTTAAGAATAAAATTAAGAAGAAAAAGGGAGTGGGGGAGGTGAATTAAAATGAACCAGCCTTTTGTGCATGGGTCACTAATGTGAACTCTGCAGAAACAATATAAGCATGTGATTCTAGCCTCTGTAGAAAAGCATCATTTGTTGCATTGGACAGACCCAGTCATTTACAGTGATACATTATACCAGTGAGAAACAGGGAAAGTATTGGTCACATGGGATTAAAGCTCTTTCTTGATTTATGTTTGGAAGTAGTCCTAAACCTTTTGATTAAATCCCAAGGAATTTTAGACTTTTTCCCCTGTATTTTTTTTTTTTTTAATTTATTTAGTACTGGGAGGACAGGCCTTAAGTAGAAATAATTTGGAGGCCAAGATACAAACTGTAAAAGAAAAGGAAAGTGACAGTATTTGTACTTTGAATTAGTGAAACCGATTATCTGCTCTATTGCTTTTAACTTGTCTCTTTTAAAGTTGTAATCATTTTTTGCTTACATATAAGTAAAATCTTTTCTACATTAAAGATACTGAATCTTTACTTGTTTGTGGTAAAATCCTATTTTCTAATTGGTGCTTTTTTTAATGCTGTTTTTGTTAGTTCATTTTTTGATATAGGGCAGAGCAAAACTGTACTGCTTAAAACCCTCTTACTCTAATAAATCCAGTTTCTTGGTGGTTTTTGGCTGGTGGACATTGACAAAAAATAATGGGGCATATAATTAAAGATTAAAAAAGAAAAACAATTGATGTTAGAGAAATAAAGGAAATACATAAGATTAGGAGCTGGTTATGCAATAGCAAATAAACATAAAATATTAGGTAAGAACAAAAAAGCTAAAAATTAGTCATTGTAAAGGACCTTCAATTTATATTACTAATAAAGAAGATAAACAGGGCTTCCCTGGTAGCTCAGTCAGTAAAGAATCTCCTGCAATGCAGGAGACCAGGGTTCAATCCTTGGGTCTGGAAGACCCTTGGAGAAGGAAATGGCAACCAGCTCCAGTATTTTGCCTGGAGAATTCAATGGGCAGAGGAGACTGGTGGGCTACTGTCCATGGAGTCCCTGGCAGGCTACAGTCCATGGGGTTGCAGAGTTGGACATGACTTAGTGACTAAACCACCACCAATATAGAAGGTAATTTAACTACATGGGCTATTATTGTCAATATCCACCAGCCAAAAAGCATCAGGAACGTAAAGAAATAAGGCACACATACTCAGTATTAGGGAGAGAAAATACATGTGTGGGAGATGGATAATTAGAAATGCAAATTAGATAATTTGCATTTTGAGTAAATTTAGCTCAATAAATGTGAAAAATTAAAAGAACAGTATAGATTCCTTAAAAACATAATTTGCCAAAATAGGCTTCAAAATAAATTCATGAGGTAAATAAAATAACCCTATAACCACCAAATGAAATTTTATATTTAGAAAAAGTGTTCCTACAAAGAAAACAGAATGCTCAGATAATTTTACAAATGAGTTCTAACAAACATTCTTGTATTAGGTCATTTCAATAGAACATCCTCAACTTACTTTGTGTGACAAGTTTGTTGACTTCAAAATTAGACAAATATATCATGAGAAAATCACAATTACAAGTGTTGATATAAACATCTTAATTATTAATAAGCTCAATTCAGCAACAAATATAATAAATCATTCCCAGTCTGGTTTCATCATAGCAAGCCAAATTTGGTTTAATCTCAAAAGAAAAAAATATCTTCACAAAATACATTGCATTAACAGATTAGGGCAAAGAAACATATGATTATCATAATAAATACAGCAAAAGCATGAATAAATCTCATCATGCATTGATGAAAAAAGGCAATTATCAACTGGCAATAGAAGGGAGTACCGCATCCTGGTAAAGGGAATCTATGAAATACACACAGCATCCATTCATTTGCTCAGTGGTGAAATGTACAATTACTCCATTCACATCAGGAACAGTACAAGAATATTCACATTGCCAGATCCACTCTGTCTTTACAAGATGTCCTAACAAATCCAGTAAGAACATTAAAAAGTTATAAAATTAAAAGGAAGGAAATGTATTCCATTAATTACAGATTACAAAATCATCTTACATAAGTATTTCCAAAAAATTTACAAGTAAACTATTAAATTAGTAAGTTCCCTGATATAATATAAATACACAAAAGTCAACTGTATTTTCTATATACTATCATCAATTAGGACATTTAATTAAAAATAAATATGATCCACTGTAAAGTGCTCATACTTAAATCTATCAAAGGATTAACAAATGTTATATAAAAGGAGAGATATGCCATGCTTATGAATTGGGATTAATTAAAGAGGTCAATTCTCCCAAAATTGATGTAATGCATTTACAATAACATGTATTGTTCTTTGTTTGCTTGCTTTGAGGAACTATGCAAACTAATTCTAAAATGCATATGGAAGAACAAAGGCTTAAGAAATAGAAAAAAGAAAACAAAAAGACTTGCCTTGCCAGATTTCAAGGCCAACAAAAAGACTGCAGTAATTAAGACAGTGCAGTATTGTCATCGGGTAATCAAATTTGCCAGTGGAGTTTAGTAGAGAACTCAGAAATCAGCTCACACGAAATATAAGGACTTGATATGCAGTAGAAATGGCATTGAAGATTAGTGGAAAGGAGAGGGTACTGAATCTTTTCAGTCTAGGACAGCAGGTTATTCATACAGGGGAAAAAAAAAAACACACACACACACCCCTCAGAATGGATTTAACAATTAATGTAGAGCAGATTAAATGGAGAAGGGAATGGCAACTCACTCCAGTATTCTTGCCTGGGAAATACCAGGAAATTTCATGAACAGAGTTGCCTGGTGGGCTACAGTCCATGGGGTCCCAGAGTCGGACATGACTGACCAGCTAAGTACGCAGATTAAATATTTAAATATAAAAGGCAAAATAAGCTCTCCATCTCCTGGTAGTCCTGTCTTTGTGGAAACCCTTTTCCCTGGGTGTAGGAGTAAGGGGACCTCTGACTAGCTTCTACCAAAGCTGCCTGGGTGTGGCTTCTAAGATTATGATAGCATGTTGGCAGTTTCTCTATAGACTCTCTCATCCTGACTTTGTGAAGTTAACTGCCAATGGAGAAGCTCACATGGCAAGTGATTCAAGGTCTCCTGCCAATAAGCAGAAAAGAACTGAGGCTTTTAGTCCAATAGCCCACAAAGAATTCAGTCTTGCCAACAATCACATGAGCTTGGAAGTGGGTGCTTCTCAGATGAGATCCAAGTCCCAGCAACATCACTGCAGCCACATGTACGAGCAGATGACCAAGTTCAGCCAGGCTTGGATTCCTGACCCACAGGAACTGTGAGACATGCATGTGTGCTGTTCTAAGCCAGTACATGTGTGGTAATATTGTTTGGCAGCAATTGATAATGATAGGAAAATAGAAGAGAACATTTTCAGTGCCAAGATGCGAAGATTCTTTGATAGGATGTTTAAAAGTATAAATAATAAAGAAAAATTATTTGTAAACATATTTTGTTTGCATTCAAATTAAGAACACCTGCATATCAAAATGTATCATAAAAGTCATAGTACAAAGATCATAAAAATATAAGCCAAGTTATTCACAGCAAGTATAACCAAAAAAGGATTAGTATTATTAATATACAGTAAATGTCAATGAATCAATGAGAAAAAAATGAATGCCATGGAAAAATGGATAAAAGACAGGACCATGATTTCTTTTCACAAAAGAAGAAACACAAATGGGAAAAATAAGGACGACTGTGTGTGTGTGTGTACACTAGTGCGTGTGCTGTACACGTGTTCTACGTTTTTAACAGAACTGAAAAAAAAAGCCACAGCACTCTTTTATCCCACTAGACAGAAAAATATTTAAAACTATGAAAATGCCAAGTACAGGAGAGGCTTTGGAGCAACACAAGCTTTTCTACAATTGCTAGAGTGTCAACTGGTACAAACAATCTGTGCAAATAATTATTTGGTATCAAGAATACTTGAGGATACATGTTGAGCCCTCAATATATACACTAGGCTGGGTGGGGCTGGGTGGGAAGGTTTCTGGGTACAAAAAGAAAACCACAATGAAAAAATTCTTGCATTAACATATGTGCATTATATAGCATATGTAAAGTTTTATGTATAATGTTTAAAATTACAAAAATTAAAGATATTCCCCAAATCCAACAAGATGAAAGATTCATAAAGTATGCTGTTTGGACAGTAGTCTATATTGGAACCCACCGTGTTGGAAATAAGTGCTCTCCACCTGCAAACATCAGCATGCATTAGACAAAATTTTGAGTGAAGAAAAGCATGCTGTGTAAGAATATATGCAGTATGTTAAGTTTACATAATGTATAAAAACATGCAAAAATGTACAACGTGTTGATAAATATAGAGACATATGTGGTAGAGCTATAAAGAAGAGCACAGGAATGGTAAACACAAAACTCAGGATAGTTGTTACCTCTGGGGTCTCTGGAAAGGGTGGGAGGATACAGTAATGGAAGGTCAGAGGTATACGCTCTGTACCACATGGTAGGGTGTGAGTATAGGGGTTCTGACTCTAAGTCCCAGCTCTGGTCACAGAGACTTATCCATATCACAGAAGAGGGCTTCTGATAGGGTCAGCACGTCTTTTCAGCATCCACATATTAGCATAACCTATCCATCATACCTACAGTTGGAGAAGTAAGGGGCAGCAGACCTGGCATGTGCAAGGCTCAGCAAAACAGTGTCTTCTGATTTGCATACAGTGAACCTCAGCCAGGGTTTGGACGGCAGTATCCAGGGACAACCAGTCACAGGAGAGGAATTCCTGTCCTCAGTGGGATGAACCCTGTGATCGTAGGTGTGTGGCACCTGTTCCCTGGGCAGAGGCGCGTGCTGTCCCGGGCTCCTTGCTGGAAGGCTGAGGTTCCAACTGGAGGCTCTGGAACTGCTCCTGGGTTGTGATCTACAGCCACAGAAGAGAAAAAACACCCACACTTACAAAGCACCAGGCAGGTGATAACGTATTGTAGAACTTAACCCTGAGCCAAAGAATGTGTGTGAAGCAGTGTGCATTAAGTGTTCTATAAAGAGATCATTTTATATTCACAAAATCATCTGTTACATACGGTGTCAAGGTATATAATCATGACATATGTGACTTGGATATGCTACCTCAGACTGTTGTTGTTTAGCTGCTGTCATGTCTGACTCTTTTGCAACCCTGTGGGCTGTGACCAACCAGGCTCCTCAGTCCATGGGATTTTCCAGGCAAGAATGTTGGCGTGGGTTGCCATTTCCTTCTGCAAGGGATTGTCCTAACCCAGGGCCTCAACCTGCATCTCCTGCATTAGCAGCGGATTCTCTACCACTGAGCCACAAGGTTGGTCCTCATTTATTCCATCATAGCCAGCGGAGTAAATGTCGTGTTCACACATAGTCTTCAACATCCCAGCTTTTATGCATATTTCATAATAAATAAATGGAGATACTAAAATAGGAAAAATACATTGATTTTGATGCAGAAGATCATAATAATGTATCTACTGAATAAAGGTATGAACATAAAATTATGATTAATGTTATACAAATAGCTCTTGTAACAAGATATAAAACTTCAAGTAATAGCATCAGACTTAAATTCAATAGGCTTCTCTGATGGCTTAGCGGGTAAATAATTCTGCCGCAATCCAGGAGACACAAGAGACGCAGATTCAGTCTCTGGGTTGGGCAGATCCCATGGAGGAGGAAATGGCAACCTCCTGCAGTATTCTTGTCTGAAAAATCCCATGGACAGAGGAGCCTGGTGGGCTACAGTCCATGGGGTTCCAAAGAGTCAGATGCACCTGAGTGACTAAACATAAAAGAGTCTCTATCTTAATAAAATTCAGAAGGAAATACAATATTCTTTGGAATAACTCAAACCATGACTCTAAAAATAAAGCACTGAAGTAAGTGAAAATGTGAATGATTTTTTTCTTAAAATGTGAGCATGAAAAATGCTCCAAATTATTTCCAAATTAGTATATTAATTGCATAATTGTGATTTTACATGTTTTTACAACTCAGTTGATATATGAAATAGTAAAAAGGTGATATATGCCAACTGTGTAGCTTCAAATTCTCTGGGGACATTTTAATATTTTCTTCTTGGGAGAATGGTGTATTCTGTTGCATATGTGTTTGATAGAAAATGAATTGGAGGTGATTGCAAAGAGGAAACAAGTATCATTCTATGAATTTTCACATGTGACTTTATTTAATCCTTACATCAACTCTGGGGGAGTTTTACAGATGGGGAAATGATGATTTCAAATTAAGAAAACTGCCCAACACCTCACAGCTGGTCATTATTTATTGACCTAGGCATTTGTATTCAAATTTTATCAAATTTCAAAGTTCATATAATATACAAAGTGTTGTTAATATAACATTCTTAATAGAAATCTCCCTCTTCAAATTAACCAAAGAAATAGGAGAAAGGCATAAACATAGCTTGTGAAAAACCCATGAGTACAATGTGTTGATTATACACAGAAAACCTTACACCTCATATGATAATGGAATCCTGCTAGATTTTCATGTGGGTGCACAAAAAGTCCTGGAGAAGGAAATGGCAACCCGCTCCAGTATTGCCTGGAGAATCCCATGGACAGAAGAGCCTGGCAGGTGACAGTCTGTGGGGTTGCAAAAAGTCAGACATGACTGAGTGACTGACTGAGCATAAAAGCAAGTACCTTGTGGTAATGGGGTTTTTGTTCAGTAACTATAAACTCAAAATTTATAGTTAATTTTGAGTAAAAGATAAAGTATAACTGAATGCATGTACATTTCATTTTGGTCAATCTAAAGAAAAATAACACGAGTTCCTTGGTGCACATAAGCCCATTGTGAGTGTGATGTGCTCAAGTTAACACTGAATGCCAGGACACCCAGGTTAATGCCTGGAGTGAAAATGAAGAGCAGAACCCACCTATTTCACTGTGTAGGGTTAACTTTTATTAACTGCACTCTTTATATACAGTTGTCTTTTCATGGGTGTTTTATGGAAGCAATTTCATCACTTGGTTGTATTGTGTTCTTGTAAATCTCCCTTCAAAGTTTTGTGGAATCCGCATTAAGGCATCAAGTTAAAATGGCCCAACATAGTTTAAAAAGCCTTATTTTAAAATCCCAGAAACTTTAAACAAATGTATAAAACAAAATTAATCTTTTGGAACAAGGCAAAGGAATAAATGAATACTTAGAACAATAAATAAACACTAATAAAGTTGGACAGTTATCTTTAATTGTAGTAGAACAAAGTTTGGGAGTATTATTTCCATTATGCAATGAATAAGGTAAGAAGTGCCTTATGCATTGTCTGTAGAGGGATGTCAGATTTTAATGCAGGGATTAGAGATTTCTGTGTTGTTCATTTACTCATGAAGTGAGAAAAGTGATGATGATGGGAGCTGAATTAACTTCCAAAAGAATGAAGAGCACCGTGGATGTCCCATGTGTATGAATGTCTGCTTCTTTAAATCACTGGGATCATGGTACATAGCCCTCGCTTGGAAACAGCAAGGGAGACAGTATATAGGAAAACACCACACTATCTAGGAAGCTGTAAAACCTGACACTTAGATGAAATTCAACACCAGTGTTAATACCCTTGAAAGGAAAAATTCATTTCATTTCAAGAGTCTCAGCAATACAGAAATAGTTTAAAGAAATAAGATAGAAAGAGCAACTGCAATGTACTACAGAAAAGATTTGCTCAGATTACAATCTATCCTTTTTTCTGAAGTTTTAGCTATGATAAGATTTCAAAGAGATTCTTAAATAGTGCATACAATAATGAACTTAATTGTTAGAGGAACAGTTCTCCTTATGCACCTTACTTTGTGTTCAGGTTTAGATTCAGAGTTCCTTCCTTCCATTTTTCATTTCTTCCTTCCCTTCATTCTACTATTTCCATAGTAGGGATAAGAACAGGTTTTTTTTTGGTTTTCCCTCCCCCCTCAAATGAATTACTTTAAAATATATTTGGTTGACTGTCAGCTCCATAGGTTTTGTTCACTGCTGCCTTCTCAGGATTGGTCAGCTCAGCCTGGTAATGTGAATCTGGAGGCACTGAGAGGGCAGGGGAAGGAAAGAGATGCTACTGGCCAGCTGGAGCCCGGATGAGATACCCTGAGTTATCCTTTACAGCTGTTACCAGCAGCAATCTGCATGCACCCCAGTCCGACCACATTCACACAGCCTTCTCTTCAGTGCATCCCTTGCTGTTCAGTTATGGACCACATTTCTTTGTGAGAAATGTGTTGGGGCAATTAAGTTAGGAGAATTGGGAGAGAGTGAGTATCAGCAGTTTTGTTCTGCTTGTGCCTCTCACTACTTACTGATAGGATGTCCTGTGACGATAAAGTCAAATCTAACTAGGAAAAGCATGGATGGTGATCTCGCTCCAAATGTATCGAAGCTCCATAAACTACTCCCTTTTCTCATAACCAGCATTTCTAAGGCAGAGCAGCTGACACTTTGCGGTGCCTCTCCTCGGGCTGTAATCGCTGCCAGCATGCCTTTCCTCTCCTTCTCCTCTTGATGAATTCCTACTGACTCCGAAGTCTCTGGAGAGAACACCAATTCTCCACAGGGCAGGCACAGAATCAACTCATTTTTGTCTTCTTCCCTCATGCAAATCAATACCTTGGAGGTAGATACCCCAAACCTACTGTGAATTGCTAACTGAATTGTAAACCTGCTCCAAATGCCTTCACAAAAACAGATTCCCTGCAAAGAGAATACAGGCTTCAGATTTATCTGTAAAATCAACACCAGTGAGTTGTTGTGAAGATTGTAATGATGAACATGAAAACCTTAAGGTTCTGTGCAGCACATACTAAGAGACTAATTTATGATGGATCCTTCTCTCTTTAAAAACAAAAGTCTTCACTACGCCAACCCTCTGCACCACCTACCTGGAATGACTCAAGGGACCTGCACCAACCTTCCTTTCATAGATCTCCTGCTCGAATGGAGATTCCACCAGTGATAGGAGGGGCAATTGTGCAGCCCAGGTATACAGTACCAGGATGTTCTTGCTACTTAGTAAGTTAGGACAAAGTACAGAGAAGAGTGAAATGGACTGACTGCTACTGCTAAGTCACTTCATCGTGTCCGACTCTTGCGACCCCATAGATGGCAGCCCACCTGGTTCTGCCGTCCCTGGGATTCTCCAGGCAAGAACACTGGAGTGGGTTGCCATTTCCTTCTCCAATGCATGAAAATGAAACGTGAAAGTCGAGTCGCTTAGTTGTGTCCAACTCTTAGCGACCCCATGGACTGCAGCCCACCAGGCTTCTCCATCTATGGGATTTTCCAGGCAAGAGTACTGGAGTGGGGTGCCATTGCCTTCTCTGAAATGGACTGAAGGCAGGACTTAAAAAATTAACTTACAAGAGTGGAGTCATGGCTTGTCCATCACTGAAGGGTACAAGTTTAGTAGCTGAAATAATGGGACTGCATTTCCCAATTCTGCCTTCTCAGTTCCAGACAAAATCCTAGCACAGGTACCCAAAGACCTAAAGAAGAGGGCTATTACAAATTATCCCAACCATAGCCAAGTTGCTTTTAGCTTTTTATTAACAGAGGAGTCATGTTATACATATAGTTTGAATTAACTGGGCTATGGTCTCCAGTATAGGTTTTCTTCACTGTGTAACTGGATAGATGTGAAAGAAAAATGACAATGAAGAACAAAAACAAGACACCCGGCTAAGGTTTGGAAGCTTTCTCCAAACCTATCTTTGGAAATGGAACTAAACATGTTACTTGGACTAAACACAACATAAGCTCATATAAATTACAGCTAAAGCATTTACAAGTTAGCTAGAGAATGTGAGAATCTGTTTTAAGTTCCTTCCATTCTTTGTGCAAAAAAAAAAAAAAAAAAACTCAGTCTAGTTCTTAAAATGTTATTTGAATTTTCCTGCCATGAAGGGAAATAACGATACTAGTCAAGTATGGAAAACATTGCCTTAGCAGCTATTTTTAGACATACTTGAGAAGCAGTAGATAGCCCACATATGTATGTTAAATTCCTAGATGTGTCTTAGAATATTAGGCTCCCTTACCTCTGTAAGTGGTATTGTAACATACTATCTTCTACTTACACTTTTCACTAAATTAGTGACTTTTTCTAATTATGATCAGAGTTAAGTCAGATTTTAAAACCAATGTCCATGTTTACTTATAGATAACTGAATGAGATAGACTTTATATAGTAGCTCAGATGGTAAAGCATCTGCCTGCAATGCAGGAGACCTGCGTTTGATCCCTGGGTAGGGAAGATACCCAGGAGAAGGAAATGGCAACCCACTTCAGTATCCTTGCCTGGGAAATTTCAACAGAGGAGCCTGGTAAGCTTTAGTTCACAGGGTCACAGTCACACATGACTGAGTGATTAATACACATAGCATCCATGAAGATCCTAAACCAAATCACCAAAAACTTTGCTGATAAATGATGCCAATCAAAAGTCAATGGCAGACAGAAGGGGTGGTGTTTCTACAAAAAGAAAAAAAAAAAAGAAAAGAAACGTAACTAGTGTGTGGAGAGAGTCTCTTCAGATATGAAGGTATTTATGACAGATCCTAAACCATGCCTGGGAATTAGACATAAATAATTACCCCATTCCTGCCAGGCATTTATACTACTAATTACTCTGTTTGTCCAAAAAGCCAGTTAATCAAACATTTAATACTCAGGTTCTAGGCTCAGTATGTTGGTATTAAAGTGTATCTACCTAAAATTCATGCCTTTCTGGGTTTCTATAGATTAAGTATAATCACAGACTTCTCTTCTTTCTACTAAGCAGGTTCTCCTATTTCCTTCCTTTCTGGATTGTCATTACAGTAAATTCAGCTATGGATATGGCCTCTCTCATCCAAAGTGAGTAATTTGCATCATTTCTAACTTTTGAAAACTAGATCAACATTACCACCACACTTATTACTTTTTATCCCAGCAAAACTAATCCATTCTTTCAGAATTTCAATATGTAAACAGTATTATTTTAATAAATGATTTTATTCCAATTGGGCCCAAGCTTGGGGAAATTAATGAAGGAAAAAATTGTTTTTATGGAAAGAACTTTTTGGGTTTCCTTTGAAAATGTCACAAAGTCATCAGGGTTGCTTTAATTATTTTTGTGATGTCAGAGTAAAAATGTAGTAAAAGTAAGTTCACATTTTTCCTAGGATAACACTCTGGAAGTGCATGACCTAGGTGTTCTGATATCATAACTGGGATGTTAAGGCAGTGGGGTCCCAAGCATGAACAAGTCCTTGCATATGCAATGGCTGGGCCAGCCTTCACCTACATGTAACATTCCTCAGAAACAGAACCTGTAAACATAAGTCTTCTCCTCCAGCAAACTTTTCCTTGGGTCAGAAGTAGACAGGGAAATTAGCCTGACCTTGCTAAGTGGTGAAAGATACCCTGTGAAGATTACCTTAAGTGCGTCCCTTTCCTTATCTATTAATAACGTATTCTCATCTTGTTTCCATATTCATTCACAGAACTGCTCTTTTTCATTTTCCACATCTCTCTCCCAACCCCTGCACATACTCAACCTGGCTCTCTTCTGCCTGTGAGCATGTTTCTGTGCAAAGTTAAAGGAAAGGCAGTGGTCCAGAATCTGTGTTCTCTGCCGCTATCTGCACACATTGGTAATTCTTACCTTGATTGAACCTCATATTATTTTCAACCCAAAGCCTTTTTATTTGATATAAGATCACACATCCTGGAAATTGAAAGCAGACACTGAGACTCTGACCAGTAATGGAAATGGTGTTATCATCCATGTAGAAATGTTACATGCATCGCGATAACCCTGAGATAGGAAGAATAATCTTCCTTGAGAATAATAGTGCGGATTTGAGTCTTTGGTTGCCCTCTCAACCTGTATTAATACAACAGGACTTTGATTCATTTTGACATTGTAGAGAGAGGGCAGGGAGAGCTATACCAGGAAGTAGAGGTGGGGGAGTAGGAGAGATCTCTTTTCCTACTGTAATGGAAGAAAACTGACAGCCTGGTTAGCTTCAGCTGGAATGTAACATACCCACAGCTTGATCACCCTGGAGGCACATTTTGACATAACAACAAACTACAGAGAAAGAGCCACTTTTATCTAGGTCAGAATGACAGAATTCCAAGTGTTAGAGCCTGGAGGGTAGGGGGGTGGTGTGAAACTTCAGTTTGAAACATCAGGAAGAA
Organism: Aepyceros melampus; assembly: GCA_006408695.1. Taxonomy (NCBI): domain Eukaryota; kingdom Metazoa; phylum Chordata; class Mammalia; order Artiodactyla; family Bovidae; genus Aepyceros; species Aepyceros melampus. The sequence goes on along the minus strand of SJXQ01007376.1, from coordinate 35,668 downwards.
GACTGCCGTCAAGACAGATTTGCATCAAGTCCCCACACTGCCTCATGATTTTCATCCAGCTCATTGTAATTGCTCCACTGGTTTCTAATGGCATCGCATTTTGATTTCAGCGTCTACCAAAATAAAATGAACCATGTGTTATGACGACGACATTTATAATAAGATGCAGATGGTAAAGGAAACAGATGCCTCTGACATCATCTGCCATTAGCCTTCAACTTCTGCAGACACCGGCAGTCTGGAGACTCATTCAGAGGGACGCAGGATAAGCCAGGCAGTTTTCCAATTCTGTTTCCACTCTAAAAAAACACTGGCAGCAGCAGCGCTGCTTTGACTCACACAATGATAATTCCACAAGGATAAATCGGATTCTAAGGTAGTCTCAGGCCTTGACACAAAATTAATCATCAGGATCGGGGGGGGGATCCCCACAAATATCAGAGTTTAGCCATTAGCAACTACTGACTGTTTTTCGTGACAGTGGCAGAAAGGACAGGGTGGGAGTGGTAATGGTAAACAGCTGCAGTTTCAAGGAAGCAAGAATGAGAGGGTTTTAAAGAGACAAGAGGGCCTAAAATACCCTACCAGCCCTTGGCATCTACTGTTCCAAGACTGATTCCTTATGACTTCTAAGAAAAACCTTTAAGGAGGATTTTCAGGTCACTGTTTCTGACCAAAAAAAAAAAAAAAAATCCATTCTGTATTTCCATCTGTATTTTCTAGAAGGGATCCGATAATTCCGATAGGAGCTTTCACCATTTCCCCAGTGATATCTGTGAACATTCTACACAGTAAAAGGATTTGTGTGTTATGTGTGGCGTGGAAGATAAATGTGTTGGGACACCTTCTAAAAAACTAAGAAACTTTTGTATTTCATCTTGAAAGCAAGAGGCGCTTGGGTAAAGCATCAAATGCCAGGCTTTCAGCAGTGCATGAGGTTCTGGGCTAGATCAGCTGAGTTACAGATGAAGCGGAGAGTTGACAAAAACCTTTATAATCCTCCTATCTCTCCTGACCATGGTAATATAACTTCATCTACACCTCTGTGGCAGAAACATCTTAGCCGAAAAAAATTCAGAAACAAAGGCAAGGAAAGTGGTGACATAAAAATAAATCCTGCTAGGCCAAATACGGTGCTTATTTTTAAAATAATCTCTCTCTGCATGTTACGAATTGATCACAAACACACACACAAACACACACTGTACAAGAATAAACAAACTTCTAATTCATATCCACAAATTGGGTTGGAAAGTATTAGTGCAAATCTCTGCTGACCTGCAGCATTCAGTCCATAAACTTTGGGTATCCTAGACGATCCATCAGCGTCCAGCAGATGTTCTCAATCAGTTTAATTTCATCCCTCGGCAAGTTTCGTTTCCAAACGTTAGTATTAGCGGGTGATATCTCCCCTTCATAGGGAAGATAGAAAAGGTTCGTAGAGGTGGCAAACAATATTTGGTTTAAAGTAGCAGGAGATAAAGGAATTCCAAGGAAGGCAAAAATCCTTTCTGTGGTATTCTGAGGGAAATGCACAAGATCTTCAAACTTGATCAATTGGTAGCTGGTGGGCAGCAGGTCTGCATTTATCCTGAGGGCAGCGGCCGTGTTTGCCAGCCACGCATGGGCCAGCAGCGAGACTGGGTGAGGTGTGGATGCCAACAGTTCCTTGCGCAGCAATTCATACTCCACAGCATAGCCTGAGTTCAACGTACAACGGCCTGCACTTCCCTCCGTTTTAAACAGCTTAGCTAAGTGCTCTTGTACATTCTTCAAAGAGTAAAGGCTAGGTTTACTACTGTACAGCATGGAATAAACCCACGCCCGAGGGTCCCTCACCACGTACAAGGCCCTCATGGAGGCTCCCAACACCTCGTGAAAGAAATGCAGCTTTAAGGTCCAGCTCCCGCTGCCCAGGCTGAGCACCGGCCGCGCGCTGGGGTAGTGGACCAGGTGTCTCCGCAGAGCCCGGACGTATTCAGCGTCTCTGTCAAAGGCGCCTTCATTCTGCTTCTTTGTTCTGCCAGAGACTCTCTCCTTTTCAACTTCCTTTTCTTGTCTTTATTCATGGTAAAATACTGGGCCAGTTTCCCCCTACCGGGTTCGTGCAGATGGATGTTCTGCAAATGGAGTTTTGTGTCTTGGACCAAGGACTGCAACCAGCCTCGGAGTAAACGGAAACGCACGCTGTGGACGTCGGCCGCCGTCCATTCACAGGCGTCCACAAAGGAGTCGATTTCCAATTCCGTTTCGGGGATATCAATGTAGGCTGTGGGGACCCGGATGTAGAGGAAGTCACTACTGTTGAAGAAGAGTTGTTTGAGAATCTCGGCTCCGGAACCAGGAAGTGAGGTAATGACGACGTCTGGCGGGTCTGTGTGCTGGCCACCGGGGGCCAGCGCCTGCCCGCTCGCCTGGGTCTCCAGCCTCGCCCACTTGGCACAGATGGGCTGCGTGCAAGCGCTCCACACGTCCAGCAGCTCAACGGACCACAAGGCAATAACAAGGATGAGGATCCACCGCATAAGCTTTCTAAAAGAAAGGTAAAACCGCCACTGAAAAGTTAAGATCACCAGGCCGATGCACAAAATCAATCCAACTGCTACATTAAATTTAAATCCAAAAGGGAAAATAACTCTATCGTGTCTTATGGGCTTTACTATTGCCTCAGTGCCCAAACCAAAGCGGGTTACTTGGGCCTGATCAGCCACAGTGGCAAAGCCACCAAATCCCAGGTAGTCAAACCTTGTCTTCAAGTTCTGGTAGTCAGTCACGATCGAAACAACATGGTCGGTGTTATTGACATTGAGAGAAAGTTGAAGTCCAGAATTGGAATTATCAATAAATCTGCAGCTGGAAACATTGACATACGGCCCATAGAAGACGTATGCGATTCTTGTGATTGCAGATTCCATCTGAAACGTAACATTGACAAACTGAGTCCACCGTTTCTTAAATTCAGCGGCTTGCTCTGCTTCCTGTATACTAGCAAAGGGGCTACTGCCACGATGATCAAACCAAAACTCTTGTAGTGAGCATCCCACACGTCCATCAAGGCGCCATTATACTTGTTTGTGAACCTATATGGGATGTACTTAAAATCAATATCCAGATTATGGAAGAAGGCACTGACAGATTTTATTGGGGAACCTTCTTGCTTCTCGACATGATCAACAACTAGCAGAGTCTGAGAGTTTAAGAGAAGCAAAGCCCGATACACGCTTTTCAGCTTCATTGCTGAAGAGTAAGCCGACACGGCTTCCCCACTCACAAATATCATGTCCCCGTGCTGAGAGGCAGTAATGATTTCCCCGGCCGCATCACCAACCTCCTCGCCAGTCCACTTGAGCCACTGCCCACATTCTCCCAGCTGACCTTCCCAGGGCTTATTACACTGACTCGTGGGTGATGGCGCGAACACCAGTACGTTGTTCAGGTGGCTCAACTTAGGTCCATAGAGAGCTTCGGAAACAAACACCTGCCCGTTGGGGGCAAAGGTAAATGAGTTCTGATCCGGATGTTCATGTCCAGGATTGAAGCTCCTCCACCCATCAATCCAGGAGTATGGCTGGAAGTGAACTATGTCATACACAGCACGCCCTCCTAGCTTCCCAGACTTAAAAGATACAAAGGTATTAGTCTGTGTATTTGGCAGCCCGGCCCCATAAGTGACCACACCCCAGTTAGGGAACAGGTGCATTTTTGCAGTGCCATATTCTGCAGGAGGCTGTGGAGTGAGCTGGGGGTCATACCAGATGTATTCAGTGTGAAGGGTACTCCACCTCTGGGCAGTGGAGGGGACCATGGGTCCATCTTTAGGTCGATGCCTTCTGATTTGCTGAGCTAACCAATTTCCAGCTCCATTCTTTAAGACAAACTTATCCAAAAAAACTAATTGGCTCTCAGGACCATAAAACCAGTTATAATTGGAATCTGCTATCCCCACGGTCCTTTGGAAGCCTGGCAAAAGAGTGGCATAATAAAACCAAAAGTGCATTTTTAACCAGTTGTTATCCAAATTGTTGATATTAAAGTGGCGCTGGGCCGAAAAACATACTGTGTGACTGACTTAGCTGTGTAGCTTCCATAGGCCACACCTTCATCCAAAGAGCCATCGACAATGTGATTCAACAGAAACATCGTCTTTTCCATCACATCTACTACAACCTGTTTCCATAGATTTACCTTAGTCCCTTTATCTACCCCAGTCACCAAAGCCCCGGTCAACAGTGCTATCATGTTAGTAGCTTGGTGGTTGTGAAGAAGTTGTTTGCCCCAAGAGCGGACCTTAGAATACTCATACATTTCCTCCGTAATAACCCATATTTTTTCTAGGTATTTTTGTCTCCGACGACCATCTAATAAGTTATATAAAAAGTCAAAGGCAGTGGCAAAACCTGTTAGGGAATGGCCAACTGGAACCTCATCCCCTGGTGCATTCTCCACCAGCCAGTCTTTGTAGCCCACCATCCTGTCCATGTATTCCAAGGCAAATTCAAAGGCAACTTTGTCTTCCGGGCACAGCAAACAGTACAAGGCTAAAGGAGGCAGATTGTTACCATAGATTTCATTCCACTTGGCAGCAAACTCAGCATGCTTGGGTGGAGGTAGGTAGTATGTTGGGTTTGACAGCATAGCAGTCACCGCACTTCTGATTGCTCTAAAAAGGTGCAAATGGGTCGTGCGAGACTTCTGTCTCATTGCTTGGATCTCTCCAGCATCAAAATACAAACGTGGATGAAGTGTACTCTTCTTCGGTTTTTGATTGGGTCTGACATCTTGCACTCTCTGTGTCTTAAATGGATCTATGTCATCTGTGAAAACTGCCCAGTCAGAATAATTGCTCACAGATTCCTCCAAAGTAGAAAAAGCAAACATCACTAATACTAAAAATAAGCAATGTCCTGTAAACATTAACGCCATGATCCATCGGGGAGCTCCTTTCCTCAGGCATACATGTCAAATGCAGCGCTCAATGTGCTTCCCATCTGCTGAGTATAAAACATACATTTAAGGCCTTGGTAAAACAAAGACTGTAAATTGTATGTGCTGTGAAATCCTGCTGACATCGGCTCAAAGTACAGTTGCCAAAAAGAGAAAACTTACACTGTGGATCTGCCTCCCTGGTGCAGTGATGCTTCCAATAAAACTTCAAGGAATGTTAAAGCCTCTGATTTTCCCATGTCACACAGCAAACAGGAGTGGAGACAGTCAAGAATACTATGAATTCAAAAGTTACTTCCGTGACAGAAATCTACCTAACACAGAGTCAAAAACCCCACACTGTAAATTAAAAAAAAAAAAAAAGCACTCCAAAATCCAAACTAAGAAGTCATTCCTGGCACAGGATACCATCACTGGTGATAAGATCATCACACAGGTCTGATGCCTTTGTCTGTGTGCTCTCAAAGAAGTTGATGAAGTACTGACATCCTTGGAGCAGACTGGGTTTTTACTCTGCTCAGCTTTTTACACTTCTGGCTGTGAGAATTTTTTTTTCTTCCTCCATTTTTGGGAGAAAAACATCCTCAGCAAGTGTCCAAAGTCCTACTTGGTTTTAAAACACTCCAGACTCCTGCCCTCATTTCCAGTCTGTCTTGTTCAGGCTTACTTACTCATCAGCCTATTATGACCCATCTGAGAAAGCATATTCTCACCTTCTTTTATCAGCTTCATCTGTACAACTATGAAAATCTAATCTTTGCAACCACCTAGGTACTTCTTTTCCAATCATGAAGTAACCACCAACTGGGAAAGAAAACTCCCCTTTCACCAACAGTGACGTCTCTTTTGCGTTCCTTTTTCATGACACTGGAAAAAACAAAACAGAAATTCTCTGAGGCTACAGGTATGCTGGGACATAAACGGAGGATTTAAATGTTCTACCATCTCCTGATAGACATTTTGGAATGACAATAAGATCTATTTTTTAACACGATTGAAGTTACACTAAATGATTCCTTTTCTCATACTTTTCAAGGCACATATTAGGATAACAATGGTGGTAGAAGACAAGCGGCTACAAGATGTAACTTTCCCAAGAGTACTTATTTTAACAGTGGCTTGCTTTCGTAATTTAAAATGTTTTTATCAAATACAGTCAAGAGAAGATTGAGTACTGCTGTCATTCTTGTTTTGATCACGGAAGACTCAGAGACAAAAACCCAAAGTTGAAAGGACCATTTTATGATTCTCGATGAGGGTTTAGCTTTCAAGGGCTCAAGGTGTCTTTGCCGGAGGAACTATAATACTAAGCGCAGTCACTTTTGTCTAAGGAGAAATCATGACAATGGGTGGGAGCGAAGAACGCCGGTTCTGCTCCAGTCTCCCTCCCGAAAAGCCTGGTTTTCCATCCTTACAAGAAGCCACCAGAGGGAGCTCAGACCCAAACCCGGACTCAAGGAGCAGCTTCGCGGCTGCCCGTCTGGGTTCCGAAGAACCTCACCAAGTTTCAGTCTTGGACAAGTCTCCTCTCTGTGGGAAACATGAACGCTAGGAGTTTCCTGCTCCGCTCCGCCTGTTGCATTTTGTGATTCGCTTCCTACGAACATGCCAGCTCCATCCTCCGTTCCCCATCCCCGACCCCTGGCAGTGGTCTGAGGACAAGAGACCCCTCAATGGCCAAGTCCGCTTACCTCGGCAGATCTGGACGGGGTGTCTCCGGGTGGTGGCGGGCCCGATTAGACGCAGGCAGAGAGTTGGAAAACACTGCTTTGCGTGGGACTCGGGCGGCCCGGCCGCCGCAGGGCTCCCGAAGTCCCCGGGTCCGGCGCCCCCGGCGCTCCAACAGGCTGAGGCCCCGCGCCCGTGCCCCGCCCGGCGCCGCGCGGACACGCCCGCCCTCGGGGAGCGCCGGACGCCCCCGGGCAGCTCGGGGCCGCGGAAGGCAGATCCGCGTGCGCCGGGCGCTCTCGGGGACGCAGGGTCCGGCGGGGCGCTGGCGGGCCCAGAACACAAGGCTGCCGCGGCCGCCGGTGCTCAGTGCCAGCTCCGGCCGCGCGGCCCGGGGAGGGCGAGAGACGGCGACGCGGGCCGGGGGCGGGGCCTGGGCGGGGCCTCGAATCCCGGGAGGGCGAGGCGGAGGGTGGGCGGGGCGGAGCCTCGGGCGGGGA